>CM036153.1:140082273-140318731 GCA_020631735.1 Saccharum officinarum | reverse complement strand
GAATGTAACACCCCTGGGTGTTAAGCATGCATTAGCATCCAAAGCACTAGTCATAATCATCTCATACATGGTTATCATTGCATGCAATATAGACCCTTTTAAATTTAGAGTTGAAAAACAACTTACTCAAAACCCAAATGCTGCATTTAAGTGCTAAAGAGTGATGAAACTTTGTGTAGCTACAATTTTAGATAATCTAGAATAAATAAACATGATTTTTGGAGCAACTCTTGAATTCAAATTCCTTCAAATTTTGCTTTTAAAAATATTCTAGAAAAATGAATTTTTACTTAAAATTTAGCTTTAATCCCAAATTCAAAATCTATTTAGAATTTTGAAAAGTGCCCTACATGAAAGTTGTAGAGAATTAAATTTTGAACAACTTTTATTTTGGGCAAAGTTCTGAAAACCTCTTTTTCATCTTCAAATTCAAATTTGAAACAAATATAGAAATCTAAAAATTTATTTAGAAAAGAAAAATGCTTTTCTTCTTTTAGTGGGCCGCAGCCACCCTTTCGGCCAGCAGCGCTGGCAGCCGGCCGCGCGCGCGCTTCGTCCGCGCGCGCGCCCGGCGCGAGCGCGTGGCGCGCGGCAGACTCGGCCGCCGCGTGGCGAGCGACGGCGACGCCGCGCGACACGCGCCCCGGTGGCCCCGCGTCCGCGCCACGCGCCTTGAACCCGCGCCCGCTCCTCTGGCTGACCGCTCCATTCCTCCTCTCGCCCGCCGCAGCAGCAGCGCACCGCCGCGCCATCACCGGCTCCCGGAGCTCCGCCACCGCCGTTCGCGGCTGGGCTGCTTCTCGGCCGATTCCTCCCGGCCTCAGCTCCGCCCGCTTCCTCCGCGTGCGCGCCTCCACTCCGCCGCTCGAGCTCAGGTGAGGGCCAATTGGCCGCCCTCCTCACTGCCGGGCCGCCGTGGCCGGCGCGCATGCCGGAGCTCCCTGGCCCTTCATGCCTCCTCCGGTCTCGAGCATCCGCTTCCCTTCGCCTAGCGGTGCTCGCGCTCGCATTCTCGGCCGCCCGTGGCCTGCATTGGCCGGCCGACGAGCTCCACGCCGCCGTGCCGCCATCTCCGCCGGCGAGCCTCCTCCGGAGCTCCCGCGCCGCTCGGAGTTGGTGCGCTGGGTGCGTCTCGGTGCGGGAGCACGTTGGTGCCTCCCGTCGCCGGAGACCTCACCGGCGGCGAGTTCGCCACCGTCAGCGCCTCCCCGCGCTGCTCTGGCTGGCCGGTGGGGTCCGTTGACCCGTGGGTCCGCGTGTCAGCGTGTGTGGGTGCACTGCACCGGGTGTATTCAGCGTTTTCACCGGCGAATTTTTAAAAGAATTAAGGAAAATAATTTCTCAGAATTTTGAAACAGCTTTGAAAAATCATATCTCAAGATTTATAGCTCCAAAAATGATGAAACAAATTTTGAAATGTTCCTCTTGAATAGATCTACAGTTTAAAAATATTTCATGATAAATTGTGACACTTTTCTGTGTAGCTTTATTTAATTGTTATAAATGCTGATATCTTAGAAAATGTGTAGTAAATAAAATAATGAAGGGAAAAATGTGATTCTTGTTGCTTTAATCTTTATTAGTGATGTACTTTCTAGGAAAAATATTAGTGAAGCATGTTCTGTGAGAAATTTTTGAAGTGTAGTTCAAATGCTTTTAATTGATAATCTTTGTTATTTTTAGTAGAGAGCTAAATTTGTATAGAACATACATGTGATAATTTTTGTAGTATGTTAGTTTACTGTTAGTAACATAGGAAAAATGTGAAATCTATTGTTTGATACTTTTTCTAGTACAAAATAATTTCATGCTCATATTTAGGCTATAACTTGTTTATTTTGTACAGCAGTTTTACATTGCAATTCTCATGAAAATTTAGTAGTAGGTTATTTAGGGTAAGAGTAATCTACTGTAATTTTTGTAGATTTTTATCTACACCAGAAATAGGTGTTGCTGTGTAACCCTAGTTAAATAGGAATAAAATATATTCTTTATGAGAAATTAAGAGAAATAAAATATGTTTGGTGTATCTTTGAAGCATCATTATGCCTTGCTGATGTTATGGATGAGTTAGGTTGGTAAGCTTTGGTAGCTTAGGTTCACTTGTATGTGTAGATGATAGGCTAACTAATAGAAGGATAAGGTGCATGTTGGGTACATGTTCTTGGATGACGTTGACTACCTTGTAGAAGAAATAATTTATTCAAACTGCTCATTCCATGTGCTCATCTGCATCTCATGTCATCAAAGCACTCCACCACAATTCGATGCATCATTCGCATGTTTGCTTATGCACTTGCATCATACAGGATCGCAGGAGGAGTCGCAGGTAGCAGTAGGAGAACAAGTTGGACGGATCAGCAGGAACCCCAGGCACAGGAGGTGCCCGAGGAAGAAGAGTCAGGCGAGGAACTGCCAGAGTGCGTTGACCACCATCCTAGCTCGTTCGAAAAAGGCAAGCCCGGAGCATTTTAAGTCTCCTATTTTATAAAAGTTGTTCCTTACTACATGAACTATAGTTATATATATATATTGTTGCATTAAGTTATAGGAGTTGAGTGAAACCGTTGTTGCATTATTACCTTGGCCCCGGATTACCTTTTACCCTGTTAGGTCAGGAACGAGTTAATTGCTTAGCCATGCTTAGACCGGTAGAAGTCGGGTGATTTCCTGTCACCTGCGAGTTATAGGTGGATACCGGGTTATGGTTAGCTGTAATTGTGATCATAAAAGTAACCCAGTGTTGATGGATAAACGAAGACCGGGCGGAGTCTTATAGGGTTTTGGACTATAGTGATTCCGTCTGTGTCGATTAAGGACCGATCGTTGCTCGTCCCTCTTGTCATGTTGAACGCATGCCTCACATTTAGCTGGCCGAATAAAGTACCTTTCGACCGCGAAGCTAGTGACACTTTTCGAGCCGGGATAAACTCGGGTTGGCAGACTGGTGTTGAAGTGGGTGTAACGGGGACGCGAAGAGTGAGCCCAAGGTGCGTCCTGGCAGTCGGGCGGTCCCTGGGTAGTGCGATCCATGATTGTTATCCCGCGGCTTCTTGGAAAGTGTCATTGGTAATCTATGCGACCCTGACGGGGAAACAGGGTTTGTGTGAGGAATAAATCTCCAGCTGGATAGGAATTCGATTCGAATCGCCGTCGCTCCCGGTTAGTGAGCACTTGACTCGAGCTATGGCATCGTAGTAACATTAATGGAACACTGATGGTTAAGTGAATGATGTTGGAAATGCTAAACCTGATATGGTAATCTAGATTGTTAATGATGAATCAAGTGATTGTTTTAGCAATAGATGCTTACCTAGCTTGAATAGGTTATACTAAAAGTGATGCAAAAAGTACTGGTATAGTTTTTCATAACAACTCATGCTTTTCGCAAATGAGTCAAGCCAGTCCAATCTATAAAGCCTTGCATGATCCTTGGTGTCCTTTATTTCTGGTTTTGACGGGTAAGTCTAGCTGAGTACATTCTCGTACTCAGGGCGTTGTTCCCATTGTTGTTGCAGATGGTCAGATGTACTATGGGTACTGCTCCAACTGTCTGTATCCGGCGATGGGCGACAACTAGGACCTTGGGCAAGGGTCACTCTGTTCGTCTTATCTACTGCTTTTGTGGACCATGACTATCTACTGGCACTGTATTTGAACTAAGTGTGTGTGTAAAACTACTTGCTTCCGCTATTTATTCTGAACTATGTTGTAATAACTTTTATTCAGAACTCCGATGTACTCCACTTTTATTGTGAACTCTATGTATCATGTGAACTGTGGCTGCTAAATCAGTACGATCTTGGTTGTATGTTGGTTGGTTTGAAATCCCGTGATTTCACGGAATCTCGGGTTATACGGGTTTAAGTTTGGTAAATTAACCGCCTCGGTGGAAGATTTTTCTGACTTAATCTCGTATAATTACGTTGATCCGTTACAGCTGGCATCGGAGCATGGTTTAGCATGTTACTGTTCACATGGGTATTTAAAAACAAAACTGTGTTTTCAACTAAGCTTTTAAATTTAAGAGTGTGCCAGTGGTCATATCCTTTATGCCCAATAAGGACTCTAGGTGGCTTAATGTACTAACTTGGGGTTTGCATAATTTGAATTTATTTGCATCATATCGGTTGTTCGTGCGTTCTTTATGAGTGCGATTCAATGTAGTTCAATTATCTAATTCCTCTAGTGAGATTGTGGGAGATTCAATCGTCACTGCGTCATACGGGTGCTATGATGAGTGCTTCAATTGTGGTAATGTACCTCTACGCTGGTAAGTGAGAGTTGTGAGAGCATGGTCGGATACTGCGATCTAGGGTGCTTATGTGATACGAATACTACGTGCGCATGTTCGTATAGGTTTTCAAATGGTGGGGACTTCCGTCATGCGGTGACGATGCCGTCAATAGGACGATGATTCGGGTAGTTGTTACCGTTATACTCGTATCTGGGGATGCGTGTAGAGCGAGTAACTTACTTTACTGCTTTCTTGCATATTTTCATACTGTGAGGTTTGGGCTGAAGTGACTTTCTGCAGGTACATAACAACGCTTTCGAGTAGTACGTATTAGTTACGATACAAGAGATCGTGGTATGCCACCATTTATTCCGTTAGTAGTTATTATTTTTCTAAGTTTGTGAGGACGTACGGAACGTGCATGTATCATGTTGTGCATTTCATTCATGGCATTGTTCCTCCCCTTATAAGTTGATTATCTCATTTCGATAAAAATGCCAACTTAAAAATCTGTTCTCACCGCGGTAATAAAAAATTTTGCTACAGATGGCACGTACCAAGCAGACAGCTCGCAAGTCCACCGGCAGAGCTCCCCGTCATCAGCTAGCTCCACGCACTCGTCAGCGCCACACTTTTCTTGGAGAGTTTGGGATGCCTACGCTCTTGTGGAGAGTACTCAGCGATGTAGGCTATCCTGATGGAATGGAGCCCCGCTACTTTTGGTCGAATGAGCGGTTGGGGGAAGGACTTTTGGTGACTGTGGAAGCAGTAGTTCGTCCTCGAGGTGATGGTTCTGAGTGGACCGGTTGGCATTTTGAGTCAACTGGCAGGACCCCTGAAGAAGCCGCTGAGAGGGCAGCCTTTGGGATCCTGAGGGATATCATGGATCGCTTTCCTCAGGAGTTGGCAGCAGCTATAGTTGGAGTCTTTCCGAGGGGCAACCCCTCCACTGACTCATGGCAGCAGGCAAGAGGAAGATCTCTGGAGATTAGCGCCGCAGAAGCACAGAACAGTGACAACCCCGCTATGAGTGCCATGTTCGCAGTGATGAGGGCCTTTGATGGAGTGGAAGGTAGCCTGAGACGTGTGTTTAGTGCTCTTGGTCAGTCTCGTGATGACCGCCGTCAGCTTCAGAGAGATCACGACGCCGAGATTGAGAGGCTCAACACAGAGATGGCTCAGTTGACTCGCCAGAGAGATCAGGCTACCCAGAGGTCTGTGGCTTTCGAAGGAGATGTACGTGCCCTGAGAGAGCAGGTTGGGCGACTAACCACCGCCAACGGAAACGCTGAGCGCATGTTGACTCATGTGCTCCATCAGAGGAATGAAGCCTGGTATGCAGAGAATGTGTTGAGGGCTAGACAGTTTGAGCTAGAGCAACAGCTGGCATGCAGAGGAATATAATGATAATCTGCATGAGGAGGTTCATCGGCTGAACAATCAACTCAACCCCTATATTCCTCCTGGTGCGGCAGAGATGGATTTGAATGAAGACGAAGATCCTGAAGAGCCCGAAGCACCAGTTGGGGAGCACCACGACGCTGCTAATGGCGACGAAGCCAACGTCTCGGACTTAGACAGCGACCACGATGAGTAGGCTAGTAGTTGTTACGCTAGCTACTAGGTTCCATCTACATGATCTTTTGCTTTGTTGGCACGTTGGGCATGTAATAATGAGTAGAAAGACTAAGGCTTTGATGTAATGTTGGAAAGCTTGGATGTGTTTGTGGCGGTATCCGAACGTCAAAAAGTCCAGTGTATGTATGCTGGCAACTTGGTTGTAATGGACGCGATGTGTGCGCTTTAAGTAATCTAATTAGTGGTGTTGTGTTAATTGGAATGACTTATTGTGCCCCTGTTTTATTGTATGAATTTATTCTCTCCAGTAATTTCAGTACGGCATGATCTTTCATTCAGTCGCAATTCCTACAACATCACCTAATAATTACTGTTGCTGAAACATGCAGATGCCGAACACTCGTCGTACCGTGTATGGTGCCGCTGAGGCTGGTGGCAGTGCAGCTGCTAGTGATGACCGTGATCCACCACCGCCTCCTCCACCCTACACTGCGGAACAGTTTTTCGCACAATTTCTTGGAAGCCAACGTAATATGGAGAGCATGCAACAGAATATGGAAGCTGCGTTGCGCAGTATCGCAGACAACACCCGTCGGGGAATAAACCGGGTGGTCACGAAGCAAATCAGTACAGCAGTTTCAAGGACTTCATGGATACTCGTCCACCGATCTTTAAGGAAGCCGCAGAACCCTTGGATGCAGAAGAGTGGATTAATACTATGGAAGACAAGTTCCGTGTCTTGAGAATGACTGAAGTGTTGAAGACTGAGTATGCAGCTCATCAACTTCAAGGTCCGGCAGGAATGTGGTGGAAACATCACCGCACCACTTTTCCTCCCCACGCTCACATCACTTGGAGGGAGTTCACCGAAGCTTCCGTGGAACGTACATTCCACCTGGTCTGACCGAGATGAAGCTTGGGGAATTCCTGGCACTGAATCAAGGCACGAAGACTGTAACTCAATATCTACATGCATTCAATAACCTGAGCCGTTATGCTCCTGATATGGTGAATACTGAGGCCAAGAAGATCGCTAGCTTCAAGAGAGGCCTGAATCCCAAGATGATGAAACATGTGGGTACAAATATGAGGACTGGTTTCAATGATTTCGTTAGCGACTGTCTGAAGCAAGAGAAGAACAACAATGTTTATGCTGCTTCCAAGATCCGTAAGAGAGCTTTCGAGTCGGGTTCGTCCCAGTCCAGAGCCCTAGTGGCCAACCGTCCAGCTTATCGATCGCCTGCCCCAGGTGCAAGGTTTAGGCCACCGCAAAGAAAGAATCAGAATGCTTAGCAACCCCAGAGGAACCAGAAACCATTCAAGATGGCATTGCCTCAGGCGAAGACAGGACAAGGCAGTTCATCTGGAACTGTGGCTCAAGTGAAGGGACCGTGCTTCAACTGCAACCAACCCGGACACTTTGCAAAGTTTTGTCCCTACCCTAAGAAACAGCAGACGCAGTATCAAGCTCGTGTGCATCACACCACCGTGGATGACATCCCAGAAGGAGAACCGTAACAGCTGGTATGTTTTCTATCAACAATCATCCTGCAGTAGTCTTGTTTGATTCCGGATCATCTCATTCCTTTGTAAGTCAAGCTTTTGTTAAGAGGCATGAGCAAAAGATAGTTGAACTGGAATGTGCATATAAAATCAGTTCAGCTGGGGCTGATCTATTGACTAATCAGATAGTTCAGGGAGTGACCCTAAACATATCAAACCGGCAATATAAGCTTAATCTGATAGTCATGCCAAGGTTAGTTTTGGATGTGATCATGGGTATGAACTGGATGAATAAGATGGGGGTAGTAATCGATGTTGGAGGAAGGAGTATCTCTCTAAGGAACCAAGTGGAGAAGGCACCTTTCGAGTGGTCCTACCTCGGAAAGTAGACCTAGCTAGCACGACTTGTGCGGTCCAAACTACTCTGCTAGCCCAGATTCCAGTGGTCTGTGAGTTTCCAGATGTGTTTCCGGATGAGTTACCTGGACTTCCACCAGACCGAGATGTTGAGTTTGCCATTGAGTTAATTCGGGAACAGCACCGATCTCGAGAAGGCCCTATCGGATGCCTCCCAATGAGTTAGCCGAATTGAAGAAGCAACTCCAGGACTTACTAAAGAGAGGTTTGATTCGTCCCAGCTCGTCTGAATGGGGATGCCCGCTCTGTTTGTGAAAAAGAAGAAGGATAACTCCTTACGCATGTGCGTGGATTATCGACCACTGAATGCAGTGACAATTAAAAACAAGTATCCTCTTCCTCGGATTGATATATTGTTTGACCAGTTGTCTAAAGCCAAAGTGTTCTCTAAGATAGATTTGAGATCAGGATACCATCAGATAAAGATTAGGCCGCAAGATGTGCCTAAGACTGCGTTCTCTACCAGATATGGCTTGTACGAGTATCTTGTCATGTCCTTCGGATTGACAAACGCTCCTGCATACTTTATGTATCTGATGAATTCTGTTTTCATGCCAGAGTTGGACAAGTTTGTGATTGTGTTCATTGATGACATTCTAATATATTCAGAGAATGAAAAAGATCACGCAGAGCACCTCAGGATTGTCTTGACTAGACTCAGGGAACATCAACTGTATGCGAAGTTCAGCAAGTGTGAGTTCTGGCTTAAGACAGTGCCTTTTCTCGGCCACGTGTTGTCTGAAAATGGCATTTCCGTAGATCCTAGTAAGGTACAAGAGGTTATGGACTGGAAGTCACCAATCTCAGTGCATGAAGTTCGCAGTTTTCTTGGTTTAGCCGGTTACTATCGTCGCTTCATACCGGATTTCTCGAAGATTGCCAAACCAATGACAAGCCTGTTACAGAAGGATCATAAGTTTGTATGGACAGAGGAGTGCGAGGCAGCTTTCTGCACCTTGCGAAAGTTGTTGACCACTGCTCCTGTTCTGGCCCAACCGGATATAGAAAAGTCTTTTGATGTGTTCTGTGACGCATCTAAGAATGGGTTAGGATGTGTACTAATGCAAAATGGAAGGGTCATTGCCTATGCCTCACGTCAACTGAGGAAGCATGAAGTTAATTATCCTACACACGATTTGGAGCTTGCAGCAGTAGTGCATGCTCTAAAGATTTGGAGACACTACCTAATGGGTAATGTGTGTAACCTCTTTACAGATCATAAGAGTCTCAAATACATTTTTACCCAATCTAAGTTGAACATGCGACAGAGAAGATGGTTAGAGCTGATAAAGGACTATAATCTAAATGTGCATTATCATCCCGGGAAGGCTAATGTAGTAGCAGATGCACTGAGCAGAAAATCACATGCTATTGATGTGCAACCGTTGTTTGAAGAAGGGTTCAATTTGCTACATCCTGCTGTGTTGCATAATCTTCAGATCAGTTGTACTTTGGAAGACTAGATCATTGAAAGTCAGAGGACAGATAAGGGAATCTTTCATATCAAGGAGAAGATGAAGAGAGAACCCACCAAACACTTTCGATTGGATGACCAAGGAGTGTTATGGTTTAAGGATCGCCTGGTGGTACCAAAGGATAGAGAGCTTAAGAACAAGTTGATGAATGAGACCCATCATTCTAAGCTATCTATTCACCCCAGAAGTAGTAAGATGTACCAAGATTTGCGACCCCGTTATTGGTGGACTAAGATGAAAAAAGAAATTGCAGCATACGTTGCTCGTTGCGACATGTGTTGTGGAGTTAAAACTCTTCACATGAGACCTGCAGGACTTCTGCAACCCTTGTCTGTACCCGATTGGAAATGGGATGATATAAGTATGGATTTCATCACTGGTCTTCCCACCACACAAAAGGGACATGATTATATTTGGGTCATAATAGATCGTCTCACCAAGACAGCTCACTTTCTGCCAGTTAAGACGACATTCCGACCACCTCAATATGCAGAAAAGTATATTGCTGAGATTGTCCGATTACATGGTATACCAAAAACGATCGTGTCTGATCGTGGTTCATAGTTTACCTCTCATTTTTGGGAACATATTCATAAAGGTTTGGGTACTAGTTTGATTCGTAGTACGGCTTACCATCCGCAGACAGATGGGCAGACAGAACGAGTTAATGTTGTACTTGAAGATATGCTTAGAGCTTGTGTACTGTCATCCAGAGGCTCATGGGAATCCTAGTTACCATTGGCAGAATTCGCTTACAACAACAGTTACCAAGAGAGTATCAAGATGGCACCTTTTGAAGCTTTATATGGCAGGAAGTGCAGAACACCGTTAAATTGGGTAGAGCCTGGAGAAAGAAGGTTTTATGGAATTGATTTTGTAGATGAGGCAGAGAAGAAGGTCCGTATTATCCAACAAAACATGCAAGCTGCATAGTCTCGTCAGAAGAGTTATGCAGATAAAAGAAGAAGACCATTGGATTTCCAAGTGGGTGACTATGTCTATTTGAAGGTTACCCCCCATGAAGAAGAAACAGTTTGGAATCAAGCAGAAACTGTCCGCTAGATATATCGGACCATACCAGATCATAGAGAAAAAGGGTCCCATGGCTTACAAGTTGCAATTGCCAGAAGGGATGAGTTCGATCTTTCCCGTCTTTCACGTATCCCAGTTGAAGAAATGTATACGTGTTCCGGAAGAGAGAATAGAACCGCAGGGTATTCGGATCAAGGCAGACTTGGAATATCGTGAACAACCAGTTCGAGTTCTGGATACAAAGGACCGAGTCACTCGGAATAAAGTGGTAACAACCTACAAGGTTCACTGGAGCCATCATGATGAGAGTGATGCCTCATGGGAAACGGGAGAATATCTTCAAACTGCGTATAAAGATTTTTACGATAAATGGTTCGTAACTCAAAATCTCGGGACGAGATTCTTATAAGGGGGGAGGGCTGTAACACCCCTGGGTGTTAAGCATGCATTAACATCTAAAGCATTAGTCATAATCATCTCATACATGGTTATCATTGCATGCAATATAGACCCTTTTAAATTTAGAGTTGAAAAACAACTACTCAAAACCCAAATGCTGCATTTAAGTGCTAAAGAGTGATGAAACTTTGTGCAGCTATAATTTTAGATAATCTAGAATAAATAAACATGATTTTTGGAGCAACTCTTGAATTCAAATTCCTTCAAATTTTGCTTTTAAAAATATTCTAGAAAAATGAATTTTTACTTAAAATTTAGCTTTGAATCCCAAATTCAAAATCTATTTAGAATTTTGAAAAGTGCCCTACATGAAAGTTGTAGAGAATTAAATTTTGAACAACTTTTATTTTGGGCAAAAGTTCTGAAAACCTCTTTTTCATCTTCAAATTCAAATTTGAAACAAATATAGAAATCTGAAAATTTATTTAGAAAAAGAAAAATGCTTTTCCTTCTTTAGTGGGCCGCAGCCATCCTTTCGGCCCAGCAGCGCTGGCAGCCCGGCCCGCGCCCCACGCCGGCTTCCTCCCTGCGCACGCGCGTGCCCGCGCGTAGCGCCGTGGCGCCGCGGCAGGACTCGGCCACCGCGTGGCCGAGCGACGGCGACGCCGCGCGACACGCGCCCCGGGTGGCCCCTGCGCCCCCCGCGCCACGCGCCTTGAACTCGCGCCCGCTCCTCCCTCGGCTGCACGCCCTCCATTCCTCCTCTCGCCCCGCCAGCAGCAGCAGCGCACCGCCGCGCCATCACCGACTCCCGGAGCTCCGCCACCGCCGTTCACGCTCGTGGCTGCTTCTCCGGCCGATTCCTCCCGGCCTCAGCTCCGCCCCGCTTCCCTCCACCGCGTGCGCACCTCCACTCCGCCGCTCGAGCTCAGGTGAGGGCCAATTGGCCGCCCCCCTCCTCCACTGCCGCCATGGCCGCCGTTGGCCGGCGCGCATGGCCGGAGGTCCCTTTCCCTTCATGCCTCCTCCGGTTTCGAGCATCCGCTTCCCCTTCGCCTAGCGGTGCTCGCGCTCGCATTCTCGGCCGCCCCCGTGGCCTGCATTGGCCGGCCGACGAGCTCCCGCGCCGCTGTGCCGCCATCTCCGCCGGCGAGCCTCCTCCGAAGCTCCCGCGCCGCTCGGAGTTGGTGCGCTGGGTGCGTCCCGGTGCGAGGAGCACGTTGGTGCCCTCCCCATCGCTGGAGACCTCACCGGCAGCGAGTACGCCACCGGTCAGCGCCTCCCCCGCGCTGCTCTGGCTGGTCGGTGGGGTCCGTTGACCCATGGGTCCCGCATGTCAGCGTGTGTGGGTGCACTGCACCGGGTGTATTCAGCGTTTTTACCGGCGAATTTTTAAAAGAATTAAGGAAAATAATTTCTCAGAATTTTGAAACAGCTTTGAAAAATCATATCTCAAGATTTATAGCTCCAAAAATGATGAAACAAATTTTGAAATGTTCCTCTTGAATAGATCTACAGTTTAAAAATATTTCATGATAAAATTGTGACACTTTTCTGTGTAGCTTTATTTAATTGTTATAAATGCTGATATCTTAGAAAATGTGTAGTAAATAAAATAATGAAGGGAAAAATGTGATTCTTGTTGCTTTAATCTTTATTAGTGATGTACTTTCTAGGAAAAATATTAGTGAAGCATGTTCTGTGAGAAATTTTTGAAGTGTAGTTCAAATGCTTTTAATTGATAATCTTTGTTATTTTTAGTAGAGAGCTAAATTTGTATAGAACATACATGTGATAATTTTTGTGGTATGTTAGTTTACTGTTAGTAACATAGGAAAAATATGAAATCTATTGTTTGATACTTTTTCTAGTACAAAATAATTTCATGCTCATATTTAGGCTATGACTTGTTTATTTTGTACAGGCAGTTTTACATATGCAATTCTCATGAAAATTTAGTAGTAGGTTAGTTAGGGTAAGAGTAATCTACTATAATTTTTGTAGATTTTTATC
The DNA here is from genome assembly GCA_020631735.1 of Saccharum officinarum. Lineage (NCBI taxonomy): Eukaryota > Viridiplantae > Streptophyta > Magnoliopsida > Poales > Poaceae > Saccharum > Saccharum officinarum. Next base: position 140,306,077 of record CM036153.1, on the reverse strand, counting down.
TACACCAGAAATAGGTGTTGCTGTGTAACCCTAGTTAAATAGGGAATAAAAGATTATTCTTTATGAGAAATTAAGAGAAATAAAATATGTTTGGTGTATCTTTGAAGCATCATTTTGCCTTGCTGATGTTATGGATGAGTTAGGTTGGTAAGCTTTGGTAGCTTAGATTCACTTGTATGTGTAGATGATAGGCTAACTAATAGAAGGATAAGGTGCATGTTTTAGGGTACATGTTCTTGGATGACGTTGACTACCTTGTAGAAGAAATAATTATATTCAAACTGCTCATTCCATGTGCTCATCTGCATCTCATATCATCAAAGCACTCCACCACAATTCAATGCATCATTCGCATGGTTGCTTATGCACTTGCATCATACAGGATCGCAGGAGGAGTCGCAGGTAGCAGTGCCGGAGGAACAAGCTTGGACCGATCAGCAGGAACCCCAGGCACAGGAGGTGCCCGAGGAAGAAGAGTCAGGCGAGGAACTGCCAGAGTGCGTTGACCACCATCCTAGCTCGTTCGAAAAAGGCAAGCCCCGGAGCATTTTAAGTCTCCTATTTTTATAAAAGTTGTTCCTTACAACATGAACTATAGTTATATATATATATTGTTGCATTAAGTTATATGAGTTGAGTGAAACCGTTGTTGCATTATTACCTTGGCCCCCGGATTACCTTTTACCCTGTTAGGTCAGGATCGAGTAAATTGCTTAGCCATGCTTAGACCGGTAGAAGTCGGGTGATTTCCTGTCACCTGCGAGTTATAGGTGGATACCGGGTTATGGTTAGCTGTAACTATGATCATAAAAAGTAACCAAGTGTTGATGGATAAACGGAGACCGGGCGGAGTCTTATAGGGTTTTGGACTATAGTGATTCCGTCTGTGTCGATTAAGGACCGATCGTTGCTCGTCCCTCTTGTCATGTTGAACGCATGCCTCACATTTAGCTGGCCGAATAAAGTACCTTTCGACCGCGAAGCTAGTGACACTTTTCGAGCCGGGATAAACTCGGGTTGGCAGACTAGTGTTGAAGTGGGTGTAACGGGGACGCGAAGAGTGAGCCCAAGGTGCGTCCTGGCAGTCGGGCGGTCCCTGGGTAGTGCGATCCATGATTGTTATCCCGCGGCTTCTTGGAAAGTGTCATTGGTAATCTATGCGACCCTGACGGGGGAAACAGGGTTTGTGTGAGGAATAAATCTCCAGCTAGATAGGAATTCGATTCGAATCACCGTCGCTCCCGGTTAGTGAGCACTTGACTCGAGCTATGGCATCATAGTAACATTAATGGAACACTGATGGTTAAGTGAATGATGTTGGAAATGCTAAACCTGATATGGTAATCTAGATTGTTAATGATGAATCAAGTGATTGTTTTTAGTAATAGATGCTTACCTAGTTGGAATAGGTTGTACTAAAAGTGATGCAAAAAGTGCTGGTTTAGTTTTTCATAACAACTCATGCTTTTCGCAAATGAGTCAAGCCAGTCCAATCTATAAAGCCTTGCATGATCCTTGGTGTCCTTTATTTCTGGTTTATGACGGGTAAGTCTAGCTGAGTACATTCTCGTACTCAGGGCGTTGTTCCCATTGTTGTTGCAGGTGGTCAGATGTACTATGGGTACTGTTCCAACTGTTTGTATCCGGCGATGGGCGACAACTAGGACCTTGGGCAAGGGTCACTCTGTTCGTCTTATCTACTGCTTTTGTGGGCCATGACTATCTACTGGCACTGTATTTGAACTAAGTGTGTGTGTAAAACTACTTGCTTCCGCTATGTTATTCTGAACTATGTTGTAATAACTTTTATTCAGAACTCCGATGTACTCCACTTTTATTGTGAACTCTATGTATCATGTGAACTGTGGCTGCTAAATCAGTACGATCTTGGTTGTATGTTGGTTGGTTTGAAATCCCGTGTGATTTCACGGAATCTCGGGTTAAACGGGTTTAAGTCTGGTAAATTAACCGCCTCGGTGGAAGATTTTTCTGACTTAATCTCGTATAATTATGTTGATCCGTTGCAAAGAAGCTCATGAAGGAAGCTAAGGAGGAGCAAGTGATTGTCACTTGTGATATTGGACTAACATGTGATATTATTGATGATTCTTTATGTGTTGGTCCTACTAATGCTTCATGTAGCTCATCATCATCCACCACAACCAACTCTATCTCTACTACTAGTGATTCATCACTTGTGGTTGAGAATGAGACTCTCAAGAGAGAGGTGGATGATCTCACCCGCGCATTAGGCAATGCCTATGGTGGGGATGCCCGCTTGCTAAAATGCTTGGGTAGCCAAAGGTTCTCTCTTAACAAAGAGGGTTTGGGCTATACTCTCAAGAAGGGCAAGGCGGCCTTTGCTACTCTAAAGCCTCGCTTTGTGAAGAGCAATGGTCGTTATTGCAATAGATGCAAGCAAGTTGGGCATCTAGAGATTAATTGCAATAAAATGAACAAGAACAAGAAAAATGCTAATGTACCTTACATTCCTTTTGATTCTTGTTATGTGCTTACCAAGGGTGAGAAAGGTGTGCATGCTAGGTTTGTTGGTACACCAATTGTGGGCCTAAAGAAGAAGGCCATTTGGGTACCAAAGAGCTTAGTTACTAACCTCCAAGGACCCAAGCAAGTATGGGTACCTAAAAGACATTAAATTGTTTTGTAGGTAAATTACAAGGCCGGAGGAAGGCATTGGGTGCTTGATAGTGGGTGCTCTCAACATATGACCGGTGATTCAAGAATGTTCAACTCTCTCAAATCAAATGATAGTGGCATTGATAGTATCACATTTGGTGACAATAGCAAGGGTGATGTAAAGGCTCTTGGAAGGATTGCAATCTCTAATGATCATAGCATTTCCAATGTGCTCTTAGTTGAAAAGTTGAACTTCAATCTTCTCTCGGTTGCTCAATTGTGTGATCTCGATTTCAAGTGCATATTTGGTGTTGATGATGTGGAGATAGTTAGTGTTGATGGCTCTAACTTGATCTTCAAAGGCTTTAGATTTGAGAATCTATACTTGGTTGATTTCAATGCTAGTGACACTCAACTTTCAACATGCTTGCTCACCAAATCAAGTATGGGTTGGTTATGGCATAGAAGACTTGGTCATGTTGGCATGAAGCAATTGAATAAGTTAGTGAAGCATGACTTAGTTAGAGGCTTGAAGGATGTCACATTTGAGAAGGATAAGCTATGTAGTGCATGTCAAGCCAGAAAGCAAGTAGGCAACACTCATCCATTGAAGAGCATTATAAGTACTTCCAAGGCATTTGAGTTGTTACACATGGATCTATTTGGGCTAACTACATACACAAGCATTGGTGGCAACAAGTATGGCTTTGTGATTGTGGATGATTTCACTAGATATACATGGGTATTCTTTCTTGGGGACAAAAGTGATGTATTTGACATATTCAAGAAGTTCATCAAGAGAGTGCAAAATGAGTTTGAAACCACAATCAAGAAAGTGAGAAGTGACAATGGAAGTGAGTTTAGAAATACAAGAATTGATGAGCTATGTGAGGAGCTTGGAATCAAGCATCAATTCTCGGCCAAGTATACACCTCAATCAAATGGCCTAGTTGAGAGGAAGAATAGAACCTTAATTGATATGGCAAGATCAATGTTGAATGAGTATAATGTGAGTCATTCATTTTGGGCCGAAGCAATCAACACGGCTTGCTTTTATAGCAACCGTCTCTATTGCCATAAGTTCCTAGAGAAGACACCATATGAGATCTTAAATGGAAGAAAGCCCAACATTGCATACTTTCGGGTATTTGGTTGCAAATGCTATATCTTGAAGAAAGGCACTAGATTGAGCAAGTTTGAGAAGAAATGTGATGAAGGCTTCCTACTTGGTTACTCAACTACTAGCAAAGCTTATAAAGTTTGGAATTTGGCTAATGGTCAACTTGAAGAAGTGTATGATGTTGAGTTTGATGAAACAAATGGTTCTCAAGATGAAGAAGATAACTTGGATGATGTGAGAGGAACTCAATTGACCAATGCTATGAAAGAAATGGATATTGGTGATATTAGGCCAAAGCAAGTGATTAATGTGGATGACAACAAAGATCAAGTGCTCCAAAGTCCAATTACACAAGCTAGTGGTTCTCTAATGCAAAATCAAGCTAGTACATCATCTCAAGTGCAACAAGATCAACAAGTGGCTAGTTCATCATCTCCAACTCATGATCAAAATCAACATCCAAGCAATCAAGTCCAAGTGCTTCAACCAACTAACATTGCAAGAGACCATCCATTGGATTCCATCATTGGTGACATACAAAGAGGAGTTCAAACTAGATCAAGATTGACATCATTTTGTGCTCACTCTTCTTTTGTTTCAATGGAAGAACCCAAGGACATTGATAAAGCATTAAGAGATCCAGATTGGGTAAATGCAATGCATGAAGAGCTCAACAACTTCAAGAGAAATGAAGTATGGGAACTAGTTGAAAGGCCTAAGGATCACAATGTCATTGGAACAAGATGGGTCTTTCGCAACAAGCAAGATCAAGATGGGATAGTAGTAAGGAACAAAGCAAGACTAGTGGCTCAAGGTTACACACAAATAGAGGGTCTTGACTTTGGTGAAACTTATGCCCCGGTTGCAAGATTGGAAGCAATTAGGATCTTACTTGCCTATGCTTGTGCTCACAATATCAAGCTATATCAAATGGATGTAAAGAGTGCATTTCTCAATGGGTACATTCAAGAGGAGGTGTATGTGGAGCAACCTCCCGGTTTTGAAGATGACAAGAAACCCAATCATGTATACAAGTTAAGGAAGGCTTTGTATGGATTAAAGCAAGCACCTAGAGCATGGTATGAAAGATTGAGGGACTTCTTGCTATCCAAAGGATTTGTCATGGGCAAAGTTGATACAACACTATTCACCAAGAAGATTGAGAAAGACTTGTTTGTGTTGCAAATATATGTTGATGATATCATATTCGGTTCAACCAATCAAGATTATTGTGATGAGTTTGGAAAAATGATGGCCAAGGAATTTGAAATGTCAATGATTGGTGAACTTAGTTTCTTTCTTGGACTTCAAATCAAACAAATGAAGGAAGGAACATTTGTGAGTCAAACCAAGTACATCAAAGATATGCTCAAGAAGTTTGGCATGGAAGATGCAAAGAGTATTACAACTCCAATGGGCACTAGTGGAAGCTTGGATAGTGACAAGAGTGGCAACATGGTGGATCAAAAGCTATATTGATCAATGATTGGTAGCCTACTCTATGTGACGGCATCAAGACCCGATGTGATGTTTAGTGTATGCATGTGTGCAAGATTTCAAGCCTCACCAAGAGAAAGTCACTTGAAGGCAACAAAGAGAATATTGAGGTACTTAAAGCATACACAAGATGTTGGATTGTGGTATCCCAAAGGTGCAAGCTTTGAGCTAGTTGGATATTCGGATTCCGACTATGCCGGTGACAAAGTGGAGAGAAAGAGCACTTTCGGGACTTGTCAATTGTTGGGAAGATCACTTGTCTCGTGGTCATCCAAGAAGCAAAATAGTATTGCACTATCTACCGCCGAAGCCGAATACATTGCCGCGGGTAGTTGTTGTGCACAAATCTTATGGATGAAGGCAACATTGAAAGATTTTGGAATCAATTTCAAGAATGTGCCATTGCTATGTGACAATGAAAGTGTCGTGAAGCTAACCAACAATCCGGTTCAACATCAAAGAACAAAGCATATTGATGTTCGTCATCATTTCATTAGAGATCATCAATAAAAGGGTGACATTGCCATTGAGAGTGTGGGCACCGAAGATCAATTAGCCGATCTATTCACCAAGCCACTTGATGAGAAGAGATTTCACAAGCTAAAGAATGAGTTGAACATACTTGATTTCTCCAACATGAGTTGATGCACCCCATATATGACATGCCTCTCCTTCGAGCCCAAGGTACAATTGGTTGACATGTCATACATTCTATGCTAAGGACTTGTTTAGTGCATCTAGTCATAATTTACATGTTCTAGGCTCACTCATAAAAATCAAATGAATTTGAAGTTTATATGGTACCACTATTGTTTCCATGACTTGTATGATCTAGTGGTAGCATATAACTTGTTTAAGTAGCTTGTGATCCTAAGTGTTTAATCTAGAAAACTTGTCTAAATATTTGCTTCAACATGGTGCATGATAACCCTTCTAATGAGGTGTGAAGAAGCTTGCCCTTGGATCAAACCGAAGTATTTTATTTATGCAAGCAATCTAGATTGAATCATAAACTTGATCCTCACCCCATATTTCAACATGATAATCTATCTAAAGTTTGCTCCTTGTGGTCAATTGGTGCCAAAGGGGGAGAAAATGTTGTTCACAAAGATAGAACTCAAAAATGTTGTTCACAAAGATAGAACTCAAAAATGTTGTGGGGGAGAAAATGTTGTTCACAAAGTTAAATCCTAAAGGGGGAGAATTGATAAAAGAAGCACACAAGTAGGGGGAGCAAGCTTTTAAACATGAATGTTGCATTTCTATGTGCACTTCATATGTATGATGCATAGTTATGCATTTCTTTTTCTCTGATACATTGCTTGTGTGGTGACTTGCTAGTATAATTTGAATGGTGCATTGTGGTACTAGCATGAATAGGAAGTAGTTAGATTTTTTCTTGCTTCATGTTTTTTTCATAGTGGTACTAGAGCCTTGCTTATAATGTTGATCTCACGAGGTTTCTAGTTATGTTTGTGCTTTTACAAGTGGAATCTAACTACACAAGGTGCTAAGATGGTGTTTATCGCTACTCCGATGGTATCACGCTTCAAAGGTCTATAATCTTAAACACTTAGCACCTATTGATAGTCAATGCTCCTAATCTTTCCTATCTAACATGTATGCTTCCAAAATCCAAACATATAGCATACATGTAGGGGGAGCCATTGCTATCAATTTGAATTCATGATCACATGTCCATAATTCTTACACATGGTAATATACTTGGACAATGTGACATGGGTTCAATCAAAATTTTATCGTAACATCTTTGTGAAAGGTTTGTCACCAATTACCAACAAGGGGGAGATTGAAAGTCCTATGTTTGTAGCGCAGGAACAGTGCTCAGAGGTGGAAGATGTCGGTAATGGCGCGCGGCGGCGGAGCACTGGCTGTGCGAGGGAGAGAAAGAGCGCGCAAGCGAGGAAGTGAGCAGCGGGCAGAGGAGATGAAGGCGGAGACAGTTGAAAGTCCTATGTTTGGTGTTGGTAATTAGTGACAATGCCTAAGTACTAATCCTATGCCTAAGTTGTATGTAGCATATGAGGATTAGTACATTCCAAGGTTGGTGGCAAGATGGACATGGTGATCATGATGGCCACACTTGGATTTGGATGCAACCCTATGTGATCAAGGCAAAGGTATATGCTTAAGGGTTGTGTTTTAGTAACCAAGACACCTAGTGGGTGTGGTTACATTATAGGATAGATAGCCGTACTATAAAGAGGGGAATGACGCGGCTATTGAACTCCTAAGTGCCTCTAGATGTGCATTTCATGATCATATGCATTTGGATAGAACTAATATCGCCTCGAAAAATGATTGGGAAAATGCTAACACACTCACACATGACGAAGATCACTTGGTGGTGTTAGCACGTTTGCGAAGGTGGTGGAGTTTGAGCGGTAGAGAGGGTTTGGGGTCCTCTCTCCCTCCCGCCGAGCTTGTGAGGCGGGATTCAGGCGTTTTCGAGGAGTTGAAACGACTATTTTCCACTACGCCGAAAGTCTAGAAAAGAAACGGAGGCGAACGGAGGTCACAGAGGTGACCGGACGCTGAACCAGACGCGGTCTTTGCATGACCGGACGCGTCCGGTCAGTGTTCAGTGTCTGCGTGTTTTTCAGTTCGATGATCGGACGCGAGGCGCGTCCGGTCACTGATGATCAGACGCGTCCGGTCGTTCAGGGAGCTTACTGGACTCTAACCGGATGCTAGCACTGTCGCGTCCGGTCATTTTCTTCAGTGCGTCCGATCACTGTTTCGTTGAGCGCTGCTCAGGCGACCAGCGCGTCCGGTCCTTCACGGGACCAGCGCGTCCGGTCGTTCCCGGCGCGTCCGGTCATTTGGACCAGCGCGTCCGGTCAGTACTTTACGAGTTAGCCGTTGGGCGACCGGCGCGTCCGGTCAGTTGAACCAGCGCGTCCGGTCAGCCCGATTTCAGCTGTTTAAGTTTCTAACGGCTCTATTCGAAGGGGTACGTCTATAAATACTCGTTGGTCGGCTCAAGGCTCACTCTCTCGGATATCTCTCGAACATTTGACATACTTGTGAGCACTTTGAGCCAAGCAACTCCCCTTCCACTCATCTCTCTTACTTCTTTGCATATTCGAAGTGAGATTGAGTGAACCAAGTGCATTTGCATTGTGAGATTGCATTTAGTTGGCACTTGGTGGTTGATTTGCTGCGGGATTCTTGTTTCTCTTGGTGGTTGCCACCACCTAGACGGCTTAGAGCAGCTTAGAGGCGTTGGCAAGAGTTGGTGTTTGTTCTTGGCCACCTCCGGTGATTGTGAGGGGTTTGTGCCTACCTCGGCGAAGCGCCAAAGGCAACATTAGTAAATTGCTTCGTGTCATTGCAACCTTTTGCCATTTGGTAGGTTCTTGTGACGCCTTTTGAGAGGCTCGATGTGTGACCGATTAGCCACCGAACCACGTGGTGAAGAGGGACACAACGGGGACTAGCGTGCCGGCAAGCACGTGAACCTCGGGATAAATCTTCGTGTCATCACTTTCATATTGTGATTGATTGATCCCGGTGTTCGGTTATCTTGGTATTCATCTCTTGATTATATTGATTGGTTGGCTCAATTCTTCGCCCCTCGGTGATACCCTCTAACTCTCTCTTGTATTAATTTCTTAGTTATCTTTGCTAGCGAGTTAGCTTTGCTAGAGTAGCTTCTTTGTGTAGCTTGCTAGTTGTAGTTTCCTTCTCGGTTTGACTTATGCGGTTGAGTGCAAATACACTAGAATTGTGATTTGGTTAGGTGGCTTGCAAACACCCCGTAGGCTAAGCAAAACTCACATCTCGCTATTTGTTTTATTGATAAACTTGTTTAGCTTGTCTTTGTAGAAAATTTTAATAGGCTATTCACCCCCCCCTCTAGCCATCAAGACCTTTCAACAGTGCGCGAGCGCGGAGGCCACAGCTGCCACGCGCGGGGTGTCGCCGGCATGCGGCCGCCACGCGGCGTGCGCGGTCTGCCGCGGTCGGTCGCGCTGGCGCGGCGAGCGTGCGCGGGCGAGCACGCCGGCGGAGGCAGACGCGGGCGCGGGCGCGGAGCAGGCCGGGCCGGCTTCGGCGGTTGGGCCGGAAAGGAGGCGACGGCCCGGTAAAGCTGAGAAATTTATTTTCTTTTCTAAATAAAATTCCAGATTTTATAATTTGATTCAATTTCAAATTTTGAAGATGAAAAAAGACATTTTCACAAATTGCCCCCAAAACAAAAGTTATTCAAAATTTTATTCTCTACAACTTTCATTTAGGGCAATTTTCAAAATTCTAAATAGATTTTGAATTGATGATTTAAAGTCAAATTTTTAAATGAAAACTCAATTTTCTAAAATATTTTTAGAAGCAAGATTTGGGAAGATTTTGAATACAAAACTTGCTCCAAAAATCATGTTAATTATTTCTAAGTTATTTAAAGTTATATCTCAACAAATTTTTACCACTCTTACCTAGGATTTTTACTAATTTAGAGCTCAACCATGTGTTTTCATAATTTAAATAAATTCCAACTCAATTTGCATGTGATAATGACCATGTATGAAATGCAAATGCTCATGATTTAAGATGTGAATGCATGCTTAACACCCAGAGGTGTTACAAAGAACAACTACACTGAAGGGAGACCAAGGAAGAAGCAACTTAGCCCTCTCGGTGGATGTCCGATCCCTGGCCAAAGAAACGCAAGTGGTGATTTGCTAAGCACACACTTAGGTCTTAGTCTAGCCAGTACTTCCTAGGTTGATCGTGTCAACCTATACGGCTTAAATAGAAATGACATAGGCCCTAGCTCATCCTAAGAAAACACCACGACTCACGGTCTTCTGATCCGAGCGTCATGGAGACTATCGAGAACTGAAAGACTACAAGTAAGAAATTTCATTCTCTCTCAATCTGTATGACATTATAATTGACAAGAACCAAGAGAGGGTGGAACAGGGGGGAGAGAAGGAAGCTGGCCTACTTCTTCCAATACACATGCCATAGCAACCAATGAGGCATAGGAAAGGAGCAACACACAAGAGAACTCGGGTGCTCAAGCTACTTGTAGGGTACCATGACCTAGGTGCACTAAATGCACTTAGACATCACTAGGGTTCTTAGCGGTGCGGTTGTCACCACAAGAACCATAGAAATGCTATGGTCAAAGAAGGTACAAGCATACAAGGGTTCCACACGACAACCAAAAGACGGGTGAAGACACAGGATTCACCCTTTTTTGATCCACACGCCATAGCAACAACGGGAATCTAAGGAATGGAATCAAAAGAGCAACAAACACCAAACAAGCAAGGGACTCAACCCACCTCTTTCTGGATCGACGGGAATCGAGAACAAAGGAAGAGAGAGAAGAATGGAATCTGCACTCCTTCAACCAACTCGTCATGGAATGGATGAAGATTGGAAGTAAGGACACAGATCCTAAGATCTAAACCCACTCGTAGGGCACCACAACTGTGCAACTAAATGGCATAAGGCTATTCCTACGGCTCATAGTGATGCGGTTGTCATCGCTAGATCCAAAGAAACACCTTGGTCAAAGTGGTACGAGCATACGAGTTGGTTAGGATAAAACAAGCAAACAAAAGAGGTAGAGCCCGGTGGTCATGGTGAGGCGAGTCGTGGCCATGAGCTCAACCTACACCAGTTGGCATCCGTCAAAATACAAAGGTTGTCCCCTAATCCCTATCCCAATTGAGTTGGTCACGGAGGGCTCGAAACATGCGGGTAAGAACCGCATCGATATCGTCATCGAGTCAACGATGACCGCATCCTAGGGACATAGAGAGGAGGTCAAGTTTGTAATCCAATGAAGACAACTAAAGCAAGAGAGAAGAGACATGCTTGGCGTTACGGCCATGGCGAGGTGAACTCGCAATCGCAACAGACAAGCACTCGCTCTCTCGACTGGCTCGAAGGCACGGTCCACAGACAAACAAGGCACACATGACAACATGACAAGAACCATGACTCGACAAGGAGTAGCACATATCCATAGCCAACACAAGAGAGATAGGTAGATAAGTAGACCAGCAGCGAAGGCACAACATAGGTATAGATAGATAGAGATATCATGTAACCCATGTATATGAAAGATGATGTATATAGGTGACAAGTGTGTAATAAGGAATAAGGAGCAAGAGTCTTGTTGATGCCGAGAACATCATCAATAGGTTCAAGGCTTGACCTTGGTGATAGCGGGGAATGCGAGGCTTGCCGTGGAGTGCCCGCACAAGTTGTGGCATGCTTCTACAGGCCATGGCTAGCTGCTGGCCAAGGCGCGGTAGCAGGTTCTGGGAAGCGTCTCAGCCTTGGCAAAAAGCGCAACAGGGCCACGGCCTTTCATGCAATAGAGAGAAAAGCAGCTTGAAGGCCAGACAGAGGAAACTCTGGCGAGGTAGGCAGCAACGCCTTGCTCTCCGATGACGGTGAACAGGGCTCCAGCTTCCCTACGGCGGTGAAAAGACATCAGCGCGAAGGCCGGGTTCAGTCATGTGGGACAGCAGGGAGGGGAACAAAGATGACTTAGGGCTACTGGTAGCTCACCAATGGTAGAGGAAGAGCTCAGCGGAATCGATAGCTACGGAGAGGTGGTGGTGGTGCTGCTCAGTGAGGGACAGTAGCACGACGCGGATGGTGAGGATGGAGCAGGGTTCGCCATGGCTGAGGTCAGGGCACGGCATCGGTGAAGCAGAGCATGGCGTGGTGGAGGAGGCTTGGTGGGGTTGCACGGGGCGTCAGTGGTGGTGTCGTGCGGAGGAGAAGTGCTCGATGACGGCATCACCGGGCTGGAGATGCCAGGCGACGTTGTGGCTTGGCGCGCTCATGGGCGGCACCGCGGTTGTGGCGAGGAGCACCGCATTGTCGACTTGGTGCTGGCCATGGACATTGAGTGCGTCAGTGCAGATGGGTGGCAGAGCGCCTGGTGATGGCCGGCTCGAGATGAGGACGGCTGGGTGAGGAAGATGCAGGAGGTGATGGGGCTTGAGGTGGCGCGGCTGTGACTCGACCATGGCCGGCAACGGTGGGCAAAGTAGGGGAAAGAAGGGAGGAGGACGGCGGATTAGGAAGTGGAGGAGCAAAGGTGCGGTGTTGTGGCTTTTATAGCGCGAGGTTAGGCTACGGTTGGCCGCGCGTCTACTATGGATGGTGGTGATCCTCGGAAGGCATGCCCAAGACACGTGGCACGAATCATGCGGTTCTTGTCAGAGTGCAGAAGCGCGGGCACCGCGTGTGTGAGCGGTGACGGTGCAACTCTGGAAGCAGAGTGCATCCGCCTAGGGTTTGGGCATGGCTCGGGCTGAGCTGGCGCTGGGCTAGCAGGTCACGCGCTGGGCCAGCTGGTTTGCACGCGCGATAGAAGGCAGGTTGGGTCGTGGCTTGCTGGGCCGACACGAAGTGAGGGGAGGAGGGCATGGAGCAGGCTAGCCTGGTTAGGGAAGAGGCCAGCTGGGCCAAAAGGGGGAGGAGCCAGCTTGGGCCGATGGGATGAGGAGAAGAAGGGGGAGGTCAGCTGGGCCAGGGGGCCGGCTGATTTGGGAGAAGGAGAGGAAAATGAGATTTTTGTTTTATGAGTTTTGGGGTTTGGAGAAAAAATCAAAAGAGATTGAATCAAATTCGAGGGGGAGTCTGAGATAGGATTTCCCAAAGGAAATTGGGGAATATTCACGGAAAGATCGGGAAGAGTTTAAAAGAGATGGAGAAGGGAAAATTCACAGAAACTTGGGACCAGTTCAAATGATATTTGAGATGCGTTCAACGGTGAGCCCGAGAGAGAATCTCGAAAGGAGTTGAGAGAGAATTTCAAAGTGGATTTGAGAAGATGTTTGTATGAGGTTGGAGACAAACTTGGAAAGGATTCAAGGTGAGAATCAAAAAGGGATTTGGAAAGGATATTTCAAGTGTGACTCCAAAAGGGTTTGAGCTCCGGAGGAGGAGGATTTTCCCATTATATCTCAAGAAGTTGAGATGGAACAAAAGGGATTTGACATGACTTTCAAAGAGGATTGGAGATGGAAATCTCAAAGAGGAATTCTTGGAAAGGACTCAAATGGAAGTTTGGGAGAATTTTGGATGGGGATCCAAGAAGGGATTTGCTATGGATTTGTGCACTCCAACACAAAACCCTAACCAACTAAAGAACTCTGCCACACTCCTATAGATAATTCTATATGCGTGCAATGTTTTGTTAGCGGGTTGGACTCGGGTAGACCTAGAGAGTACATGCTTCACATAATTACAACAAAAATTTTAAAAAGCTCGTATTTTTGGTTGCTTAAAAAATCGGGATGTTACAATAGCCATTTCCAACAAAAGCATCAGATAAGACATATGGAGTGACCATGCCCTTGGCCTAGTCGTCGCCCATCGCGGGGTACAGGCAGTTGATGCAATAACCATAGTGCATCTGACCAACTGCAACAACAATGGGAACAACACCCTGAGTACGAGAAAGTACTTAGCTAGACTTACCCATCTTAAACTAAACTAAAGTGACACCAAGGAGTATGCAAGGCTTTCTTTTAGTGGATTAGCTGACTAATTTGTGAAAGAGCAATAAGTTAACATAATGAACCATTTAAGTATTTTGCATCATCTTTATTATAGCCTATCAATCTAGGTAAGCACCTATACTATAATAATCACTTGATTAACCATTAACATCCAGTTACCAACTTAGATCTATCATTTCCAACATCATCCATATAACCAACAGTGTTCCATCATCATTACTACGATGTCGTAACTCGAGTCAAGTGCTCACTATCCAGGAGCGATGGCGATTCGAATCGATTCCTAACCAGCTGGCACTCGGGCAGGTCCTCTCCTTGCTCCTCTACCTCTAGCACCTCTTGTGCCTAGATTTCCTATGGGTCGGCCCCGGCCTACTCCTCTTGCACTGTTACTAGCACTTCCTCCTGTGATCCTGTTTGATGCAATTGTATAAGTAATTATGCAAGTGGTGCATCGGATGCGATGACATATGATGATCATGATGGCATGCAATGTAGATGAACACACTTAGATTTATTGGATGGAATAGAGGTAAAACTTGTCTACTAGGTAGTCAACATCATCCAAGGACATGTGCCACGAGTACATGTCATCTACTGCATTCTCTTCTACTACTAACTACTATTAATTACCACTAACTACCATATAGCCCTAACACAAGTGCTACTACACTTCATCAACATAACTACACTAACATGCCAAGTGACATTAGCAAGTGATATGATGCTTCAAAGATACACCAAAGCTACAACATTAAACTAATCATGCATAAAGAATATTATTTTATTTCACTTTAAACTAAGGTTACAAAGCAACATATATTTGTAGTGCATAGAAAAATCTAGAAAAATTATACTAGCATCGTCATACCCTAAGTAGCCTACCATAAAATTTTCATGGCATTTGGATAAGTAAAACAGTCTACACAAAAATGACAAGCTAGGGGGTATAAATGAGCATGAAAATACTTTGTACTATAAAAAGTATCAAACAACAGATTTAGAATTTTTCCCATGATCTACATAGTGTACAAACATTGTATAAAAAGTTTCACATATATATTTTATTCATATTTTTGGCTCTAGCAATTTTATAAGAAAAAGCAATTAAATGCACCAAAATAGATAGCTATATTTTTCCACAGAACATGCATGACTTGTATTTTTCACAGCAAGTATATATCAAGAATAGATTAACAAAATTGGAATCATATTTTTCTGATGCATATTCTATTTATTATGCATTTTCCAAGGAAACAACAATTTTAAGAATTAAATAAAGCCTTATATAAAAGTATCACAAAATCCACATGCAATATTTTTAAACTATAGATATACTTATAAGAACCTACCAAAATTTGTTTCATCTAATTTGGAGCTATATTCATCAAGTTATGATTTTTGGAGCATTTAAACAAATCTGGAAGTTCATTTCTTTTAAATCTGAAAATCCACTCGGCCCAAATATGCTATGCACACCTGGCGGCGTCACCCCAGACTCCTCACCGGTGACTGATAGTGGGACCCAAGGCCCCACCTGTCATACACTCGATAGCCGGGAGCTCACCGGCGGCGAGAACTCACAGACGGTGAGGTCTCCGGTCCAACGGTGACCACCACTGGGATCTACACCGTGAGCCACACCACTCGGCTACGAAATGGAGGTGCGGGAGCATGAGAGCATGCTCGCAGGAGTTCATGGTGGCATGGCGGCACTGGTGCACGGTGACTGGCCGGAGCAAGCCACGGTGGCGGCTAAAGAGGCGCGCGCGAGCTCCGCAAGATGAAGGCGGACGCGTAGCCTGTGAAGGAGGAAGAGAAGGAGCGGAGGGCTCCAACCACGGTGGTTGGGCACGGCGGCCACCGCACCGGTGGCGGAGAAGAAAACGCCTAAGTAGCCTTACCGCGGGTGAGAATGCGGGTGAGGGCATGCGCACGGTGTGGTGAAGGTCGAGGCAGAGCTGCGTGCAAGATGAATCGGGCAATGGCGGTACGGTGGAGGAGCACGACACTAGCGGGTCATGCGGCGGTGCGTGGTGGCGGAGGAAGCTGCACAGCTTGCTGCTGCTACTATGGGTGAAGAGAGGAAATGGGAGAGAGCGCAGAGGAGGCAGACGCGCGCGCGGTGGTGTAAGCAAGTGTGTGGGGCGCGGGGCCCACCAGACGGCCAGGTGCCGCCGTTGCCGGTGCATGGCGTCCACGCGGCGGCGGGCGTCTGCCTCGATTGGGCACTGGCGTGGCACATGCACAGGAGGCGGGGTGCAAGCGAGCGTGGAGGCGGGCTAGGCCGTCTCACTGCTAGGCTGAGAAGTGGGGCGGCGTCCTGGTAAGAAAAGAAATTCATTTTTCATTTTATTTTCTGAAGAACATCAACATTTTACACTTTTGAGCAACAAAAATCCATTTTCACAAGTTGGTCAAAAAATAAAAGTTGTTTAGAATTTTGAACTATATGACTTTGCTTAAAGCTGCAATTTAAAATTCCAACTAGATTTTGAAATAGAGATTTAATGTTTATTTAAATCAAAACTCCATTTTTCTAAATTATTTTTAAAAGCAAAATTTGAGAAAACTTTGAATACAAAACTTGCTCCAAATTATTTACTAAGTATTTTTAAATTATTTGCACTACCAAACAAACATGATTATTGACCTAACAAGCACAATCATGGCATAGTTTTATTTAAACAAACAAATGCAACATCCATGTTTCAGAGTTATGTTTCACCTGTTTCAAACCAATGTTTCATTTATATAACACGTGATTATGAATGCAAGATGATGCTCATGCTCGTGATTTGTAGTGCCTAATGCATGCTTAACACCAAAGGTGTTACGACCCTCCCCCTTATAAGAATCTCGTCCTGAGATTTTGAGTTACGAACCATTTGTTATAAAAATCTTTATACGCATTTTGCAGATATTCTTCTGTTTCCCATGTCGCTCACCGTCATCATGATGACTCCATTGTATCTTATATGTTCTCACCACTTTATTCCGAGTGACTCGATCCTTGGTGTCCAAAACCCAAACCGGTTGCTCACCGTATTCCAAGTCTGATTTGATCCGAATGCCCTGAGGTTCTATCCTCTCTTCTGGAACACGCAAATATTTCTTCAATTGCGATACATGAAAGACTGGAAAGATCAAACCCATCGCTTCTGGTAGCTGTAACTTATAAGCCACGGGACCCTTCTTTTCTATTATCTTATATGGTCCTACAAACCTAGCAGCAAGCTTTTTCTTGATCCCAAACCGTTTCTTCTTCATTGGTGTAACCTTCAAATAGACATAGTCACCAACTTTGAACTCTAGCAGTCTTCTTCTTTTATCTGTGTAACTTTTCTGACATGATTGTGCAGCCTTCATGTTTTGTTGGATGATACAAACCTTTTTATCTGCTTCTTCAACAAAATTGATCCCATAAAACCTTCTCTCTCTAGGCTCAATCTAATTTAACGGTGTCCTACACTTCCTGCCATACAATGCTTCAAATGGATCCATTTTGATACTCTCTTGGTAACTATTGTTGTAAGCGAACTCTACCAAGGTAACCATGATTCCCATGAACCCCTGGACGATAACACACAAGCTCTAAGCATATCTTCTAGAACAACATTAACTCTCTCTATCTGTCCATCTGTTTGTGGGTAGTAAGTTGTACTATGAACCAAACTAGTACCCAAACCTTTATGTAGATGCTCTAAAAAATGAGCTGTAAACTATGATCCTTGATCAGACACAATAGTCTTCGGTATACCATGCAATCAAACAATTTCTGCAATGTACTTCTCAGCATACTGAGGCGGTCGAAAAGCATTCTTGACTGGCAAAAAATGGGCCATCTTGGTAAGACGATCCATAATTACTCAAATTGAATCATTTCCTTTCTGAGTGGTGGAAAAACTGATGATGAAATCCATACTTATATGATCCCATTTCCAATCCGGTACTGACAAAGGTTGCAACAAACCCACAGGTCTCATGTGAAGAGCTTTCACTCTACAACACATGTCACAACAAGCAACATAAGCTGCAATTTCCTTCTTTATCTTTGTCCACCAATAACGAGGCCTCAGTTCTTGATACATTTTGCTACTTCTAGGATGGATAGACAGCTTAGAATGATGAGCTTCATCCATCAGTTTGTTCTTGAGCTCTTGATCTTTAGGCACAACAAGACGGTCATCGAACCATAACACTCCGTTTTCATCCACTCTAAAGTGCTTAGTCGGTTCTTTCTTCATTTTTGCCTTGATATGGAATATTCCCTTGTCTGTTTTCTGGCCTTCAATGATCTTGCTCTCCAAGGTACAACTAACCTAGATATTGTGCAACATAGCAGCATGCAACAAATTAAACCCATCTTCAAACAATGGTTGCACAACAAGAGAATGTGACTTCCTACTTAAGGCATCTGCTACTACATTAGCCTTTCCCAAATGATAGTGTACATTCAGGTTATAATCATTAATCAGCTCTAGCCATCTTCTCTATCGCATATTCAACTCAGATTGAGTAAATATGTAATTGAGACTCTTGTGTCTGTGAAGTTGTTGCACACATTTCTAAGCAGATAGTGTCTCCAAATCTTTAGAGCATGCACAATGGTAGCAAGCTCTAAACCATGAGTCAGATAGTTAACTTCATGTTTCCTCAAGTGACGTGAGGCATAAGCAATGACTCTTCCATCTTGCATAAGAACACATCCTAACCCATTCTTGGATGCATCGCAAAACACATCAAATGGCTTTTCTATATCTGGCTGTGCCAGAACGGGAGTAGTGGTTAGCAATTCCCGCAAGGTTCAGAAAACTGCCTCACACTCCTCTGTCTAGGTGAACTTATGATCCTTCTATAGCAAACTTGTCATTGGTTTGGCAATCTTTGAGAAATCTGGTATGAAACGACGATAGTAACCGGCTAATCCAAGGAAACTCCAAACTTCATGAACTGTGGTTGGTGCCTTTCAATCCATAACCTCTTGTACCTTATTAGGATCTACTGAAATTCCATTTTCTGATAACACGTGACCGAGAAAAGGAACTATCTTTAGCCAAAACTCACACTTACTAAACTTAGCATACAACTGATGATCTCTGAGTCTGGTCAAGACAATTCTTAGATGTTCTGCGTGATCTTTCTTGTTCTCTGAGTATACTAGGATGTCATCAATGAACACAATCACAAACTTATCCAATTATGGCATAAAGACCAAATTCATCAGATACATAAAGTAGGCAGGAGCATTTGTTAGGCCAAAGGACATGACAAGATACACATACAAACCATATCTGGTGGAAAATGCGATCTTAGGTATATCTTGTGGTCTAATCTTGATCTGATGGTACGTTGATCTCAAATCTATCTTAGATAATACTTTGGCTTTTGATAATTAGTCAAAAAAGATATCAATCCGAGGTAGCGGATACTTGTTTTTTAATTGTCACCGCATTCAGTGGCCTATAGTCCATGCACATCCATAAAGAGTTATCCTTCTTCTTCTTCACGAACAGTGCACGACATCCCCATTCAAACAAACTTGGATGAATCAAACCCTTAGTCAACATATCCTAGAGTTGCCTCTTCAACTCAGCTAATTCATTTGGAGGCATCCGATAAGGCCTTCTTGAGATCGATGGTGTTCCAGGGATTAACTCAATGGCGAACTCAACATCTCTATCCGGTGGAAGACCGGATAACTCATCTGGAAACATGTCTGGAAACTCACACACTACTAGAATCTTGGCTAAAAGAGTGGTTTGGACTGCATAGGTCGTACTTGCTAGATCTATTCTCCGAGGTAAGACTACTTGAAACGTGCCTTCTCCAACTGGTTCCTTGAGGGAAATAATTCTTCCTCCAACATCAATCACTACTCCCATCTTATTCATCCAATTCATTCCTATAATTACATCCAAAACTAGCCCTGGCATAACTATCAAGTTAACCTTATACTGCCTGTCTGCTATATTCAGGGTTGCCCCCTGAATTATCTGATTAGTTAACAGATCAGCCCTAGTTGAACTTATCCGATAAGCACATTCTAATTCAACTATCTTTTGCTCATACTTTCTTGCAAATGCTTGACTTATAAATGAATGAGATGGTCTAGAATGAAACAAAATGACGATAGGGTGGTTGTTGATAGAAAAAATACCAGATGTCATAGGCTCTCCTTCCAGGATGTCATCTATGGTGGTGTGGTGCACACGAGCTTGATATTGGTTTTGCAGCTTCTTGGGAAAAGGACAAAACTTCACAAAGTGCCCAGACTGGTTGCAGTTGAAGCACGGTCCTCTTACTTGAGTAGTAGCTCCAGACGAACTGCCTTGTCCTACCTTGGTCTATGGCACCACCATCTTGAATGGCTTTTGGTTCCTTTGAGATTACTGAGCATTCTGATTCTTTCTCTACGGTGGCCTAAACCTTGCACAAGGAGCCGGTAAATGATACGCAGAACGATTTGCCATTGGGGCCCTTAGCTAGGACAGACCTGACTCAAAGGCCCTCTTGCGAGTCTTAGATGCAGTATACACATTGTTGTTCTTCTCTTGCTTCAAGCAGTCACTAATAAAGCATTGAAACCAGTTCTTGTATTGGTACCCATATGCTTCATCATCTTGGGATTCAGACCCCTCTTGAAACTAGCGATCTTCTTGGCATCAGTGTTAACCATGTCAGAAGCATAATGGCTTAGATTATTGAAAGCATGCAAATACTGAGTCACAGTCTTGGTGCCTTGATTAAGTGATAGGAATTCTCCCAACTTCATTTCTGTTAGACCCGGCGGTATGTAAACTCCACAAAAAGCATCAGTGAATTCCCTCCATGTAATGTGAGCATTAGGAGGAAAAGTGGTGCGATGATGCTTCCACCACATCCCTGTAGGTCCTTGTAACTGATGAGTTGCATACTCTGTTTTCAATACTTCAGTCATTCTCAGCACATAGAACCTAGTGGCTCTGCCGCTTCCTTGAAGATCAGTGGCCTGGTGTCCATGAAGTCCTAGAAACTGTTATATTGATTCACCTCATGTCCACCACCCTGGTTTAACCCACGACGGGTGTTGTTCGCAATGTTGCGTAATGCAGCTTCCATGTTTTGTTGCTTGCTCTCCATGTTTCGCTGACTCCCTAGGAACTATGCGAAGAACTATTCTATGGTGTATGATGGAGGAGGAGGTGGTGGTGGATCATGGTTCTCATTCCCAGTAGCACTATCACCTACCTTAGTGGCATCAAAAACAGTACGACGAGTGTTCGCCGGCATCTCCATATCGTAGCAACAGTAATTGTTAGGCGATGTTGTAGTAATCGTAGATGAATGAAAAATTATGCCGTACTGAATTCACTGGAGAGAATAAATTCATATAATAAAATAAAGGAATAATAAGTCATTCCAATTAACACAACATCACTAATTAGATTACTTAAGCGCAACACATCGCATCTATTACAACCAACTTGCCAGCATACATACACTGGACTTTCTGAAGTTCAGATATCACCACAAACACATCCAAGTTTTCCAATATTACATCAAGGTCTTAGTCTTTCTACACATGAGTACATGCCAGATATGCCAACCATGCAAAAGATCATCGTAAATGAAAACCCTAGTAGCTAGCGCAACAACTACTAGCCTACTCGTCGTGGTCGCTGTCTAAGTCGAAGACATCACCACTGTCACCATCAACATCATCATCCTCAGCTGGTGCCTTAGGCTCTTCAGGATTCTCATCCTCATCTAGATCCATCTCTACTGCTCTAGGAGGAATGTAAGGGTGGAGCTAGTTATGCAGCTAGTGAACCTCCTCGTGTAGGTTGTCATTGTACTCTTTGGCATTGGCTAACTGCTGCTCTAGCTCAACCTGGCAAGCTCTCAAAACATCTTCTTCAGACTAGGCTTCATTCCTTTGATGGAGCACATGGATCAACATGCGCTCACCATTCCTGTTAGCGGTGGTCAGATGCTCAAGCTACTCCCTCAGTGCACATATGTCTCCCTCATACACTCCAGTCCTCTGTGTCGCCTAATCTCTCTAGCAGGTTAACTGAGCCATCTCTGCATTGAGCCTCTCGATCTCAGCATCGTGGTCCCTCTAAAGCTGACACCGGTCATCGTGGGCCTGGCCAAGAGCACCAGACACATGTCTCAGGCTACCTTCTACTCCATCAAAAGCCTTCATTACCGCGAACATGGCGCTCATAGCAGGGTTGTCACTATTCTACGCTTTGGCTGCACCAATCTCTAGAGATCTTCCTCTTGCCTACGGCCATGAGTCAGTGAAGGGGTTGCCCCACGGAAAGACTTCAGCCATAGCGACTACCAACTCTTGAGGAAAATAGTCCATAATGTCCCTCAGTATTCCAAAAGCTACCCTGTCAGCTGCTTCCTCAGCGGTCCTACTAGTTGATCATAGCGCCAATCGGTCCACTCAGAACCGTCACCTCAGGGTCAAACAACAGCCTCCATAGTGACCAAGAGACCTTCCCCCAACTGCTCATTTGTCCAGAAATATCGGGGCTCCATTCCATCGGGATAACCTACATGGCTGAGCACTCTCCATAAGAGTGTAGGAATCCCGAACTCTCCAAGAAAAGTGTGTCGCTGATGGGTACGTGGAGCAAGCTGATGGCGGGGAGCTCTACCTCCGGTGGACATGCAAGCTGTCTACTTGGTGCGTGCCATCTGTAGCAAAAATTCATTACTCCCATGAGAACAAATATTAAGTTGTCATTTTTATCAAAATGAGATAATCAACTTATAAGGGGAGTAACAATGCCATGAATGATATGCACAACAACATGATGCATGCACATTCCGTATGCTCTCACAAACTGAGAAAATAACAATTGCTAGCAGTATAGACGATGGCATACAATGGTCTCTCATAAATACATAACTAATACGTACTACACGATAGCATTGTTATGTACCTGCAGAAGATCCATTTCAGCCCAAACCCTCACAGTATGAATATTATGCATGAAAGCGGTAAAGTAATCTACTCGCTCTACAGCATCCCCAGATACGCCTACAATGGTAGCAACTACCCGAACTATCATCCTATTAACGGCATCGTCACCATAGGATAGAATTACCCATAGATAGGACACCTTCATATAAACATGCGTATAACATGTACATAATTCAGCATTATATAAGCACTTCCCTAGATTGGCAGTGTATCCGATCATGCTCTCACAACTCCCACTTACCGAGGCATAGAGGCAATTGATCCATACATTACCACTCAAGCAAATGGCACTCATACAATAGCACGCCGTATGAGCAACAAAATAGAAATATGATGCAAGGACCCCCAAGTCAGTACTTAAATAAGCCACCTAGAGTTCTTAACTAGGCATAAATAATATGACCACTAGCACACTATTAAGTTTTAAATCTTAAGTTTAAACACTATTTTGTTTTAAATATATATATGTGAATAGTAACCTGCTAAACCTTGCTCCGATGCCAGCTGTAACAGAACCAATCAATTATACAAAATTAAGTAAGAAAATCACCCGCCGAAGCCGATAATTTAGCAAACTTAAGCCCGTATAACCCGGTAGTCCGTGAAACCACAAAGGATCTCAAACCAACCAATATACAAACCAAGATCGTACAAGTTTAGCAGCCACGGTCACATATTACATAAAATTCACAACAATATTGAGATGCATCAGAGTTTAAAGCATAAAGTTATTACAAACCAAGTTCAATAATAATGTAGCTGAAGCAAATAGTTTTAAAGCCACACACACGTTTAGTTCAGATACAGTGCCAAGAGATAGACATTTCCAACAAAAGCATCAGATAAGACATATGGAGCGACCATACCCTTGCTCCTAGTTGTCGCCCATCATGGGGTATAGGTAGTTGATGCAATAACTGTAGTACATCTGACCATCTGCAACAACAATGGGAACAATGCCCTGAGTACGAGAAAGTACTCAGCTAGACTTACTCGTCTTAAACTAAAATAAAGTGACACCTAGGAGTATGCAAGGCTTTCTTTTAGTGGACCAGCTGACTCATTTGCGAAAGAGCAATAAGTTAACATAATGAACCATTTAAGTATTTTGCATCATCCTTATTATAGCCTATCAATCTAGGTAAGCACCTATACTATAACAATCACTTGATTAACCATTAACATCCAATTACCAACTTAGATTTAGCATTTCCAACATCATCTATATAACCAACAATGTTCCATCATCATTACTACGATGTCATAACTCGAGTCAAGTGCTCACTATCCAGGAGCGATGGCGATTCAAATCGATTCCTAACCAGCTGGTGATTTATACTTCACACAAACCACACTCACCTGCTAAAGTGAGCTACATATCACCAATGACACTTTCTAGGTAAACGTCGCGGGATAACAATCATGGACCGCAATACCCAGGGACCGCCCAACAGCCAGGACGCACCTTGGGCTCACTCTTCGTGTCCTCGCCATACCCCCTTCAGTACTAGTTTGTCAATCCAAGTTTATCCCAGCCAAACAGTGTCACTAGCTTCGTGGTCGAAAAGTATGTTATTTGGCCAGCTAAATGTGAGGCATGCGTTCAACATGACAAGAAGGACGAGCAACGATCGGTCCTTAATCGACACAGATGGAAAACTACGAGCACCCTAGAACCCTGTCTAGTTGCCACCAACTATTCCATCCGGTCTCTAATTATCCATCAACACATGGTTATTTCTAGGACATCATCCATTTCATAGCTAAAGTATTCCAGTAACCACCTACATTTGCGGTGATAGGAAATCACATATCGCTACCGGTCTAAGCATGGCTAAGCAGTTATTCGATCCTAACCTAACAGCGTAAGAATATAATACAATAGGCAAGGATAGTAATAAATGCATCAACAGTTTCACTCAACTCCTGTAACTTAATGCAACAATATATAGAACACATATATAAAAGATTGCTTTTATAAAGTAGGAGACTTAGAATGCTCTGGGGCTTGCCTTACTCAAAGGAACTAGGTTGATAGTCCACGCACTCGGGCAGGTCCTCTCCTTGCTCCTCTACCTTTGACACCTCTTGTGCCTGGATTTCCTATGGGTCGGCCCTGGCCTCCTCCTCTTGCACTGCTACTGGCACTTCCTCCTATGATCCTGTATGATGCAATTGTATAAGTAATTATGCAAGTGGTGCATCAGATGTGATAGCATATGATGATCATGATGGCATGCAATGTAGATAAACACACTTAGATTTATTGGATGGAATAGAGGTAAAACTTTTCTACTAGGTAGTCAACATCATCCAAGGACATGTGCCATGAGTACATGTCATCTACTGCATTCTCTTCTACTACTAACTACTATTAATTACCACTAACTACCATATAGCCCTAACACAAGTGCTACTATACTTCATCAACATAACTACACTAACATGTCAAGTGACATTAGCAAGTGATTTGATGCTTCAAAGATAAACCAATGCTACACCATTAAACTAATCATGCATAAAGAATATTATTTTATTTCACTTTAAACTAAGGTTACAATAGCAACATATATTTTTAATGCATATAAAAATCTAGAAAAAATACAGTAGCATAGCCATACCCTAAGTAGACTACCATAAAATTTTCATGGCATTTGGATTAGTAATACATTCTACACAAAAATGACAAGCTAGGGGGTATAAATGAGCCTGAAAATACTTTGTACTATGAAAAGTATCAAACAATAGATTTAGAATTTTTCCCATGATCTACATAGTCTACAAACATTGTATAAAAAGTTTCACATATATGTTTTATTCATATTTTTGGCTCTAGCAATTTTACAAGAAAAAGCAATTAAATGCACCAAAAATAGATAGCTATATTTTTCCACAGAACATGCATGACTAGTATTTTTCACAGCAAGTATATATCAAGAATAGATGAACAAAATTGGAATCATATTTTTCTGATGCATATTCTATTTATTATGCATTTTCCAAGGAAACAACAATTTCAAGAATTAAATAAAGCCCTATATAAAAGTATCACAAAATCCACATGCAATATTTTTAAACTGTAGATATACTTATAAGAACCTATCAAAATTTGTTTCATCTAATTTGGAGCTATATTCATCAAGTTATGATTTTTGGAGCATTTAAACAAATCTAGAAGTTCATTTCTTTTAAATCTAAAAATCCACCTGGCCTAAATATGCTATGAACACCCGGCGGCGTCACCCCAGACTTGTCACCGGTGACTGACAGTGGGACCTGAGGCCCCACCTGTCATACACCCGATAGGGGGGAGCTCACTAGCGGCGAGAACTCGCCGACGGTGAGGTCTTCGGCCTAACGGTGACCACCACCAGGATCTACACCGCGAGCCGCACCCACTCGGCTACGAAATAGAGGCACAGGAGCACAAGAGCACGCTCGTCGGTGTGCATGGCGGCGCTAGCGCATGGTGGCTGGTCGGAGCAAGCCGCAGTGGCAGCTAAAGAGGCACGCGCGAGCTTCGTGAAGACTCTAGAAGACATGAGAAGAAGGGCTACTAGAGGAGAGGCCCACCTATCACAGAGATAGGGCGGGTGCCCTGCCCTCTAAGGTGGCCGCCCTCCCCCCTCAACCAATCAGGTTGAGTCTCGTGGATCCATCTTCCACCACCTTTGAGGATCAATATTAATCGTTCATTAAGGTCGGTTTGATTCGACGGCCGAGGCTCCTTAGAGGAGGCTATATAAATAGGCCTAGACCCTAGGGTTTGGAGGAACCCTAATTCATTATTCATTCATCCAAGAGAGAAGCCACCTGATCAAGCCAGAGAGCCACCATCTCAATTAGAGCTCCATAGTTTAGAGCATAGCTATATAGGATTAGAACTAGAAGGAGGCGAGCACCTGCTTGGTTTCCGGATCTGTCAAGAGTTTGCTTGGTAATTCCTCGTGATCTCTCCTATTTTATATTCATTCTTGTATTATTCATATTGTTCATCTGCTACTATGAATATGACTTTGGTCTATTCTACTATATTGGATATGACTTTGCTCTATTTGTTTATATTCTCAATTATAATGTTCTTAGTCTACTTTGATTATATGCTTGGCATAGCTAGATTAGATTTATATTCAAACATAGGATCGTATAGCGCTCGCTCATTGAATTCGTGGGTGAGTGGTAAATATTGTGTAGGCGTGGTGCCTATACCGTATTTTCCTATGATTGCACCCTATATTCCGGATCGTGTGGTAGTTCATGGGAGTGACAGTCCTATTGAGTCTTACATAGTCCACCTCCCGAATGTAGACCATGTAGAACACAACTATTATAAGGAAATGATGGCTGTGTTCATGATCTTTCTGCATAATATCTCTATGCATAGATATAAGCTTGTCTTGCCATGATTGCCAAGTGTAATTGAACTAATCATCGTATTCTTTGACTTATAGTTAGAATAACATAAGCGTGACCGAAGTCGTGGCAGCAGCGGCTTGAGCCTCAAAGCTGTGAACTATCCAAGCCACCGTGACCAAAGTCGTGCTTGAATCTAGTACAAGGAAGCAGTCTATGGGGGACTTCAAGCCCACTGAAGATGTCAAGGTGGTACAAGTTGACCCCAAAGATACCAGCAAAACCGTTCGAATCGGTTGCAGCCTTTTCCACCGGCAAGAGCGTGAGCACATCAACTTCCTGCTCCAAAATTGGGACATCTTTGCATGGAAACCTTCCAATATGCTAGGAATCCCAAGGTAGGTCACCAAGCATAGCCTCAACATTCTACCTGGTTCCAAGACAATCAAATAGTGCCTTCGTTGCTTCGATGATGAAAGGTGGAAGGCCATTGGGGAAGAGATCACTAGGCTCCTGGTGCTGGATTCATCAAGGAAGATTTCCATCTGGACTAGATTGTAAACCCAGTCCTAGTTTAGAAGAAGAACAAGACCTGGAGAATGTGCGTAGACTACACCAACTTGAACAATGCATGTCCAAAGGTACCTTACCCGCTACCACTAATCGAGCAAGTCATAGATTCGACCACGGGTTGCAAAACCCTTTGCTTCCTGGATGCGTATTCGGGGTATCACCAAATTGTGATGAAGGAGGACGACCAACTCACCACCTCCTTCATCACCCCATTCGGTGCTTACTGCTACATCATCATGCCCTTTAGGCTTAAGAATGTGAGAGCCACTTACCAAAGATGCATGAATCGATGCCTCAGTGGGCTCATTAGGGACATCATAGAGGTTTACACAGACGACATCATCATAAAGTCCAAGAAAGCCGACCAGCTAGTCGGCAACCTAGAAGCCGCCTTTGCCTGTCTCAGAGAATTTAGGATCGAGCTCAACCCCGACAAATACATATTCAGGGTACCCAAGGGAATGCTCCTTGGGTTCATCATTTCTGATTGGGACATCGAAGCTAACCCACAGAAGATCACATCAATCGAGAATCTAGGCCCCATCATGAACCTAAAAGGAGTCCAAAAGCTCATAGGATGCTTAGCCTCCCTCAACCACTTTATCTCATGGCTGGGGGAGCGTGTCATGCCACTATACAAGCTCCTAAAAAAGACCGACCAGTTCACTTGGATGGCTAAAGCGTAGGAGGCCTTCGAGAAGCTCAAGACGTTCCTAGCGATGGCCCTCATGCTAGTGTCACCCAAGAAGGGAGAACCACTCCTCTACATTGCCGCAACCATGCAGGTGGTCAGTGCGACACTCATCGTCGAGCGAGAAGAGAGCGAATACTCCCACAAGATCTAGAGGCTAGTGTATTTCATCAATGAGGTTATCTCGGACACCAAGGTGCGTTACCCGCAAATCTAGAAGCTCATCTACATCATCCTCATCGCCAAATGAAAGTTACTACACTACTTTGAGGGGCACCACATCATGGCCGCGGCATCTGCCCTGCTCGGTGACATGACTCAAAATCGCGATGCCTCTGGCCATGTGGCCAAATGGGCAACCGAGCTCATGGGCTGCCACATCACGTACGTCTCAAGAACAACAATCAAATCGTAGGTCCTCATGGACTTCATCGTTAAATGGACCGAGGTGCAAATGCCCCCACCTCTGACCCGCTAGGAGTACTAGACACTATATTTTGATGGGTCGCTAATGGTCGTGGGCACGGGGGCTAGGGTCGTCGTAATCTCCCCGACAAGGGAGCGCATGGATGTTGACATTTCTTAGCATCACTTAAGTTAAGTTGTCATCCCTAACATGACACTAGAAATGTGGTTGTACTTATAATCATGACACTTACATAAAATATAGAATAAAGGTTATCCGCAAGCGCATAGATAAAATACACCCATTGTAGCATTTCACCCAGGAATGTTCCAAGTATCGTTATTTATACTTAACCACTAGGAGCTTAACAGGGTTTAAAATGAAAGAATGATATGGCTAGAAAGAATATCAAATATACATACTCATGATAAAGATCAAATAACCACTCTTATCTTTATAGGGGTAAGACAATAGATAAATGACTGATATAAAATAAGATAACAATGGGTATTCCAAAATGCGAGAGACTCATAAATCAAGTAGAGCTAATCAGGAGATAAGTTAAGAGGTAAGAATCCTAAGTAATTTCGTATTTACCAAGTCTTTTGTACACTCTAGTATATATACTATCATCTATAGCATAATCAATCCTTCATCTATGCATAAGGAACATTACTAAGGAATATCAAGAACAGAGCAATCCTTTCCTTGTAACCAAGTTCTACTTGGCCTATATTCGGGGAGTGGGCTACATAGGACTCAACAGGAATATCACACCCATGATCTACCACTTGATGTCCCAGAACATAGGGTGCATTCGTAGGTAAATTTAATATAAGCACCGTGCCTACATCATATCTACCACCTAATCCAATTCAGAATTGAACTAAGTGTTTTGCGAACATATGCATAAAATCATTACTAATCATAACTATATTAAATATACAACTAGAATAAACTAAGAACAAAATAAATAGAAACATAATGATATTATTGAAGTAGCACAAAGTCAGAATAATGAGATTACAATACAATTACCAAATCTCTGGCGGTGATCCGGAATCCTGCGCAATGCCCAACTCTTCTTATATCTAGCTAGATCTAAACCCTAAACTTGAAGTAGAGCTCTAATCTCTCTCTAGAAACCCTAATTCTAATCTTGTCTAGACCTTATGATGATGGATGCCTCGGGGGGGTCGGGGTCTGGTTATATAGCCCGGTAGGATGAACCATAGCCCTCCGATCAAACCGACTTGAAACAAGGGTTAAGATACGACGTAGAGGTCAGTTGGATTGCATCACGCGAAGGGGAAGCCGGTTGGCTTCTAGGCTAGGCCGACCGGCCTAAGGGGGGCCAGGCGGCCTCCTCTGGTGGCCTCTCAGTCTCTGCCTTGGTCTCATGCCTTCTCGTGTCTTCTGGTGCATCCTTTCGTCGCAATCAAGTTTCATGGTGTTTTGTCAATTTAATCCTTGTTTTCGTTCTCTCTGAATAATCCTTGCATAAAATAGTATTTCACCAAAACTAGTGGAATTTGTCAGTAATAACCTCCTATGTTTTTATTGGTGATCATTTTCTTGTACAAAGTTGACGGTTTGTGATAGGTCATAACTACGTCAACAAGTTCCCCCAAGCTAAGTCTTTGTTAGTCCCTTAGCAAAGTAACTTTAACTTATTACAATTTAAGAATTATAGGGTTTTATGAATTTTGTACAACTCCTCAAAAGTACACCTATGTTCAAACAAAAAATCTTCTTTGGATTGCAATTCATTGATCCATCTTTCAAACTTACTCATATTTCTTTCAACCATGGAGCTTTTGAACTTTTCACCTAATCTTGAGCAATTGAAAGACAGAACAATCAAGTGAGCAATACATCTCATATTCCTCATTCAACCTTCATTCCAGAGTTTTTAATAAGTTTTCAAAATAAAACTCAAAGATTTATCTACATGACACACTCAAGTCTCTCTTATATGTGGCATTTTTGGATCTCACTAAGGCAATAAACGTAATGCCTTTGTTCCTGCACTAAAGCTTATGTGGATTTCATAGGAATGGCATTCTCATGAGGAAACATACTTGCAAACATATATTGTAAAGTCAAACGATGGATCCAAAGAGAGTTGAGTCATGCAATCAAATCAAGACATATAAATGTATGAAATAGGATGTTTATGATGGCTAAACCTAATTCTACTATGCTCCTTGAAAATTTCTCTCTTTTGAACTTGAGAATAATTGCAAGAAAACATGGGCTATCTTTTCTTGTCTTCTCTTTTTTCTTTTTATTTTTTTACTTTACTTTGGACACTTATCCATTTTTTCTTTCTTTTTGCATAGCCACATGATTCTTTTACATACAAAATATGTGAGAGAGATTATACAAAGGAATTTGGAGCATTTATTTCATGGCTGTCCTATGGGTTTGGAATATTTTTGGTTTTTTCCTCCTAGTGTAAGAGAATAACATTTTTGGTGGAAGAAGTATGAAATGGATGAAATATATATGGTGGAATCTTGATTTTAAAAGTATGATAAACCTCTCATAAGGCATACAACAAAGTTTGACTCAACTTAATGAAATACAAGTAGTAATAATGTGGAAGTTTTCCTAATCTAGATATATTAATTTTGGCTCTAGTAAGAATTTAAACTTTGCCATGCAGAATCTCATCATATCAATTTTCATATTTTTAAAGATAAATCTTCGGAATTTAAGTTTCATTTAGAATAAGATAAATAGCAGCTCAAACTCTCTTATCTCATATTCGTCAATTACCTAGATTTTGGTTCAAGCTTATGCTACCCACGAGTTTCAAGTTTCAAAGCAAATTCTCAAGTTAAATCAACTTCATACAACTCGTAGGAGAATTCAAATCTGAAAACTAGGTACTTAAAAGGAATCATAACTTAAGCATTTTTCTTTTCATCTGAGAGAGTCTAACTTCAATTTTTATTTATTCAACTCTAAAATAAGAAAACACACTAATTCAATCTTAAACAAACTTAAAGCAAACTTATTTTACAGACTCTATTTTTATATTTGCATTTTTTTAAGATGCCAAAATTAAAACTATTAGCAAAAATATATATAATAAAGGAAAAAAATTATTTGGTTTTCTCATTATGCTTTTTTTTTAATTTATACTTTAAACTAAGGAAGATAATAATAATACTAATAGCAGAAAATTTACAAGAGGGAAAGCAGAAGTGCCTCACCTTGTACTATGGGGTCCTCCCCAAGCTAGATCACTAAGGTGGTGGTGGTGTGTAATCAGTAAATCCCATCTTACCGAATAAATACTTGAAGTTGGTTTGTTGTTTCTGCTCGTATTGGCGTAATTTGTTAATCCTTTGGGTCATCTGTTGCTGCCACTCCACTTTGTTGGTGTAGAGTGCTACAGATCTCCTGCTGCCCCGTCTCAAGAGATATGAGACGGTCATCCACATCCTGGAAGAAAACAGGCTCATCATAGACCGTCGATGGTGGATGATGATGGTATGGCGGCAGCTGATAATGATGCTGAGGCAGCTGCTAGTATTGGTCCTGAGGAGCGTGGAAAGGGAATGGTCCATGGTAACTATCGTGGAAGCCCCGTGCAGAGAAAGACATGCATCCTCTCTGGATGCCACTTGAAGTTTCTCCATGTTCCTACGGATGCTAATTAGCATAGTTACCAGGCCCCCAGTGGTCACCTGTAGAAGTGTCAGCATCAAATGGAATTTGGTCCTCCCAAGGCCGATGGTGTGCGTGTGATGGTCCTGGATGGTCAAAATCGAAGTAGCTGGTGAAGGTTGGCTCCAGTGGAGTAGCATCTTCTCCTTGATATCTCATATTTGGATTCCTTGTGATCTAAGCAGAAGGACTCCTTCCTACTGTTTGTCCTAGTTTCTGCAAATCAAGCACAAAATTCTCCACAGAATATAGACCGAGGGTTTGGTCTGGTAGTTCTATCTCATTTATATATCCTTTGTACACCATGATTATTTTTTAGTTTCTCTTTCTAAGAATATGAGGTTGACTAAAGAATGAATAATCAATGATGTGGCGTGGATATAAGCAATGAATGCACTGTCCAAAAGCCCAACCCATTAGCAATTCTAGTGACCCATGAAGTACATGTAACTACCCCTCTCTTCAATCCAGGAATGGTTAACCAGTAATGAGCCATTAATTTTACAGGTGAAAATTTTTCCTTTTTAGTCATGGCATACATTATAGTGAGTCCTTCTACTCTTGCAATACTAAATTCTTCTCTATAGAACATAGTGACTCCTAACCATTTATGGATAAATCAAAGGGTAGGATTATGGATTTCATCTGTGCAGGGTCTAAAGCAAACAGTCTCTCTAGAAATGTCTTGCCAAAATTGGGTTCTATCAAATTCTGGTAAAGCATCTTCTACATCAATTTTACATGACTCATGAAAATTTAACATGTTGCTAAAATTCTTCCAACTAAGTGAGAATGATTGATTAAATAGTCTAAACAAAATTTCATCCTCTCCTAGTTGTAAGGTGTATAGAAATTCTATGGTGAGCAATCTACTTCCATTCTCATTCAAGTGCCAAGCTTCCTCCCAACCTATATTGTGGAAAATGAGTTCAGATTCAGAATCCATACCTGTCTTTTGTAGGAGATCAACGTCTATGAGCGGAGTCGATGTAAATTCCTTGTCCTTCAATAACTTGAAAACTTTCTTGTCACGATCATCTTGAAATTTAATTTGGTTCTCTCGGAGAAGGTTGTAGCTCTCGGATTGACGACATGAAGATGATCTCCGAACAACAGGGGATGGTGGATCAACCTCTATCTCAGAGTCGGCTCGAGAAGAGCTTGCCTGAGACGAAGTGCGGCTTCTTGTAGAACAGAATGAAACTAAGTGGAGAGCGCTCTTGGCCTTGCTCACGAACTTGCTCATGGTACGAGTTACCTCCCGGTGAAGGTTTGGGATTTTTAAGTCCGCCGAACCGGACCCTTCCAAATGCTGTTTATTTTGAGGGGGTGTCAGATGGTCCTGAAGATGGTGATCCCAGTGACTATTTGTCTCCCTCTTCACTTATCATATTTGCAGTGGTACTTAACTCAGGCTTTGACTTGAATGGAAAATGCTCTTCTCATCTGTTGATATTGAATTTGACTTCTCCAATTCCGATGTCAATGTGGGCATTTGCTATGCTCAGAAAGGGTCTCCCAAGGATGAGTGATACTTTTGAGTCTGGTTGCGTGTCCAATACCACAAAGTTGACTGGTATGAAGAATTCTCTAATCTTTACTAGTATATCCTTAGCAATTCCTATAGGATAGCGGATTGATTGATCGGCTAGCTGCATGCACATTGATGTTGGGATGAGTTTTGAATGATGAAGCTTATCAAAGACTGCCTTAGACATCACACTGACACTTGCTCCCAGGTCACAAAGTGCATTATTAAAATGTTGATCTCCAATTGAACAATCAATAGTGGGGCATCCTGGAACTTCTTCTTGGTTGGTGAAATATTGAGGATGGCCGCACTACACTCTTTCATTAGCTTGATCACCTCAGTGGATGGCAGTGGTCATTTGTTGTTGAGGATATCTCATAGATACTTTGCATAGGTGGGTACCTGTATAGCATTTAACAACGGAATATTGATATATAATTTTTGAATCACTTCAACAAACTTACTGAACTGCTCATCTGTTTTAGCTTTTCGATTTCTACGTGGAAACGATAAGAGGTTGGTGTCATAGAAATCTTGTTGTAATTCTAGTATTGGTGGGTCAAGTTCTTCAACTCCATCATCCTTCTTTTCTTCTAGTACTATTAGTAACACTAGTGTTGTCTGTCTCCTCTCCATACCTTTTGGATATGGGGGATCTCGAGTGGATTTGCCACCTCTAGTGGTAATAGCTTGGACCTACTCAGGGTTAGTGGCAAAAGGCAAAGCAGCAGCCAATTGTGCTAATTTGGTTTCTACCTTTTTATTATGATTAAATTGATCTTTCATAGCAGAAGAAAAATCATCCAATTTTGCATTTATGTCCTCTAAAATTTTATCATTAGAAACAAGCTTCTTAATAATATTATCATTAATCCTAGCCTGTTCTAAGATTAAATCTCTCAAAGGTGGTTATTTAGAATTAAAATTGGAAGATTTGCTTGAGTACTTACCTTTATAAGTGGATTGTTTCTGATGATTCCATCCTTGCTTTCGTTGAGTGGAAGAGTTGTTGATGATGTTTGCATTTTCTGGACCATCTGAGAATTCTATCCCCAAATACTCTCCACATTTGTGTTTGAGCATTGAATGCATCTTGAATAGCCCGACGATCTTTCTTGTACTTAGCTCATTGATCAAGCTAATCCAATAGTACAACCATATTCGATGATAATACACACACTTCTTCTGAAGCTTCTTCAGTCAGGTGAGAATGTTGCATATTGTCTTGTTTCCAACTCTGATTCTCAGCTATCTTGTCCATGAGTTTTAGCTCTTGAAAGAGTGAGTGACATGAATGATCCTCCAGCAGTGGCATCTAATTGCTCACAATTCATCTGAGTTAATCCATGATAGAATCCTTGCATGATCATCCAATCCTCCATTCCATGGTGTGGGCATCCTGAGATGTATTCCTAAAAACATTCCCATGCCTTTGGAATGGTTTCTCCTTTTTGTTGCTAGAAGTTACAGATCTTTCTTCTTAAGGCATTGCTTTTGCCTACATGGAAAAATCTTAGTAGAAAGGCCTTCAAATAGTCATCCCAAGTGTCCATGTTGTTTTGTTGGCATAGAACCACTGCTTCGCTCTTCCCTCTAATGAGAACGGAAATAGACGAAGGAGTATGATATCTTGGTCAACGTTCCTGATGATGATGTTGCTTCCAATCTCTAGGAAATCCTGTAGATGAGCATTAGCATCT
This sequence comes from Saccharum officinarum, assembly GCA_020631735.1. NCBI lineage: Eukaryota > Viridiplantae > Streptophyta > Magnoliopsida > Poales > Poaceae > Saccharum > Saccharum officinarum. The sequence continues at coordinate 140,270,389 of CM036153.1, read as the reverse complement.
TCTTGTGCCTTCCCACTGAATGTAGTAGCTTGAACCATGTTGATAAGGCTTGGCTTGAGCTCAAACTTGAGGTTGTTCGTTTGAAGTTTTGGTCCAATGCGAATGTTCCCAATACTTGGAGCAGAGAACTCAAGTAAAGTCTTTTCAGCCATAGCTTCACTACCGGTATTGATCCTCCTTGGCTGGGTTGATTTGTGATTGAAAATTGATGAGTCACAACCAAACTTGTATTACCCTATATAAGATATGAACAAAAACAAAACAAGGGTAAGCCTACCAAGACAGAGGTACTGCTTATGATTTTTATCTATAAGTATCTATTTGATTAATCTTTCTTATAGCCATTAAAACTTTCCTGAAGCTCCCCGGCAATGGCGCAAGAAATGCTTGTTAACATTTCTTAGCATCACTTAAGTTAAGTTGTCATCTCTAATGTGACACTAGAAATGTGGTTGTACTTATAATCATGACACTTACATAAAAATATAGAATAAAGGTTATCCGCAAGCGCACAGATAAAATACACCCGTTGTAGCATTTCACCTACGAATATTACAAGTATCGTTGTTTATACTTAACCACTGGGAGCTTAACAGGGTTTAAAATGAAAGAATGATATGGCTAGAAAGAATATCAAATATACATACTCATGATAAAGATCAAATAACCACTCTTATCTTTACAGGGGTAAGACAATAGATAAATGATTGATATAAAATAAGATAACAATGGGTATTCCAGAATGAGAGAGAGACTCATAAATCAAGTAGAGCTAATCAAGAGATAAGTTAAGAGGTAAGAATCCTAAGTTATTTCGTATTTACCAAGTCTTTTGTACACTCTAGTATATATACTATCATCTATAGCATAGTCAATCCTTCATCTATGCATATGGAACACTACTAAGGAATATCAAGAACAAAGCAATCCTTTCCTTGTAACTAGGTTCTACTTAGCCTATATTCAGGGAGTGGGCTATATATGACTCAACAGGAATATCACACCCGCGATCTACCATTTGATGTCCCGAAATATAGGGTGCATTCGTAAGTAAATTTAATATAAGCACCATGCCTATATCATATCTACCACCTAATCCAATCTGGAATTGAACTAAGTGCTTTGTGAACATATGCATAAAATCACTGCTAATCATGACAATATAAAATATACAACTAGAATAAACTAAGAATGAAATAAATAGAAACATAATGATATTATTGAAGTAGCACAAAGTTAGAATAATGAGATTACAATATAATTACCAAATCTCCTGACGGTGATCCGAAATCCTGAGCAACGCCCAACTCTTCTTATATCTAGCTAGATCTAAACCCTAAACTTGAAGTAGAGCTCTAATCTCTCTCTGGAAACCCTAATTCTAATCTTGTCTTGACCTTATGATGATGGATGCCTTAGTGGGGGGTCTGGGTCTGGTTATATAGTCTGATAGGATGAACTGCAGCCCTCAGATCAAACCGACTTGAAACAAGGGTCAAGATGTGACATAGAGGTCGATTGGATTGCATCACAGAAAGGGGAACGCGGTTGGCTTCTGGGCCAGGCCGGCCGACCGGAGGGGGGTCAGGCGACCTCCTCTGGTGGCCTCTCGGTCTCCACCTCGGTCCCGTGCCTTCTCGTGTCTTCTGGAGTCTTCTAGTGCATCCCTTTGTTGCGATCAAGTTTCGTGGTGTTTTGTCAATTTAATCCTTGTTTTTATTCTCTCTGAATAATCTCTGCAAAAAATAGTAATTCACCAAAACTCATGGAAATTATCAGTAATAACCTCCTATGTTTCTATTGGTGATCATTTTCTTGTATAAAGTTGATGGCTTGTGATAGGTGATAACTACCATCAATAATGGAGTATGCCATTCGTCTCCACTTTTGGGCAACCAACAACGTCACGAAATACGAAGCCCTCATCCATGGCCTCAAATTGCCTCTGAGCTTGGTGCCTGCCACCTCTTCGTTAGGGGGAATTTGGAGCTAGTCGTCAGCTAGGTCATGAAAGAAGCGTCATGTCACGATAGCAAAATGATGGCTTACTGCAGCGAAGTTTGAAAACTCAAAGAAAGATTCGACAGGCTAGAACTCAACCACATCCTCAGGTGGGACAACCTAGCCACCGATTCCTTGGCCAAGATCGCATCGAGTCGAGGATCGGCCCCACTGGGAGTGTTCATCAATGACGCGCATGAACCATCGATGCAAGCCTATTGGCCGCATGAACAAATGACAAGCACGATTGGCAAGGCAGAACCCATCCTTTCGGTTGAACACCACCATGACCCAGAGGCCACAAGCCCTCCTGACCAGATGGTGATCAACCGAGCGGCAACAGACATCGGGACAGACTAGACTGCGCCTTTCATAGAATTTCTAGCATAGGGGAATTTGCCTGATGACCTAACAGAGGCACGGCATCTAGCAAGACGTTGCAAATCATACATGATCATAGGTAATGTCCTCTACAAATGCAGCACCTCAGGGATCCTTCAAAACTGCTTCTCCTAGAAGGAGGGGCAATGACTCCTGCAGGAAGCTCACGCGGGAATCAGCGAACATCACACAACGCCTAGAGTGCTGGTTAGGAAGGTTTTCTGACAAGGCTTTTATTGGCTCATAGAAGTTGCCGATGCTCAGCAAATTGTGCGAAGCTGCAAGGGATGTCAGTTTTACGCACGGCAAACGCACTTACCTGCACTAGAGCTACAAACCATCCCATTAACATGGCCCTTCATGACCTAGGGGCTCAACCTACTTGGGCCATTCAGGAGAGCACCCGGGGGTTACACCCATCTACTGGTGACAATTAACAAGTTCACCAAGTGGATCGAAGCCAAGCCCATAGCCAGAGTAAGATTCAAAGACACGGTGGAATTCTTCCTCGACATCCTATACAGATTTGTAGTCCCAAACTCCATAATCACCGACAACAGCACGCTCTTCACCAAGAAGAAGTTCCTTCGATTCTACAATGACTATCACGGAACCATCCAAATTATAAGAGCAAAAGTTCAAAAACAATCGCCGAAACGATCACATTCTCAAACTTGAGCCCATATAACTCTGGTAGTCCACGAAATCATGAGAGATTTCAAACCAAACTGAGAGCAACCAAGATCATAGTGATTCAACATAACACAGCACTTGTTACAATAGTTCATAAGTAAACTCATACATCGGAGTACGAATAATTTTATTACACAACCAAAATAAAGATTAGTGGAAGCAACATAATTTCTAAAACCATTTGAAGTCAAATATTGCCAGTACATAGTCACATCCTGTAAAAACATACTAGAAGAGATACTACAGAAACCATGCCCATATGGTCTAGTCTATACGCCCACAAGGCGGAGACAATACTTGCAACAACAAGTATGAATCTGCTACCTGCAACAGGTGGGAATAAACCCTGAGTACGAGAAGGTACTCAGCTAGACTTACCCATCAAAAAGCAGAAACAAAGGTGACACCAAGGATTATGCAAGGCTTTATAAAGTGGGCTAGCTTGACTCATTTGCAGAAAAGCTTAATACAGATAAGTAACCATTATATGCTTAAGTATCAAATTGATCATCATTAACCTGATAACTAGATTAGCACCTATACTAAAGCACTCACTTTATTAGGATCAAACAATATTAACCATAGCAGGTATAATAAGGCCATCATCATCATGATCATCAATTCCGAACCATCATTAATAATTAGTGTATCTACGCTGGAGATAACCAGTCAAGTTTCTCACTATCCGGGACAGCGACTCGAATCGATTCCAACTCAGCTAAGGGGGGTATTCCTGACACTCACCCGGCAAACCCCACTAAAGGCAGCTGTAGATAACCTTTGGTACAACTCAGGGTGGGCCCGAACAGCGCCGCATTCTCGGGGATACCAGTGGCTAGGATGCTCAGGACTTTTAATTCACCTGCCCTTGGACCCTCTGGCTCTCTTCTGATGCGACTTTCACTTTTTGACTTCGCATACTGAGTTGAGCTACTAGGCTTCGTGGTTGGCAACCTCAGGCCGACCAACTAAATGTCAGGCATGCGTTCAAAATGACATAGAAGGCTCCAGGTCTGGGTCCTTAATCGACACAGACGGGGATAGATCCACACCCAAGACCTTCATGCCTTGCTGCTTCACTATCGTCATCCCGCCCAGTCTCATTTCATTTCATTAACACATGGTTCATTTCCACGATAGCAAATATAGCCAAGCATGACCAGATAAAGCCCTATATCTCGTAGGTGACAGGAAATCACCCGACTTCTACCGGTCTAATTTAGCTAGGCTAAGCATAGATATGATCCTATCTACTTAGGATTCAAGGTTCGAATTGCTGGACAAGGAGTGTTATCAATGCAGCAAGGGTTTTCAACCAACTCCTATCACGTAATGCAACAATACATATAACATGTATATATAGATAATTGCTTTGAAAGTAGGAGGCTTATAATGCTCCGGGGCTTGCCTTAATCGAAAGAAGATAGATCAAGGGTCGGCTTCAAGAACGGTTCCCACGTCTTCTCTGGCTTCGTCGGACTGGACCTCCAGCTCCCGAACGGACTCCAACTTCGGGTGCCACGCCCAGCAAGACCTCGCTCGAGACATGATCCTCGGCACACCTATTGCATGTATATGCACCCAATTAATTTCATGTATGCAGCAAAGATGACATGATGATTTATGAACATGCATGAATGATGTGAAGATGGGTGTAATGACATAGCAACATCGTAAGCACAAAACCAAGTTATGTGGTGCCCTATTCAAATCACTTCAAGGTTATGTGGTATTAACATGTTTGAAAATCTCTAAGAAACCACTAAGTGCCACAAGGTTAAGACTAAACACACCCATAACAGGATTCCAGAAATTTAGCATTCCCAACAAGTTAACAGCAGTAGCTAAGAAACTTCATAACTGGAGTTCTAGAACTCCAAATGACTTGCAAGAGGATATTATGGAAAGCTTATGAAATTTTCTATATTTAATTTATAAACATCTAAGCATGATTTTATCATTTATCAGGTCTAAATAGCACATATAAAGAATCTGTTCTAAAGGACAGAGAGCACTTCCAAAACTGAACCCAGCTTGGAACAGCTGCCATTTCTAAACTATAAGTCCAAATGCTACCAAATTTTACCAGCAACTAGTTCATGAAGTTCTCAACAACTTTGCTATATATCACCAAACATGACAACATCATTAACATAGCCTAACTTAACCACCAAATCTGTCCAGAAAAGATATATTTGTACAATTAAATATTAAGTGATGTTGGGAACATCACAAATGACCTACCCAACTTCACTAATAGTTAGATCATGTTTAAGTAACACCAAATCAAGTCATGGCACTAGCATAAACATTTATCTACTCCCCCTTTTCTATTTATTTAGATTGCATAAGCATAAATGGCATCACATATAAAATGTAACTAGAAAATTCTAATAACATTACAGAGGCAATTACATGCTAACAAGAAGCTACCATAAAAATTTCACCTCAATTTGACAAGTAGATTAGGAGATCTATGTGAGGGCTTCAATTTTGTCAATATGGACTTGAGCTAGTTTGGCCTGGATTTGAAACTACAAAGCCCTAAAGAGGGGTACCTTGAAACTATAAGTCAGTACACAAGACTTAGAAAATTTTGTAAGTGTTGAAACAGCATGGAAACCTGACTTGTGGGCCCTGTTTGATGATGTTCTAGCCATTTTCATGAGATGGTCACATTGAGACTTTTGTTCCTTGATAAATTGGCTACAATTTTGGTAAAGGGTGCACAACCATGCAAGATCTCTAGGTACCACTTTTAAATTGGTCAAAGCAGATCAGTGCTAAGGTCAAACTAGGGTCAAACCTAGTCAAATTGGATTTTGGCCAAAACATTAATATAGACCCTAGCTTATTTTGCTCCACTAACATGTCAAAGATGTTTTCAAGCCACAAGTCACACAATTAGCATCACATATGAGCAAAAGTCACCTCAAGGTGCATTGAAACAACACTAAGAAAATTATTGAAACATTGTGTTGCATGGGTTAATTAGGCATGTGGCATGTGTTGCATGATCATGTTTCAAGGTGTGGTGTCACACATCACACCAGTGGCGGACCCAGCCATGTTTCAAGTAGGCCCAGGACTACCCCAGATTCCCGACGACCAAGGTAACGGAGCACTGTAGTGAGAACTGTAGCGTAATGTGGAGCACTGTTCCTATACTGTATGCCTACCCAATGAAATGATTCTGGGTCCGCCACTGCATCACACTACTACAAGTCTAGTACACACATACCATCACTTGCAAACAACACATGTATGTATAGCACATGCACTCAACATGAATGTTGCAGATGTTTCAATGCTATGTTTCAATGACAATGCACATGAAATGATGGTGCACATGTTCATGTCATGCTCATATGATGCACAGATGCAAGGCAAACACCTGGGTGTTACAGCCCTCCCCCCTTATAAAAATCTCGTCCCGAGATTTGAAAGTCATACCATTTTTCAAAGAAAGCAGAATAGTTGTCCTTTAAATAATCCTCTCTTTCCCAAGTTGCATGACGTTCATCGTGATTACTCCAAACCACCTTGTATAATTTGACTACTTGATTTTGAGCTACCCTTTCTAGAGTATCTAGAACATATATCGGTTTCTCCTCATAAGAAAGATCGGATTTCAACTTGATGCGTCTCACTTCTACTCTTTCCTCGGGAAGACGGAGACACTTCTTCAATTGAGAAACATGGAAGACTGGGAAGATAGCTCCCAACTCATGAGGTAAATTGAGCTTATAGGCTACTCTTCCACTTTTCTCGATGATCCGATAGGGTCCAACATATCAAGGCTCAAGCTTCCTTTTGATCCCAAAATGCTTTACTCCTCTCATAGGGGACACCTTCAGATAGACATGGTCATCTACTTCAAACTCAATAGGTTTTCTTCACTTATCTGCATAACTCTTTTGTCTAGCCTAAGCGACTGCTATATTTTTCTATATAGCACGGACTTGCTCCTCGGCTTCTTTTACAAATTCAATACCATAGAGTCTTCTTTCTCCTGGTTCCACCCAGTTCAAAGGAGTTCTACACTTGCGACCATATAAAGCTTCAAAAGGAGCCATTCTGATGCTCTCTTGATAACTATTGTTGTAAGAGAATTCAGCAAGAGGCAACCATTTCTCCCAGGAGCCATTACAAGAGATGATGTAAGCTCTAAGCATGTCTTCAAGAATCTGATTCACACGCTCAGTCTGCCCCGACGTCTACGGATGATAACCAGAACTATGGATCAAGTTAGTTCCAAGATTCTGATGTAGGCGCTCCTAGAAACGAGCAGTAAACTGTGGCCCTCTGTCAGAGACAATAGACTTAGGCACTCCATGAAGACATATGACTTCTTGGAAGTAAATGTCAGCATATTGGTGTGGGTGATAGTTACTCTTCACGGGAATAAAGTGAGCAGACTTGGTCAAGCGATCAACTATAACCCAAATAGAATAAAAACCTCTTTGTGTGTTTGGTAATCCAACGATAAAGTCCATAACAATGTCGTCCCACTTCCAACCTGGAACAGACAAAGGCTGGAGTAAACCAGGTTTCATGTGAATGGCCTTAACTCTACAACAATTATCACACCTAGCGACGTAGGCTGCAATTTCCTTCTTCATCTTGGTCCACCAATAGTACGGCTTGAGGTCCTGATATATCTTACTACTACCAGGATGGATGGACAACTTAGAAGAATGGGCTTCAGATAAGATTTGATTTCTGAGCTCTCTATCTTTTGGCACCACGAGTCTATCCTTGAACCAGAGAATTCCCTTCTCATCGATTCGAAAATGTTTAGTTTCTTGCTCTTTCATATTTCTCTTGATGTGAAATACAACAGTATCAGTCTTTTGTAACTCAATGATTCTACTTCTCAAAGAATAATCTACAGTGATATGATGTAGTACAATAGGATGTAAGAGATGAGACAAATGAAAATCTTCTTCTATCAGAGAGTTGCAATGAGATTTTCTACTCAAGGCATCGGCAACCACATTCACTTTACCAGGATGGTAATGCAGCTGGAGGTTATAATCCTTGATTAACTCTAACCACCTTCTCTGGCTCATATTTAACTCAGGTTGAGTAAATATGTACTTAAGACTCTTATGATATGTATAAATATTGCATATATTTCCAAGCAAATAGTGTCTCCAAATTTTCAGAGCATGGACGACAGCAGCTAACTCCAAGTCATGAGTCAGATAGTTAACTTCATGTTTTCTTAACTGATGTGAAGCATACACAATAACTCGGCCTTCTTGCATAAGTACGCCACCTAAACCAGTACCCGATGCATCACAATACACATCAAACGGTTTCTCAATGTCAGGTTGCGCTAATACAGGAGCTGATGTCAACAAAGTCCATAGAGTGTGGAAAGCTTGCTCACACTCCAGAGTCCAATCAAACTTCCTATCCTTCTCAAGTAGTCGAGTCATAGGCTTAGCTATTTTAGAGAAATCTAGAATAAAACGACGATAGTAGCCAGCCAATCCAAGAAAACTCCGAACTTCATGCATTGTAGTTGGTGCCTTCCAATCCAAGACTTCCTGTACCTTAGTCGGGTCTACTGAAATTCCCTCACCAGACAATACATGACCGAGGAAAGGTACCTTCTTTAACCAGAATTCACATTTGCTGAACTTGGCATAAAACTTATGTTCATGTAATCTAGATAAAACAATTCTCAGATGCTCAGCATGTTCTTCTACATTTTCAGAATAGATGAGAATATCATCAATGAATATCACCACAAACTTGTCTAGCTCTCGCATGAATACTGAATTCATCAGGTACATGAAATGTGTAGGAGCATTGGTCAGACCAAAAGACATGACAAGATATTTATATAACCCGTATCTGGTAGAGAAAGCGGTCTTTGGTATGTCTTCCCGACGGATTTTAATTTGGTGATAACTAGATCTCAGATCAATCTTCGAGAATACCTTTGCTTTAGACAACTGATCAAACTAGATATCAATACAAGGCAACAGATACTTGTTCTTGATAGTGACTGCATTGAGTGGTCGATAGTCTACACACATACGCAGAGACTGGTCCTTCTTCTTCACAAAGATAGCAGGACAACCCTACGGAGAAGAACTAGGACGGATCAGCCCTTTCTGTAAAAGTTCACTAAGTTGGGTCTTAAGTTCAGCTAACTCGTTCGGCGGCATTCTATACAGTCTTTTGGAAATTGGTGCGGTACCCAGAATTAACTTAATCTTAAACTCTACATCATGATCTGGAGGTAATCCTGGCAATTCATCGGGAAAAACATCCAGAAATTCACACACTACCGGAACTTCTGCAATCTCTTTTGCCTTTGCTATCATAGCGTTAACTGTAGTCTGAGGACTAACGTCTCTAGGAAGTTGCACTAGAAAAGCTTGTTGATCTTTTGGATCCCTCAACATAACCACTCTCGTAGAGATATCGATCAAAACACCGTTTCCACTCATCCACTTCATACCTAAGATTGCATCTAGGCCCAATCCTGGTAATACCACGAGATCTAGATCAAACAGACGTCCTTCTATCTCGATCTTTGCTCCTAAGACCAACTGGTTGGTTGAAATATTATTTCTGGCAGCACTAATATTATAACCACTATTATCTAAAGTAATGACCTTCATACCATGCTTGGCTGCAAATGTTGAACTGATAAAAGAGTGGGAAGCACCTGAATCGAACAGCACAATTGCAGGATGTTGGTTTACTAAAAATGCACCGGCAGTGATAATCTCACCCATAGGAATGGATTCCACCGTGGTATATCGAACCCATCCTTTACACACATCTGCCTTATTATCATTTGATTTCTTCTGTGGAAGAGGACAGTCTTTGGCCCAATGACCTAACCTCTTGCAATTCCAACATGGCCGGTTACTTGGCGGTGCCTTAGGCTTTCCTTTCTTAATACTGCAACTCTTGACCGGATCCTGTTTCTGATATGGGTGATATCTAGTAGATATGCTAGGCGAATAATACTGAGGTGTAATCACCACAAGAGTATTGGTCGTAGGTGCATTTGATTCATGAGATTTCTTGTGGCTCTTAGAAGCAGCATACATAGCATTACAGTTCTCTTGAAGGATAGTATCACTGACAAACTCGTTGAAAGTGACACACTTGCTATTGCACATGGCCTTCATCAATTTGGGACACAACCCTCTTTTAAAACTTGTGATCTTCTTAACCTCCGTATTAACAAATTCTGGAGCATATCTTGACAAGTTGATGAAAGCATGCAGATATTTTGTTACACTTTTGTCTCCTTGGGTGAGCTTCGTAAACTCGGTGTGCTTAATTGCCATGAGGCCAGTAGGAACGTAATGTCCCCGAAATGCTTCCTTGAACTGATCCCAAACTACTTCCATATTCTCAGGCAGGGTATTTCAATGGTGACACCACCAAACACCTGTAGGTCCTTGCAACTGTTGTGAAGCATATTCTGTTTTCATATCATCTTCCACCTTGAGCACGCGGAACTTCTGTTCGATAGTGTTCAACCATTCGTCTGCTTGAAGTGGTTCTTCTGCTTCTCGGAAAATAGGAGGCTCAGTATCCAAGAAATCCTTATAGTTGTTGTACTGGGCAAGCTTAGGTTCCTGATGGACATGGTTTTTGACACTCTCGTCCAAGGCTCGCTGACTTTCGGCAAGCATTTGCCGCAACTCAGTAGAGGTAGGTTGCGGAGGAGACGATGATGGTTCTGTATTGCCATGACTCCGACTGCTAGAGTGAAACTAATGAGACATCTGCAAGTAGGTGAAACTAGTAAGCATTAATGACGTCGGAAGGCTGCTGACGAATTACATAAGCATGAGGAAGAGATTGTATCCAACTATCCAAATTCCAATCTCAAAAGAGGGAAATTTCTTGGTTTGAGGTACGGATCTTCTGACAAGATAGGGAATGACATCCAAGGAAAAGGTTCACGAGAAGATAACACATTGGTGTAGCTCCATAATGGATCATGACTAGCAATCCTTGATACCTATGCGTGCCGAGCAGCACAACCTTGTGTCACGCGCCACAGGAGGCTCCCGGTTTCGTCGCGGCACCATGGAGTACTAATCGCAACACCATTACCGAACACACACCCATGAGGAATCCTCACATGTCAGGAATTAGGCGTGTAGAAACAATATCATCCAAAGAGGGGGTAGCAAACAAGGATGGATACAAGGGTAGAAGCAATGGAGAGGCGAATTGCAGATCAAAACACACCCAACTCGAGGAGATACATCTTGAAATTGTGTCTTGCTTTCATTCACGGGCCAGGTATGAATTGGGTTTCAAGGCTGACACTACTGACCACTCCACTAGGTTGGTTGACTACCACAATTCTTCACGAAAGAAATGCAACTATTTATGGGACAACTATTTGGAGGACAGAAAATTTTTAAAGAATGGAATAAGCAATTTATAAGGGAGGGAGTAATGCAGAATGCAATGTATGATGCGAACATGGTGCATGCACGAACCGTACGTCCTCACAAACCTAGGAAGAATTTGAAATTTCTAGCGTATAGTTCGGTGGCATACACATGTTCTCTCAGTAACGATAACTAGTCGCTCTACAGGAAACGTTGTTAGTGTACCTGCAAAAAATTGCATTTAGCCCAACAATTCCCAATATAGCACACAAGAAAGCAATAAATTAAATACTTTTCATACATATATCCCCCGATGTATATACTTCAGTATCAAAGCTACCCGACAAATATACCCACAATTAAGTACTTTCATAATCACATGATTAAACATGTAAGTATGCTAGTAACCACAACTACTCTCCCCTAGACCGACGGTTGGACGGTCATGCTCTCACAACTCCCACTTATCAGGGCATAGAGGTATTTTGATCCATACATTACCACCCAAGTGGATGGCATGCATATAATAGCACGCCGTATGGACAACGAAATAGAAAACAAGCAAGAACCCCCAAGTTAGTACCTTAGTAAGCCACCTAATAGTCCTTATTTGGGCATATAGGATATGACCACTGGCACTCTTTAGATTAGAATTAACATTTTTCACAAAAGATTTTATTTAAATACACAAATGATGTGTTTACTATTGAATCTTTCTCCGATGCCAGCTGTCATGGAACTATCCAAATTATAAGAGCACAAGTTTAAAAACAATCGCCAAAACGATCAAATTCTCAAACTTGAGCCCATATAACTCCGGTAGTCCACGAAATCACAAGGGAATTCAAACCAAACTGAGAGCAACCAAGATCGTAGTGATTCAACATAACATAGCACTTGTTACAACAGTTCATAAGTAAACTCATACATTGGAGTATGAATAATTTTATTACAAAACCAAAGTAAAGATTAGCGGAAGCAACATAATTTCTGAAACCATTTGTAGTCAAATACTGCCAGTACATAGTCACATCCTGCAAAAGCATACCAGAAGAGATACTACAGAGACCACACCCATATGGTCTAGTTTTCACGCCCACAAGGCGAAGACAATACTTGCAGCAACAAGTATGAATCTACTACCTGCAACAGGTGAGAATAAAACCTGAGTACGAGAAGATACTCAGCTAGACTTACCCATCAAAAACTAGAAACAAAGGTGACACCAAGGATTATGCAAGGCTTTATAAAGTGGGCTAGCTTGACTCAATTGCAGAAAAGCTTAATACAGGTAAGTAACCATTATATGCTTAAGTGTCAAATTGATCATCATCATCATGATCATCAATTCCGAACCATCATTAATAATTAGTGTATCTACGCTAGAGATAACCAGTCAAGTTTCTCACTATCCAGGAGAGACGGTGACTCGAATCGATTCCAACTCAGCTAAGGGGGGGTATTCTTGACACTCACCCGGCAAACCCCGCTAAAGGCAGCCGTAGATAACCTTTGGTACAACTCAGGGTGGGCTCGAACAGCGCCGCGTTCTCTAGGATACTAGGGGCTAGGATGCTCAGGACTTTTAACTCACCTACCCTTGGACCCTCTAGCTCCCTTCCGAGGCGACTTTCACTTTTTGACTTCACAGCCTGAGTTGAGCTACTAGGCTTCACGGTCGGCAACCTCAGGCCAGTCAACTAAATGTCAGGCATGTGTTCAAAATGACATATAAGGCTCCAGGTCTGGGTCCTTAATCGACATAGACCGGGATAGATCCACACCTAAGACCTCCATGCCTTGCTGCTTCACTATTGTCATCCTGCCTGGTCTCATTTCATTTCATTAACACATGGTTCATTTCCATGATAGCAAATATAGCCAACCGTGACCTGATAAAGCCCTATATCTCGAAGGTGACAGGAAATCACCCGACTTCTACTAGTCTAATTTAGCAGGGCTAAGCATAGATACGATCATGTCTACTTAGGATTCAAGGTTCGAATTGCTGGACAAGGAGTGTTATCAATGCAGCAAGGGTTTTCAACCAACTCCTATCACATAATGCAACAATACATATAACATGTATATATAGATAATTGCTTTGAAAGTAGGAGGCTTATAATGCTCTAGGGCTTGCCTTAACCGAAAGAAGATAAATCAAGGGTCGGCTTCAAGAACGGTTCCCACGTCTTCTCCGACTTTGTCGGACTGGACCTCCGGCTCCCGAATGGACTCCAACTTTGGGTTCCACGGCCAGTGAGACCTTGCTCGAGACATGATCCTTGGCACACCTATTGCATGTATATGCACCCAATGAATTTCATGTATGCACCAAGGATGACATGATGATTTATGAACATACATGAATGATGTGAAGATGGGTGTAATGACATAGCAACATCGTAAGCACAAAACCAAGTTATGTGGTGCCCTATTCAAATCACTTCAAGGTTAGGTGCAAATTTCCTCTCTAGTATTAACATGTTTGAACATCTCTAAGAAACCACTAAGTGCCACAAGGTTAAGACTAAACACACCCATAACAAGATTCCAGAAATTTAGCATTCCCAACAAGTTAACAGTAGTAGCTAAGAAACTTCATAATTGGAGTTCTAAAACTCCAAATGACTTGCAAGAGGACATTATGGAAAGCTTATGAAATTGTATATATTGCATTTATAAACATCTAAGCATGATTTCATCATTTATCAGGTCGAAATAGCACATATATAGAATCTGTTCTAAAGCACAGAGAGCACTCAAAACTAAACCCAGCTTGGAACAGCTGCCATTTCTAAACTATAAGTCCAAATGCTACCAAATTTTACCAGCGACTAGGTCATGAAGTTCTCAACAACTTTGCTATAAATCACCAAGCATGACTACATCATTAACATAGCCTAACTTACTTAACCACCAAATCTGTCCAGAAAAGATAGATTTGTACAATTAAATATTAAGTGATGTTGGGAACATCACAAATGACCTACCCAACTTCACTAACAGTTAGATCATGTTTAAGTAACACCAAATCAAGTCATGGCACTAGCATAAACATTTATCTACTCCCCCTTTTCTATTTATTTAGAGTGCATAAGCATAAATGGCATCACATATAAAATGTAACTATAAAATTCTAATAACATTACAGAGGCAATTACATGCTAACAAGAGGCTACCATAAAAATTTCACCTCAATTTGACAAGTAGATTAGGAGATATCAAAATAACAAAAAGATAAGTGCTAATAAAACCAATAAAAAAAGAAATTTCATAATTGGAGCAAATGACCTGCAACAAGGCTAAAAATTTAACTAGAGCATAATTATACCATGACTAGCATCTCAAAAAAATTTCATGGCCAAAGGATTAACACACAGGGAGATATTGATTTAACAAATTCATACAATTAAATAAAGCACTTAGTAAAATTAATTATTATCTTTAGAAAACATAAACTAACATGTAACATTTTTAATAACATGTAACATTTTTAATACACTACTGCATAGTACACTACATGAGGATTCCAAAAAGTCCTCCTTTTCCTTTTTATGATTTTTATACTATTTCCTATGAATTTACAAAGTTCAGCCAACATTTAACATTTTAGAAAAAGAAAATGACAAAAACCTAAACAGGCCTTAACACTTGGGCCACGACTGTGGCTGGCCCACCTCGGCCCAAAAATGAAACATTGGGGGGGGGGGGAATTCTACGCTGGCAAGTGGGGCCCGCCCGTCATAGACACTGGACAGGGGAGGGAGGAGGCGGCGGCGGTAGCTTGTAACAGAACCGACCAAATTATAAGAGCACAAGTACAAAAACAAGCACCGAAGCGCTCAAATTTTCGAACTTGAGCCCATATAATCCCGGTAGTCAATCGAAACCACGAAGGATTTCAAACCAACTTGCTTACAACCAAGATCGCATCATTCAACATACAACATCATACGTTACATTTCGCAAGTAGTTCCGAAATAAGTTTACACACACGGAGTCGCAAATTATTACAAACCAAGTTTATAAAAGTAGCGGAAGCAAACGCACACCAGTTGTTTAACTACTGTCAGTCTTGTTGATCAACAACCCGCAAAAGCATCAAGAAAGTACATAAAAGATGACCACGCCCTAGTGATCTAGTCTTCGTCACCCGCAGGGTGGAGACAATTTTTGCAGAAGCCTTGGTAGAGCATATCATCTGCAACAGGAGGGAATAAACCCTGAGTACTGTAATGTACTTAGCTAGACTTACCCGTCGAAAACCAGAAATAAGATGACACCAAGGATTATGCAAGGCTTACACAAGAGGATAGCTGACATCACATTTTGCATAAAGGCATAAGTAATTGAAACTCTTATAACTTGTACTAGCAGTTCTTTTTAGCATTTACCTGTCATCTATCTTAGCACCTGTACTAAACATTCATTTGAGTATAATCAAACAGCATTATTATTATATCCATAGCAGGTATATCATTGTGGCAACATTGTATCATTCCCTTAACCACCTGTTCATTTAATGAGATCTACGTTGCCGCTGCTCAAGTCAAGTGCTCACTAACCGGGAGCGATGGCGATTCGAATCGAATTCCTATCCAGCTGGAGGGTATTTCTAACACTCACCGCGCAGGCCCCTGCCAGGGTCGCACAAGCCACCTTTTCATATGATTCAGGAATCGCGGGTCCGAATGATGTCGCGACCCCAAGGGCGACACTCTGCCAGGTGATAGGGACTCTAACCCCCCCTTGGTCTCACGCCAATGTCCCCAAGCACATCCTTTCTCTCCTCCAAGAAGCAACCTACCATTCGATTCCCCGCCTGAATCAAATTACTTGGCTTCATGGTCGGAACGACTTATCCGGCCAACTAAGTGTTAGACTGCGTTCAACATGACTCAAGGACGTACAGCGAATCGGTCCTTAAATGACTCAGACGGGCATAGCTCCACACCCAAGACGTGAAGTGTCTTGCGGCTGTACTATCGAACTCCCACCCGGTCTAAATTTCATTTTTAAGCATGATTCCATCCACGATAGCCATAAGCCACTCGTGACTCCTTCCTACATCTCGTGGATGACCGGAAATCACCCGACTTCTACCGTAATAAGCAGGGCTAAGCATTGACACGTGCCTAAACCTAATATAGGGTTAAGTACGATATCTGGACAAGGACAGGTATAATGCAACAATTGTTTTCATACAACTCCTACAACTTAATGCATTAAACAATTAAAAGTACTCAAGATATTTTTATAAAATGATGGGTTCAGCATGCACCGGGGCTTGCCTTTCAGAAAGGTCGAGGGCTGGTGGTCAGGACACTCAGGCAGGTCTTCTGCGGAAGCTTCTCCGCTGGTTGGTTCCTCTGGCTGTTCTGGCTAGTCCTGGACTTCCTTCAGAATCACTGGCTCGAATTCGAGGAGCGTTACCCCCTCCGGTACACCTATTGCATGAATGCACAATAAATATCATGGATGCATAAAGGTGCAACATGCTCGGAATGAAATGCATTTCAGAAATAAAAACAATAATCTAATCAAGTCACTTTATCAGTACGTGCAAATCTCTTCTCTGGTGGAGTACTTACCTAAACTACTCAATCTAAGGTACAGCTGTTCTTCTTCGGTTAAGGCCCTAACACCTAACAACACAAGAGTAATATTACTTAGGTTACCACAGTAAGACATTCTGGACAGCAGCTCAAAGATTCTAACATAACTGGAGATTCCCAACTCCAAAAGATATGATCTAAGACAATCTGAAAAGCTTAAGAAATGCACTACAATTCATTTTCAGACCTCAACCCAAAATTCCTAATTTTTCTAGGCACCATATCTCCTAAACCATTTAGAACTAGGTGATGGTGATGTTGGCAATGCTGTAGAGCTATGTGTGGACAACAACTTTGTCAATTGGCTCAAGGACTGATTCGGCCTAGTTTATGAGTTATAAGTTGCCAAAGTGAGGTACAGTGAAACGGTTTTCAGCTTCACACTTAGCCAAAATTGCTAAGTCCCAAAACAGCCTCTAATACTGACTTGTGGGCCATTTTTGAGCATGTTCTGATCATTTTCATGAGATGGCCATATTAGAACTTTTGTTCCTTATGAAATTCTCTACAACTTTGCTTAAGGTTGCTCCTTCATGCAAGATTTCTAAGCTGGACTTTTTAATTGGTCAAACCAGATCACTCTAGGGGTCCACACTTAGTCAACAGCATTTGGAAGGGCAATTTGGTAATTTTGGTCAACATGAACATTGCTCCACTACTTTCCCTAAATATAATTAAGGTGTTATGAGACCTAATTAGCCACTCTATACATTGGTTACACAAAAATTCCTAGTGTCACACACTTTGAAACAAGCAAATCAATATTCTACCCAAATGTTGCAAGCTCATGTTGCACATGTTGCATGAGTGTGTTGCACAACACTTGCTAATTATGTTGCACTAAAGTGGTTAGCATGTTTCCAAATGAAATTGCACATAAGGTACTTGTGTGTTGCACACTACTCACTTCTTACTTCACATGAAATATAACATATGTGGCAATGTTTCCGAAGCATGTTTCACATATTATAAGCTCATGCATGAAATGAATGATGCTCCCACTCATGAATGAGGTGATTAATGTTAATGCTCATGAAATGCAATGCACTTAAGGAAACCAAACACCTGAGGTGTTACAGCCCTCCCCCCTTATAAAAATCTCGTCCCGAGATTTGGAAAGCGTACCATTTTTCATAGAATTCCTTATAGCCATCCCGCAAATAGTCCTCCCGTTCCCAGGAAGCGTCACTTTCACTACCCTGATTACTCCACATTACTTTATACCACTTAACCACTTTGCTTCTAGTCACTCGTTCCTAAGTATCGATCACTCGGACTGGCTTTTCTTCGTAAGTTAAATCAGACTCAAGCCTAATATCTCCTAACGGGACTCTTTCCTCAGGAACTCGAAGACACTTTTTGAGCTGAGATACATGGAAGACGTTGAATATGGCACTCATTTCAGGAGGTAACTGGATTTTGTACGCAACAGCTCTACTCTTGCCTATGATTTGGAAAGGACCCACGTATCTTGGCGCAAGTTTCCGCTTAACACCAAAACGTTGGACACTCTTCATTGGAGAAACTTTCAGATAAACGAAGTCTCCAACTTCAAACTCGAGCGGTTTTCTATGACGATCAACATAACTTTTCTGTCTAGCTTGGGCTGCAGCCATATGTTTTTGGATGGTATGGACCTATTCCTCAGCTTCCAGAACAAAATCAATACCATAATACCTTCTTTCACCAGCTTCTACCCAGTTTAGTGGAGTTCTACACTTACGACCGTACAAAGCTTCGAATGGGGCCATCTTAATACTCTCTTGGTAACTATTATTGTACGAGAATTTGACTAGAGGTAACCATTTTTCCCAAGAACCCTTGGATGATATTACACATGCCCGCAACAGATCTTCCAAGATTTGGTTAACCCGTTCCGTCTGTCCTAATGTCTGGGGGTGATAAGCAGAGCTTCTCACTAACTTGGTTCCCAGAAGGTGATGCAAGTGCTCCCAAAAGCGAGCAGTGAACTGGGGACCACGGTCAGATATGATAGTACGAGGTATCCCATGGAGCCGGACTATCTGATTGAAATACAACTCAGCATAGTCAGTAGGACGATAGTCTACTCGAACAGGAATGAAGTGAGCCGACTTGGTTAGACGGTCTACAATTACCCAGATGGAGTTATGATTTTTGACAGTAGGAGGAAGTCCGACAATGAAATCCATACTTATCTCTTCCCATTTCCAACCTGGGATAGAAAGTGGTTGAAGTAACCCAGCTTTCATATGCACAGCTTTAACTCTACAGCAGGTGTCACACCTAGCCACATATGCAGCTATCTCTTTCCGCATCTTGGTCCACCAATAGTATGGCTTCAAATCATAATACATCTTATTGCTACCAGGATGGATGGACAACTTAGAGGAGTGTGCTTCAGACATAATATCATTTCTAAGCTCTCGGTCCTTAGGCACAACTAGCCTATCCTTGAACCATAGTACACCCTCTTCATCTACCCTGAATTGTGTAGTTTCTTGCTCTTTCATCTTACGCTTGATGTGGAATATACTAGTGTCAATCTTTTGGAGCTCAATAATTCTGCTTTTGAGAGTACAACTGACAGTGATGTTGTACAAGACTGCTGGATGTAGAAGGCGAGATCGATGAAAATCAGTTTCAACTAGGGAATGGCAATGAGACTTACGGCTTAAAGCATCTGCAACCACATTTGCCTTGCCAGGATGATAGTGCACTTGAAGGTTATAATCCTTAATCAACTCGAGCCATCTTCTTTGAAGCATATTTAACTCGGGTTGGGTGAAGATGTATTTGAGGCTTTTGTGGTCTGTGTAGATATTGCAAACATTGCCCAACAGATAGTGCCGCCAGGCTTTCAAAGCATGAACAACTGCGGTGAGTTCTAAGTCATGCGTTGGATAATTCACCTTGTGTTTCCGAAGTTGTCGAGAGGTATATGCAATCACTCGGCCTTCCTGCATCAACACACCTCCCAAACCTATGCCTGAGGCATCACAATAAACATCAAATGGTTTCTCGATATCTGGTTGTGCCAAAACCGGAGCTGAGGTTAGGAGAGTTCGCAGTTTGTGAAAAGCCACATCACACTCAGGAGTCCAGACAAACCTGGTGTCTTTTTGTAGCAACCGAGTCATTGGCTTGGCTATTTTGGAGAAATTCGGGATGAAGCGACGATAATAGCCAGCCAAACCAAGGAAACTCTGGACCTCGTGAACTGAGATCGGAGCCTTCCAGTTCAGTACTTCTTGTACCTTGGCGGGGTCCACCATAATTCCTCCATCGGACAACACATGCCCAAGGAAAGGTACTTCTCAAAGCCAGAATTCGCACTTACTGAACTTTGCATATAGTTGATGTTCACGCAGTCTTGTGAGGACTATATGTAGATGTTCAGCGTGTTCTTCCTCATTTACAGAATATATCAGGATGTCATCAATAAATACCACCACAAACTTGTCCAATTCGGGCATAAACACCGAATTCATCAAGTACATAAAGTGTGCGGGGGCATTGGTCATGTCGAAGGACATAACAAGATACTCATAAAGACCGTATCTGGTAGAGAAGGCGGTTTTTGGAACATCTTCAGGACGGATTTTAATTTGGTGATAGCCAGATCTTAGATCAATCTTGGAGAAGACTTTAGCTTTAGACAACTGATCGAACAAGATGTCGATGCGCGGTAGAGGGTACTTATTTTTGACAGTGACTGCATTGAGAGGTCTATAATCTACTCACATTCGCAATGACTAATCCTTCTTCTTAACAAAGATAGCAGGACATCCCCACAGTGACAAACTCGGACAAATCAACCCCTTCTTCAAAAGTTCATTCAATTGCACCTTAAGTTCAGCTAGTTCATTCGGAGGCATCCTATAGGGTCTCCTAGAGATGGGAGCCGTGCCAGGAAACAACTCAATTTTAAATTCCACATCCCGATCCGGAGGGAGTCCCGGCAAATCATCGGGAAAAACGTCCGGAAACTCATTCACTACGGGAATTTCGGCCAACGCCTTTGCTTGCACAGTATGAACTTCCCCAGACAAATCAACTTTTCTGGGAAGTTATACCATAAAACCCTTTTAATCTTTAGGATCTCTGAGCATAACTACCCGAGTGGATGTATCAATTAGTACCCCATTCTGACTCATCCAATTCATGCCCAAAATAACATCTATGCCTAAGCCCGGCAAAACCACTAAGGCAAGCGAGTACTTTCGCCCTTCTATCTCAAGCTCAAGATTCCCCACTACTTTATTTGTGGAAATATTCCCACTTGCTGCGCTAATACAATAACCCCCACCTTCAACAGTATGCAATTTGTGTGCAAACTCTGATGCAAACTTAGGACTGATAAAGGAATGCGAAGCACCTGAATCAAAAAGTACCACTGCAGGGTGTTGGTCAACTAGGAACTTACCAGCAGTGACAACCTCACCAGATGGGATTTCCTCAATACTATTATAATGAGTGTGCCCTTGACGGCCACTTTGGTTGACATTCTTCTTAGGGTAAGGACAGTTCCTGGACTAATGGCCTGGCTTGTTTCAGTTCCAGCAAGGCATGTTGCTAGGAGGAACACTGGAGCTACCTTGGCCCGAGTTACCCTTTGGCAGAGCCACTGTATATGCCTTGCGAAACCCAGTCTTCACTGGCACCTTCTTTTGCGGAGGACGGAACTTAGCACTTGTGGCAGGAGGGCGAAGAGGAGCCCTCGGGGCAGCTGGAGCTCGAGGCTGTGAAGCACCTGCCTCAAGTGCCCTCTTGCGGCTCTTAGAAGCAGCATAGATAGAGTTATTGTTCTCTTGAGTTAGAGCATCACTGATAAATTCATTGAAGGTAGTGCACTTGCTAGTGCCCATAGTCTTCATCAGCTTTAGGCCGAGGCCTCTTTTAAAGCTAGCAATTTTCTTGGCATCGGTATCCACAAACTCTGTGGTATACCTTGCCAGGTTGTTGAAGGATTGCAGATATTCAGTCAAGCTTTTATTGCCCTGCGACAGCCTCATAAATTCTGTGTGCTTGATAGCCATAAGACCTGGAGGAATATAGTTCCCACGGAATGCGGCCTTGAACTGGTCCCAAGCAATCGGGACATTTGCAGGCAGTGTGGAACAATAGTGGCTCCACCAAATACCCGCTGGGCCATGCAGTTGGTGAGAAGCATATTCAGTTTTCAGCTCATCGGTCAAGCGAAGCAGACGAAACTTTTGTTCAATAGTGTTCAACCACTCATCGGCTTGTAGTGGTTCCTCCGCCTCCTTAAAGAGCAGGGGCTTAGTATCAAGAAAGTCCTTGAAATCACTGTACTAATTGGGTTCTAGGCCCTGGCGGCCATGACGAGCCTCCCGGTTGGCAAGCTGGCGCATAACATCTGCCAACATGCGCTGCCCTTCGACCACGGTCTGTATCAACTCAGCCGGGGTAGGTGGTGGTGGAGGGGGTGGCTGTTCCTCATCCTCATTGCCACGACCCCGACGGAGATTGTACGACATCTGCAAAATGCATAGCCAGTGAGCACTGACGACGTGGGAAATTTGTAGATGAATTATTGTAAATATGTCAAACTGACTTCATGAAATGGACTTCTCAAAATACTCATGGTACAATAATTCCTCACAACCGCACAATCCATTCAAGCGCATCAATTGACGCAATCATGCGAGGGAATCCAACAAGATGTACTTTGATAAAGGCTCACTCATAAGGAGCACAGCAGTTACTGAACCGTTTACGTTAATATCTACGTGAATTTTGACCTTTCGCCCGGTACTTGGATTCGATTTCAAAGTTTTTAGTTGACTGAGAAAGGCTACTTCAAACTGACCACAAAGAGACTTCTCAACGGTAGAGCTCCATGGTGGATCATGACTAGCCACCTCGATACCAGCGCGTGCCAAGCAGCACAACCTTATGTCGCGCGCCATAGGAGGCCCTCGGTTTCGTCACGGCACCGAAGGGTGCTAATCGTGACACCATCATCGAACGCACGCAATAAGACATCCAATTGTGATCGAAATTAACAGGTTCAAACAAACATCTAGGAAACATAGGGTTCGACCTTACATCCCAAAAGTCAAGTTATTACAAAGCCTCACTCCAACACAGGGAGGGCACAAAAGATAATCCTAACATCATAGCTACGTGATAACTACTCTAAGCATCGTCCTCAGAGTCAGTGTCAAGGATCTCCCCGCCATCCTCATCACTAATAGGCTCTAACTCCTCTTCTTCTTCTTCTTCTTCTTCTTGTGCTTCTTCTGGTGCTTCTTCTGGTGCGGCATCTTGGGGCCCATTGACCTCCACTTCATCATCATTTTCAGCCATGAAGATTCCCGAACCCATGTCATCATCTGCGTTGATATTTCAAGGCAGCAGAGGATTTAGCTGGATGTTCAGGCGGTGCACTTCTTCATGAAGATTGTCATTGTATTCTTCAGCATTCTCCAACTGTTGTTCGAGCTCAAACTGACGAGCTCTCAGAACGTTCTCCTCGTGCCAGGATTTATCCCTTTGATTCATGACACGGACCAACATGCGTTGACAGTTGCAGTTTGCCACTGTCAATCTCTGGACTGCAAGGGTTTCCTGGTCACGATCATGGATCACTTGCTCCAGTTGCTGACGCGCTGCATTCCTGGCAGCAGTCACTTCAGCCAACTCTGCCCTCAGCCTTTCCGCCTCAGTAGGCTCAGGGCGGGGCTCACGTGGAGCGAGCTGGTGATGAGGTGCCCTGCCCCCAGTGGATTTGCGAGCGGTCCTCTTGGTACGTGCCATCTGTAGCAACAAGATACGACTTAAAGTGAGGATCGTTTAGGGGATACGAAATTTAATTTAGTCGGGAATATTGAAATTTTTAAGGAGGGAGTAAATGATATGTATGATATAATTAAACATGATGCATGCACGCTCTGTACGCCCTCTCATCCTAGTAGAATCATAAATTTCTAACGCTAGACGGTGGCATACATACGTTCTCTCATATAGATGAAACTATCGGTCTACTCATTTGTGCTGTTAGTGTACCTGCAGAAAAATCTCATTTCAGCCCAACAGTTTCCCAATATAAGCACCCAAGAAAGCAGTAATTTAAATACTTCCATATACACATCCCCTGATGTATATACTTCATTATCAAAGCTACCCGATATAAAGGTTCCCACAATTAAGTGCTTACATAATTACACGGTTTAAACATGTAAGTATGCAAGTCACCAAAAACTACTCTCTCCTAGATCGCCAGTTGGACGATCATGCTCTCACAACTCACACTTACCAGAGCGTCGAGGCAATTGATCCATACATTACCACCTAAGTGGATGGCATCCATACAATATCACGCCGTATGGACGACGAAACAAAAACAAACAAGGCCCCCAAGTTAGTCTTTATAATAAGTCACCTAAGAGTCCTTATTTGGGCTAAGGGATGTGATCACTAGCATACCTATGAAAATAATTTTTAGAAATTTTACCCTTTTCATAATCAAATACTTTTATTTTTTTTAAATACTCGTACGATGTGTTTAATGTTGAATTATGCTCCGGTACCAGCTGTAACAGAACCGACCAAATTATAAGAGCACAAGTACAAAAACAAGCACCGAAGCGCTCAAATTTTCGAACTTGAGCCCATATAATCGAAACCACGAAGGATTTCAAACCAACTTGCTTACAACCAAGATCGCATCATTCAACATACAACATCATACGTTACATTTCGCAAGTAGTTCCGAAATAAGTTTACACACACGGAGTCGCAAATTATTAGAAACCAAGTTTATAAAAGTAGCGGAAGCAAACGCACACCAGTTGTTTAACTACTGCCAGTCTTGTTGATCAACAACCCGCAAAAGCATTAGGAAAGTACATAAAAGATGATCACGCCCTAGTGATCTAGTCTTCGTCACCCGCAGGGTGGAGACAATTTTTGCAGAAGCCTTGGTAGAGCATATCATCTGCAATAGGAGGGAATAAACCCTTAGTACTGGAATGTACTCAGCTAGACTTACCCGTCGAAAACCAGAAATAAGATGACACCAAGGATTATGCAAGGCTTACACAAGAGGCTAGCTGACATCACATTTTGAATAAAGACATAAGTAATTGAAACTCTTATAACTTGTACTAGCAGTTCTTTTTAGCATTTACCTGTCATCTATCTTAGCACCTGTACTAAACATTCACTTGAGTATAATCAAACAACATTATTATTATATCCATAGCAGGTATATCATTGTGGCAACATTGTATCATTCCCTTAACCACCTGTTCATTTAATGTGATCTATGTTGCTGCTGCTCAAGTCAAGTGCTCACTAACTGGGAGCGACGGCGATTCGAATCGAATTCCTATCTAGCTAGAGGGTATTTCTAACACTCACCGCGCAGGCCCCTGCCAGGGTCGCACAAGCCACCTTTTCATATGATTCAGGAATCACGGGTCCGAATGATGTCATGACCCCAAGGGCGACACTCTGCTAGGTGATAGGGACTCTAACCCCCCTTGGTCTCACGCCAATGTCCCCAAGCACATCCTTTCTCTCCTCCAAGAAGCAACCTACCATTCGATTCCTGGCCTGAATCAAATTACTCGGCTTCGCAGTCGGAACGACTTATCCGGCCAACTAAGTGTTAGACTGCGTTCAACATGACTCAAGGACGTACAGCGAATCGGTCCTTAAACGACTCAGATGGGCATAGCTCCACACCCAAGACGTGAAGTGTCTTGCGGCTGTACTATCGAACTCCCGCCCGGTCTAAATTTCATTTTTAAGCATGATTCCATCCACGATAGCCATAAGCCACTCGTGACTCCTTCCTACATCTCGCGGATGACCGAAAATCACCCGACTTCTACCGTACTAAGCAGGGCTAAGCATTGACACGTGCCTAAACCTAATATAGGGTTAAGTACGATATCTGGACAAGGACAGGTATAATGCAACAATTGTTTTCATACAACTCCTACAACTTAATGCATTAAACAATTAAAAGTACTCAATATAGATTTATAAAATGATGGGTTCAGCATGCACCGGGGCTTGCCTTTCAGAAAGGTCGAGGGCCGGTGGTCAGGACACTCATGCAGGTCTTCTGCGGAAGCTTCTCCACCGGTTGGTTCGTCTGGCTGTTCCGGCTAGTCCTAGACTTCCTCCGGAATCACTGGCTCGAATTCGAGGAGCATTACCCCCTCCGGTACACCTATTGCATGAATGCACAATAAATATCATGGATGCATGAAGGTGCAACATGCTCGGAATGAAATGCATTTCAGAAATAAAAACAATAATCTAATCAAGTCACTTTATCAGTACGTGCAAATCTCTTCTCCGGTGGAGAAGTACTTACCTAAACTACTCAATCTAAGGTACAGCTGTTCTTCTTCGGTTAAGGCCCTAACACCTAACAACACAAGAGTAATATTACTTAGGTTACCACAGTAAGACATTCTGGATAGCAGCTCAAAGATTCTAACATAACTGGAGATTCCCAACTCCAAAAGATATGATCTAAGACAATCTGAAAAGCTTAAGAAATGCACTACAATTCATTTTTAGACCTCAACCCAAAATTCCTAATTTTTCTAGGCACCATATCTCCTAAACCATTTAGAACTAGGTGATGGTGATGTTGGCAATGTTGTAGAGCTATGTGTGGACAACAACTTTGTCAATTGGCTCAAGGACTGATTCGGCCTAGTTTGTGAGTTACAAGTTGCCAAAGTGAGGTACAGTGAAACGGTTTTCAGCTTCACACTTAGCAAAAATTGCTAAGTCCCAAAACAGCCTCTAATACTGACTTGTGGGCCATTTTTTAGCATGTTCTGATCATTTTCATGAGATGGCCATATTAGAACTTTTGTTCCTTATGAAATTCTCTACAACTTTGCTTAAGGTTGCTCCTTCATGCAAGATCTCTAAGCTGGACTTTTTAATTGGTCAAACCAGATCACTCTAGGGGTCCACAATTGTCAACAGCATTTGGAAGGGCAATTTGGTAATTTTGGTCAACATGAACATTGCTCCACTACTTTCCCTAAATATAATTAAGGTTTTATGAGACCTAATTAGCCACTCTATACATTGGTTACACGAAAATTCCTAGTGTCACACACTTTGAAACAAGCAAATCAATATTCTACCCAAATGTTGCAAGCTCATGTTGCACATGTTGCATGAGTGTGTTGCACAACACTTGCTAATTATGTTGCACTAAAGTGGTTAGCATGTTTCCAAATGAAATTGCACATAAGGTACTTGTGTGTTGCACACTACTCACTTCTTACTTCACATGAAATATAACATATGTGGCAATGTTTCCGAAGCATGTTTCACATATTATAAGCTCATGCATGAAATGAATGATGCTCCCACTCATGAATGAGGTGATTAATGTTAATGCTCATGAAATGCAATGCACTTAAGGAAACCAAACACCTGAGGTGTTACATAGCTTGCCGCCGGTGGCAGCTCCTGCGTGGTCGAGGGCACCAACATGCTCCCCGAGCCATCCTGCATCGATAGAGGTAGGGCAAGGGTAGGCTAAGGTTAGAGGAAGTGCTCACCGCCGGTGATGACAGACGGCGGAGGGATACGATGGTGCTCAAGCGAGGTCCGGCCATAGCTGGCGCAACGAAGCTCGGTATGAGCTTCTTGGACTCACGGGGAAGCTGAGGGAATGGAGAAAAAGAGGTGAAAGGGGCCCGGTGATAGCTGGCCACGGTGAGCTCCAACTCCGGCGAGGTCGGAACGCGACGGTGACGACGAAACCAGTGAAATTCGCCCTCACCTTTGCTTGATCGACTCGTCGGAGGGGCGAACGAGGTAAAGGAGGCGGCGGCGAAGGTGTGGGCGAGCTTTGGCGGCTTGTGGTGCCACGGCGTGCACGCATGAGACCGGCGGTGGTGCGGCTACTCTGTTGCTTTGGCGAGCTCGGCGAGGTGACGAGGTGAGTGAATGAGGGAGGGCAGCAGCAGGGGTGGCGTGGCTTCTAGGCAAGGCGCTCGCGAACGGACGCGTGGCCTCCCCGTCGACGTACGGTCGCCAGGTGGCGGGAGCGGCCTGACGCTGTCGGCCACTGATGCCGTTTCCCTGATTCAACTGAATCGGAGTTCAGTAACACCGACTAAAACCACCTCCTTCACAACCCTCTAGATCCTAATCCAACCAGATTTAGCGAGAAGCACAATTAACAAAACGGTAGATCTATAGGTGTACTACAAGATTGTCAATAGGAGCTTGGTCTAATTCGGTTTATTTTGGGAGTTATAGCTCTCCAAAGTAGGTCACAAGAAAACTGAAATAGAGTTTTAGTTAGAACGATGACTGACAGCCGATAATGATCGAAGCTTAACTCCAAAACCAGCCCGAGTTAGGGATAGATGACATTAGCAAACTTGTAGATCTATGTGAGGGCTTCAATTTTGTCAATATGGACTTGAGCTAGTTTGGCCTAGATTCGAAACTATAGAGCCCTAAAGAGGGGTACCTTGAAACTGTAAGTCAATACACAAGACTTAGAAAATTTTGTAAGTGTTGAAACAGCATGGAAACCTGACTTGTGGGCCCTGTTTGAGGATGTTCTAGCCATTTTCATGAGATGGTCACATTGAGACTTTTGTTCCTTGATAAATTGGCTACAAATTTGGTAAAGGGTGCACAACCATGCAAGATCTCTAGGTACCACTTTTAAATTGGTCAAAGCAGATCAGTGCTAAGGTCAAATTAGGGTCAAACCTAGTCAAATTGGATTTTGGCCAAAACATTAAAATAGACCCTAGCTTATTTTGCTCCACTAACATGTCAAAGATGTTTTCAAGCCACAAGTCACACAATTAGCATCACATATGAGCAAATGTCACCTCAAGGTGCATTGAAACAACACTAAGAAAATTATTGAAACATTGTGTTGCATGGGTTAATTAGGCATGTGGCATGTGTTGCATGATCATGTTTCAAGGTGTGGTGTCACACATCACACTACTACAAGTCTAGTACACACATACCATCACTTGCAAACAACACATGTATGTATAGCACATGCACTCAACATGAATGTTGCAGATGTTTCAATGACAATGCACATGGAATGATGGTGCACATGTTCATGTCATGCTCATATGATGCACAGATGCAAGGCAAACACCTAGGGTGTTACAACGACTATAGCATTCAAGTCAACTAGGCCTCTGTCGCTCACCCACAGACAAACGGGCAAGTGGTGTGAGCTAACGCCATGATACTTTAGGCCCTCAAACCCTGCATCTTTGACAGGCTCAACAAATTCATGGGGCAATGGGCGGGGGAGGTTCTGGCTGTGCTCTGGGGCATGAGGATGACTCCAAACCGATCCTCTGGCTTCACACCATTCTTCATGGTATATGGCGCCGAGGCCGACCTGCACTCAACCAACTCCACAAGGCCCATGAGATGGCGCTTCTCCGATCTATGGAGTACCAGCAAGTGTTACGGAGGTACCACAAGAATGTTTGAGAGCGAGCGTTTCAGGTCGATGACCTTGTCCGACGGTAGATCCAAACCACCAAAGACATACACAAGCTAACGCCACCTTGGGAAGGACCCAACATCATCGCCAAAGTTATTCTCTCGGGACCCTACTAGCTCATGAATGACGTTGGCAAGATCTACACCAATTCCTAGAACATCGAGTAGCTACACAGATTTTATCCTTAGTCTCTCCTCCCACATTTATATTAACCTTCCTGTCAGCACAAACTAACCCCTTTTGCAAAAAAAAACCTAGACAAGAATGGCCCTAGCGAAATAAGGTGAAGGATAGGGAACGAAGAAGTGATAGGCAGAGCACGCATAAGACCTACACCCCTTCTTTCACTTCTTTGATTTCCCACGCAACCTTTCCTAGCCCCTTAATTGAGCGGTCGCCGTTAAGCTATGTAGTGACCAGGGAAGCAATGATCCCTTAAGTCCACACGTAGACCGACCCACTGCGTCCATGACCCCGCGTCATACCTAGGAACTCTACCTTCTAGCTAGTCCTTAGAAGGACTTGAGGCCAAAAAAGGGATAGGGGCAGGGAGGAGATGGGCCCCTGCGGCTCCAATTAGTGGTGCAAAGCCACATGACCATCTCTCCCTGTGTTTGAGTCATCCGTTTTGAAGTCTCCTGGGTTGACCCCCTCTGGGGAGAGGCATCTTGCCCTCTGGCCGCTACGGAGGCGGTTAAGGACCAACGAGATTGACGATCGATGATTTATGGGACGTCTCACGTGAGGCATAGCTGAACTCCACGTCAATTGGGTAGGACATTAGGTCCCGCTTGAATTACCCATCGACCCCGACGAGGTGCATCGCTCCAACCACGTGGTTACGGTGGACATGCCTTTCCCCGCATGGAGCGAAACCAAATCTAACCAAAAATAGGTCGCAACGACCCCTGAGGTCACCGGGAATCCCAAAGTAGGTAGGGCTAAGTCCCCATGACAAGCCCTTTTTAGGACCCTGAATCCATGACCAAAAATTGACAGACTAACAGGGATCAATGACCCCTCATAGAAAAATCCCTCTGGCATGTAACACCCTAAAATTTGCTCCTTTCAAAATAGATGCAAAGTAATTTAATTTTGTATTCTAGTGCTCATAAAAACATAGAAAAATAATATTTTTCATTAAAATAAAATTATCATAGGGTTTAGCAACATTGTGTGTACACATGCCAGTGCATATGATTTGATGTGATGTTTGCTTATTGTTTTTTTGTGTGTTGAGAGTGAGCAAAATCTTTAAAATGCGTTCAGTAGGTCGATCTTTCTTCTCCGGCACGCCTTTATATTTTTTCTCAATAAAATTCCCTGTTTCTTAGCTCAAGTTTTTATTGGGAGTTTCCTAAAATTGTTTCTTTGTAACCCAAATCAATCCTTTCAGTTCCTCGTCTGTCAATCAACCTCTACAAACTTCTCGGGAATTTTTCTGACTTTTTCTATAGCTTGTTTCCACTTGTCTGTGAGCATAATATAATTTTTAGATGCTCCAAAATATCTTATCATGAGCTCCAAATACTTTATTTGGGTTCCTCATGTTCCATAATATCTCTAGAAATTTTTTTCAAATTTTCGGAGCTTTCGGAGTATTTTTCGCGGCTTAAATAATAATTCTGGACTTTTCTAGAATTATTTTATCCATGAAAATAATTAATTCTGAAAATAATAAATATTTCATTTTCCACCAAAGCCCATGTGCAATAATCCTAATAAATCTTAAAGGTCTATACATTTATTTACTAATGGGCTTTAATAATTAATTAGTGCCCTATTCGTTTGGACTTATCAGCAGAATCAGCAGCCATCCAGCAGTGTTTTTCTCTCACAACAAACCAGCGAACAGTGCTTTCTGCACAATAAACCAGCGAAACGAACAGGCTGCTACAGCAGTGTTTGGGCTTATTAGTAAAGATGGAGGGTGCAACATCAATTAGTACCATATTGCTAGTTGATGTGAAGGTGGTGAGTTTTCCTCCCTATATATATGTACCTACCCCTTAGGCAAAGCACAACAAAACTACCGTAAGGAAGCCCTAGTTTGAGAATTCCTCGGGTAGTAAATTAGATTTTTCTTCCTATCTCTGCTATACGTTATCTCCAATGTCTCGCCGCACGGAGCTCGCCAGCCGCTGCCCCGTTGATCTTCTCATCTGGTGTCTTGTGGTCATCAAGAACCTATCGGGTGGCTTCATGGCAAGGCCACCAGCGTGGTCCTTGCCATCTGCTGCCCATCGTCGAGCAAGCCAGACTCATGCCTCTTCTCGCCATAGCAAGCACACATCCAGATGCGTGCTTAGGTGCAAATCTGCATATGAGTGGAGCACAACTACCCACCGTTTACATGTGAGTTATACTAGCTATATACAAATCATACACTCAATCGCCGTCTGCATCCTTACAATCTATTCTTAGAGCAGATCGTGATCATATTATTTGTTGAATCAATTTTTAGTCTGCCTATTCCAGCTCCATACAAGTTCAATATTTTTTTGCCATATTTATCCAAGTGCTGGACGTACTTTTTCTACTCACGAGCACTGATCTTAGTTGTACGTGGCCTCATGTCAGTCTATTCAAATTACGTTCGATTTTTGTTGGCTTAATCTACGTACTAGTACCGACGTCTTCATGCTATACTTGTGAATTTTATAATTTAAAATATTAAATTGATTAATGTTTAGGCAAACATGTTTTTAATAAAAGCAAAATAAGAT
The DNA here is from genome assembly GCA_020631735.1 of Saccharum officinarum. Lineage (NCBI taxonomy): Eukaryota > Viridiplantae > Streptophyta > Magnoliopsida > Poales > Poaceae > Saccharum > Saccharum officinarum. Next base: position 140,238,093 of record CM036153.1, on the reverse strand, counting down.
AATATCGATCTTTTGTAAATAACTATTAACTTGATTAATGCCAGATTAAATATGTTTTTGTTTAGGCAAAACATGGTCATATAAAACTCATTTAGATGCTCTCACGTGTTTTTTTTCTTTTGCAAAGATAAAGTTTAACTTGTTTAACAAATTATGTGATAATATTTATAAGATAAAATATGAATAACCTCAACTCGGTTTTTATATTAAAATATAATTTGTCTAATCTGAATTAATGTCATAAATATGGTTTTTCTTAATTAAAATAAATCAAACTCGTAGTTGTTTCCTTTATAATATAAAAACTCTCGATAGTATTATTGTTTAGCATGTTTTAATTTATGCGTTCAAATAAAATATTAATCTATATGCAATTAGTTTTCCAATTAAGAGCAACATAGGTTTTCCATCTCGATCCTTTATAAATAGAATATGATTAGTTTTATCTTGTTTTTTAAGTCAAAATATAATTTAACTTAATTTAGTTTAGGTATTTCTCTAAAGTATCTTATACATATTTTATATAATTATTAAAATCAATGAAGCCTGTAGTTTTCTTTTTCTCGTATAGAGTGAATCTTACGGTGGTCATTTCTTTTTCATCGTAGCTCCGATTAGTATGTTTCTCGTGTCTATGTGTACATAGCAACGTGTCGAACATCTTTAAAACCTTTTCACACGTTGTTTCATATGTTTGGTGTACTATTCTAATTTAGTTATATTGTTTGCTTCGTGTATGATTGAATGGACGCTTGTGTGGTGCTTTATGATCTTACCTAGTCGGATGAGCTATACATGGTGAATAAGAAGTAGTGATCTTTGAAGGTTTGGACTGAAGAAGGATCTGAGTTTAAGGCAAGTATAGCATGGGATCTTCCTTGTTACCTATTCACATTAATGTCATAATAATCATATAGCATGTGTCTTCCTTATTGCCATTAAGGATATCCTGGCTTTTGTACATTGTACCTTGACACCTGTGGGGTATTGCATTGGGTAGTATAATGCTAGTGCTCTTTTTGAATAATCATGATCTTGTAACTTGACTAATGGAATATGCAATAAACATTAAAAGATGACTTTTTAGTAACATACTTAAAGGAGCTAGAGCATTGGGCTATCTTATGGTGCTCTAGTTTCTCTTCATAAGGACTCATCTGTAAGCGAACATCCGGGACTTACAGTACAACAGTGAGGGCTACATGGCTCTGGCTTTAGTCATATAGAAGGACCTTTTCTAGATTGTTAGTGATAACCTTTATGGCGTAAGAATGACTTGACGAATCGAGTATAGTGTGGCCTCTGTCCTTATGTGTATAGGCTGCGCGTCATTGTGCTATTTGGAAGGTGGGCTCTATATCTGTTTGCCAAGTGAATCTAGCAGTCCTAACTTATTAGACGAACCTTTGAAAAACTTCATAGTGAACCCTGCCGACCTTCCTTTGAAGTGGGTCAAGAGATTAGCTTCCTCGGGCGAAAGAGTAAATCACGACTCATAGTGAAAGTGTACAACCTCTACAAACTGTAAAACTGTTATAATAGCCGTGCTCACGGTCATGAGTGGCCTTGGACCCTTACAGAATAAATGATGAACACTGATGACAATACTGATGATAGTGATGCTCACTAATGATTACTGTTTCTTGCTATACGTTATTCATGTTTACATGATCATTAGGTTATTTGGGCTTATGGTAACTTGTTGCTACTCAAATGCTAAAAAGATCACTCACTAAAAGCTAATTGTAGTAAACCAATATGAACTTTTGAGCCTCATGAACCTCATGTTATATTTGCCGAGTACGACATGTGCTCACCCTTGCTATTTTCCCCACACCTCAGGACGAGTACCAGATTGCTAGAGTTTGGAAGAGTTAGGCTTATGATCAACCAGTCAGTTGTGTCCCTATGGAATGGAGTTTAACCCAAAGATTGGAGTTCACTTTTCGCTGTTTGTTCCTAAGGTTATCTTCTTTGTACTAAGTACGTTATATATTAAGCATTATATTTTGATATTACCCATTATTTGTGGCCATATGTGTGATTTGACTTCCTAGGATCACATATGGTGTGTATCTGGTTTTGTCCCTAAAACCAGGTGCTACAAAGTGGTATCAAAGCAACGATGACTGTAGGACGCAAGCCTAATTAGAAATCGACCGTCTTGAGGTTTTAAAATTGCTATAACTGCCTTGGTCTATAAACCTTGATATTTCTTCTCCACTATATCCCCACCCTCGATATTCATCTTCTCCATGATGCTTATTTTAAGCCTTTGATCTCATCTACACTCCTTGATTTGATATGCTTTTTAGAACTATTCCTCACCACCTTCTTGCGAAATCAGAAGAGGAGCTTTAGGATCTTTACCCTTAATATGGTATTAACGATAGTATCGCAAGTTGAGTCAATGTTTGTAGTGTGAACAAATAGTGTTTGGTTGGTTTGTCTTAGTGCTTATGGTTGTTTTGGATCTCTATAATGATTGCAATTATCTTGTGGAGTATTCCTACAATTTCGTTTAGATATAGGATTAAGGCATAAGGATTAATGGATAGATATAGTTGGGTTTTGGTTATCTTCTATTTTCTCTCTATTCTGTCTTTTTGTAGCAGTATGTCTTCTTTGGTTCATACCTTTGTTTTTGGATGACCAAAAATCATGGGAAAATTCTGTACAACAGTATACTTCAACATCCTTCTATGACCATAAGAATCACCCTGATAGCTATTATGGTTTGAGAGTTATGAAAACCACAAGGCAATGCATCTGTGCTGTCTGAAACCTGCAACACTCTCTATTGCACACTGTTTTCGACCAACTTATCTTTAGAATCTGGAAAAGTGTTCAATAAGAAAGTTATGGGGAATTTTATAAGCTTTCCAACGGTATAAACTAAAAATTCATGGGATTAACATAACAAGAGTTATACCCGTTTTACTATGTTGCTGTTTTTTTCATCTCGCGAGGAATTCCAGATTATTTGTTCTTGCCTATGCACATGAGTTTCTCTTGGATATCAGAAGATCTTTATGATGGTTAATTCACTCGAAAGAATATGCAAGCTATCCTTTGTTGTTCTCCTAGTTTATCTTTTTCTTAAGGGTGATGAGGACATCCTCCACTATTACCCGCTGGCAAAGACGCAACAAAAAAGGCTAAGTGGCCTAGTTGTAGTCGGGCGGCGACCGTGTGAGCCTATGAATAATCCCACCTTGCTTAGCTTGGGAGGAGGAAGCCACCTTAAAAGAGAGAGCCACTCTTCCCCTATCAGACTAGTCTTTTAGGGACATTGGGCCTTTCCCTGAGTGGGTATGCATAAGAACTGTTGGGGTCCGGGCAACCTTAATTTATTGGGCCTCGGCCAACTCCACCTGGGCCGGATGCATCATTTGGTATCAGAGCTAGGCCCTTGTTTAAGAGGGTGGGAATGATGAGGACATCCTCCACTATTACCCGCTGGCAAAGACGCAACAAAAAAGGCTAAGTAGCCTAGTTGTAGTCGGACGGCGACCGTGTGAGCCTATGAATAATCCCACCTTGCTTAGCTTGGGAGGAGGAAGCCACCTTAAAAGAGAGAGCCACCCTTCTCCTATCAGACTAGTCTTTTAGGAACATTGGGCCTTTCCCCGAGTGGGTATGCATAAGAACTGTTGGGGTCCGGGCAACCTTAATTTATTGGGCCTCAGCCAACCCCACCTGGGCCGGATGCATCAAAGGGGGTAGCCAAGTTGAAGAAGATGCAAGGTGGAGATTTCATACATTCTAGTTCTTCACTTGGAAGAATCGGTTAACCCCATGGTTGAGAAGTCAACATCAAGCGTAGATATCCTCAACTCAAGATTGATAATTGTTGGATCATCTACAAGGAGCTTGGGTAATCATCAGGATTGGTCTTTGCTTTGAGCTATCATCAATTGGGAGTGCAACCTTCAATAGACCCAAGACAAGTTGGCCCTGATGGCATAGGAAGGAGATATTGGACACCTACAGTTGGTTCTATGAAGACTAAAAAACCTCAATGTTGCACCAAGCATGGTAAGCAAGTTTTGATAGAAGGAATGTCCTCACTTGGATGTGTTATCCCTCATGGTTGGTGTACGAAGGACTCAGAAAGTAAATGATATGTTGAAATGGAACCCACCAAATCAAAAGATGTAAGTGAGACTTAGAGATTCATGGAAATGGTATGATACTATTAGAGGTTCATTGGGGGCATTATAATCTGGACATAAGAGTGACATCAACGTGGATTGTAAGAATCTAGTGGACATTATCAATAAGTTGGGGTTGAGCTAGTGACATTATTGTTAGAATGGAATTGATTTTGACTTGAAAGTGTGCTATCGCTTGGAGAAGTATAAGTCGATGCCAATGCCCTTAGCAAAGGAGAGCTATGCTAATAAAGATTCGGACTGCACCTAGGTTTGAGAAGTGGCATGTGGAACTTGAGTGATGTCACTAATACTACAAAGGCAGTAATTAATGGAGCTCACCTTTGAACAAGAGGAATAATTGCGAAGGTTAATTGGAAGTAACGACAGAAAGGACTAAGGAATAATGTTTAAGAGTTGAGCAAGCTATTCGGATCAAGGTTGTAACAACGTGCAAAGTAAAGCAGAATACCTACCAAGAGGAGGTAACTACTCGAGGAAGAGAAGAAGATTCTACTGTGAAATATCCCTATCTCTTTGACCACCATCTTCCAAATCTCGAGGAAGAGATTCATCTTAAGGGGTAGAATTGTAACACCCTAAAATTTGCTCCTTTCAAAATAGATGCAAAGTAATTTAATTTTGTATTCTAGTGCTCATGAAAACATAGGAAAATAATATTTTTTATTAAAATAAAATTTATCATAGGGTTTAGCAATATTGTGTGTATACATGCCGGTTCATATGATTTGATGTGATATTTGCTTATTGTTTCTTTGTGTGTTGAGAGTGAGCAAAGTCTTTAAAAATGCATTTAATAGGTTGATCTTCCTTCTCCGGCACACATTTATCTTTTTTCTCAATAAAATTCCTTGTTTCTTAGCTCAAGTTTTCATTGGGAGTTTCCTAAAATATTTTCTTTGTAACCCAAATCACTCATTTCAGTTCCTTGTCCGTCAATCAACCTCTACAAACTTCTCGGGAATTTTTCTGACTTTTTCTATAGCTTGTTTCCACTTGTCTATGAGCATAATATAATTTTTAGATGCTCCAAAATATCTTATCATAAGCTCCAAATACTTTATTTGGGTTCCTCATGTTTCATAATGTCTCTAGAAAATTTTCCCGAATTTTTGGAGCTTTCGGAGTATTTTTCGCGGCTTAAATAATAATTCTGGACTTTTCTAGAATTATTTTATCCACGAAATTAATTAATTCCAAAAATAATAAATATCTCATTTTTCACCAAAGCCCATGTGCAATAATCCTAATAAATCTCAAAGGCCCATACATTTATTTACTAATGAGCTTTAATAATTAATTAGACCTATTAGTAAAGATAGAGGGTGCAACATCAATTAGTACAATATTGCTAGTTGATGTGAAGGTGGTGAGTTTTCCTCCCTATATATATGTACTTACCCCTTGGACAAAGCACAACAAAATTACCGTAGGGGGAGCCCCTATTATGGGAATTCCTCGGATAGTAAATTAGATTTTTCTTCCTACCTCTGCTGTACGTTGTCTCCAACGTCTCGCCGTACGGAGCTCGCCAGCCGCTGCCCCGTCGATCTTCTCATCTGGTGTCTTGTGGTCATCAAGAACCTATCGGGTGGCTTCATGGCAAGGCAAGCACCATCGTCGTCCTTGCTATCTGCTGCACATCGTCGAGCAAACCAGACTCATGCCTCTTCTCGCCATAGCAAGCACACATCCATATGCTTGCTTAGGTGCAAATTTGCATATGAGCGGAGCACAACTACCCACCGTTTACATGTGAGTTATACTAGCTATATACAAATCATACACTCAATCGCCGTCTGCATCCTTACAATCTATTCTTAGAGCAGATCGTGATCATATTATTTGTTGAATCAATTTTTAGTCTGCCTATTCTAGCTCCATACAAGTTCAATATTTTTTTTGCCATATTTATCCAAGTGCTGGACGTACTTTTTCTACTCACGAGCACTGATCTTAGATGTACATGGCCTCATGTTAGTCTATTCAAATTACGTTAGATTTTTGTTGGCTTAATCTACGTACTAGTACCGACGTCTTCATGTGCTATACTTGTGAATTTTATAATTTAAAATATTAAATTGATTAATGTTTATGCAAACATGTTTTTTTATAAAAGCAAAATAGGATAATATCGATCTTTTGTAAATAACTATTAACTTGATTAATGCCAGATTAAATATGTTTTTGTGTAGGCTAAACATGGTCATATAAAACTCATTTAGATGCTCTCACGTGTTTCTTTTCTTTTGCAAAGATAAAGTTTAACTTGTTTAACAAATTATGTGATAATATTTATAAGATAAAATATGATTAACCTCAACTCGGTTTTTATATTAAAATATAATTTGTCTAATCTAAATTAATTTCATAAATATGGTTTTTCTTAATTAAAATAAATCAAGCTCGTAGTTGTTTCCTTTATAATATAAAAACTCTCGATAATATTATTGTTTAGCATGTTTTAATTTATGCGTTAAAATAAAATATTAATCTATATACAATTAGTTTTCCAATTAAGAGCAACATAGGTTTTCCATCTCGATCCTTTATAAATAGAATATGATTAGTTTTATCTTGTTTTTTAAGTCAAAATATAATTTAACTTAATTTAGTTTAGGTATTTCTCTAAAGTATCTTATACATATTTTATATAATTATTAAAATCAATGAAGCCTGTAGTCATTTCTTTTTCGTCGTAGCTCCGATTAGCATGATTCTCGTATCTGTGTGTTCATAGCAACGTGTCGAACATCTTTAAAACATTTTCACACGTTGTTTCATATGTTTGATGTACTTTTCTAATTTAGTTCTATTGTTTGCTTCGTGTATGATTGAATGGACGCTTGTGTGGTGCTTTATGATCTTATCTAGTCGGTGAGCTATACGTGGTGAACAAGAAGCAGTGTTCTATGAATGTTTGGACTGAAGAAGGATTTGAGTTTAAGGCAAGTATAGCATGGGATCTTTCTTATTACCTATTCACATTAATGTCATAATAATCATATAGCATGTGTCTTCCTTGTTGCCATTAAGGATATCTTGGCTTTTGTACATTGTACCTTGACACCCATGGGGCATTGCATTCGGTAGTATAATGCTAGTGCTCTTTTTGAATAACCATGATCTTGTAACTTGACTAATGGAATATGCAATAAACATTAAAAGATGACTTTTTAGTAACATATTTAAAGGGGCTAGAGCATTGGGCTATCTTATGGTGCTCTAGTTTCTCTCCATAAGGGCTCATCTGTAAGCGAACATCCGGGACTTACAGTACAACAGTGAGGGCTACTTGGCTCTGGCTTTAGTCATATAGAAGGACCTTTTCTAGCTTGTTAGTGGTAACCTTCATGGCGTAAGAATGGCTTGACGAATTGGGTTTAGTGCGGCCTCTGTCCTTATGTGTATAGGCTGCACGTCATTATGCCATTTGGAAGGGGGGCTCTATATCTGTTTGCCGAGTGAATCTAGCGGCCCTAACTTGTTAGACGAACCTTTGAAAAACTTCATAGTGAACCCTGCCGACCTTCCTTAGAAGTGGGTCAAGATATTAGCTACCTCGGGCGAAAGGGTAAATCACGACTCCAGTGAAAGTGTACAACCTCTGCAGGGTGTAAAACTGTTATAACAATCGTGCTCATGGTCACGAGTGGCCTTGGACCCTTACAGAATAAATGATGAACACTGATGACAATACTAATGATAGTGATGCTCACTAATGATTACTATTTCTTGCTATACGTTATTCACGATTACATGATCATGAGGTTATTTGGGCTTATGGTAACTTGTTGCTACTCAAATGGTAAAAAGATGACTCACTAAAAGCTAATCGTAGTAAACAAATGTCAACTTTTGAGCCTCATGAACCTCATGTTATATTTGCCGAGTACGACATGTGTTCACCCTTGCTATTTTCCCCACACCTCAGGACGAGTACCAAATTGCTAGAGTTTGGAAGAGTTAGGCTTGTGATCAACCAGTCAGTTGTGTCCCTATGGAATGGAGTTTTCACCCGAAGATCAGAGTTCACTTTCCGCTATTTATTCCTAAGGTTATCTTCTTTGTACTAAGTACGTTATATATTAAGCATTGTATTTTGATATTACCCATTATTTGTGACCATATGTGTGATTTGACTTCCTGGGCTCACATATGGTGTGTATCTGATTTTGTCCCTAAAACCAGGTGCTACAGGGTGCCCGGGGCCTATGATGGTACCCTCCTCACAAGGCAGCAATCAAAAACCTATGCAGAAATGACCTTACCACGATTTCCCGCTCGAGCCTAAGTGTCCACTTTTGGCCAGAGGAAAACGCCCCACAGTCACATCGCTTCTTAGGATGTAAATTCATGAGTTGTTCAGCGAATAGGGATGCCCGGACTAGATAAGGTCAAAACACAAATGAAGCAAAGGCTTTTTGCACCGAGAGACGACCTTCTCTTCCCACAGGAAGGGAGGACTACCTCCCACATGAAAAGTCTAGCTTCAGAAATAAAACCCCATAGCAGAAACTAGCGGCTCAGGGGTTGGCATGATTTCAAGGAAGGAACGAAAGGTACGAAAAACACATTCCATGGGTACAAGCATTACACACGTGGGCAAACCGCGAAAACGGGAAAGAAACCCAACACCACCTCAAAAATGATGCCATAGGGTGTAAAACCCAGGTGTTGTCTTGTCTCTTTGTATTTGCATTACATGAGCATAAGCATCATTCATCCATGCATGAGCTTTACTTATGAAACATCCTTATGAAATCCTTGAAACATTGCTTTGAAACATGTGAAACATTGTCTTGTTCTTGTATGTTTCATTGTGTGTATGCTTATGATCATGTGTAGTTAATACAAGAGTGGATCAATTAGACTCATTAGCACCTTGACTATGCTTAGGGCACTTAATGGAACATTGTTCATGTAGATCTTGTTGCCCAATTAAGTCCCTAGGTGATGGTTTGACTTTAGTTGACTCTAGAACCTTTTTGCTTGACTGTTTAAAAAGTATAGCTAAAAGTGTTTTTATGACTGTGCACCCTTAAGCAAAGTTGTAGTAAATTTCATGAGGAACAAAAGTTGTTTAATGACCATCTCATGAAAATTACCAGAACACCCTCTAACAGGATCCTCAAGTTGAAGTTGCATGCTGTTTGAGACTTAGAAATACTCTAAGTATAGAACTGCAATGCAGTTTCATTCTACCCTAGTTCAGAGCCCTATAGTTTCCAATCCATGTCAAATCAGACCAAGTGACTATTGACAATGTTGGAGGTCTCATGTAGCTCTACAACTTTGCTAATTATGGCATTAACTGATTCAAGCTGGATCAGGAGATAGAGGTTAGAGAAGGGGGCGGTTTTAGTCAGCGTCCAGCTCTGATTCAAAGCCGAGCTAGGCTCAGTGGCGGACTGGCCAAGGCCGCTATCGTCGTGTCACCACCTCGTGGCATTCATACACTAGTCACAGACCCACCAGTCAGGCTGAGGTGGTCTCTAGGATGCTAGGATGCCTCTGCCTCGCTCCCACGCGCTCACTTCGCCCATCCACCTCACACAGCAGCAACATCGGTAGCACAACGCCGCCGAGGACTCCGCTGCCATGTAGCACCACCGTCGCTGCTCCTTCGACCGAACCAGCCAGTCTATCGCTTTGCATCAGTCTCCTCTAGCTCGTCGTCCTTTCCATTGAGTCGTTCACACACTGGTGAGGCTACATTGCTGACTCCATCGTCGTGGGAAGCTCGCCGAAGCTTCGCCATGCTCGCGCTTGTCATGGCCGAGCTCTCCGGCGCCCTTCCTTCCTCTTCTCCGTAGCGTAGCAGGTGCCCTAGGTAACCTCGATGCTCATGCTAAGCTTAGAACAGGTCGCCATGGCCGAAGATGGCCGGTGTACCACCGAGCTGCCCCGCCGTGCCGCCATTGCTGGCGGCGTGCTAGCTCCGGTGCTTCCGTGCCTCCATCTTCAATACCTTCCGGTGTGGCTCGTCGCGTAGATCACGTAGGTGCCATCCCCCTCGTCGGAGACCTCATCGCCGGTGAGGAATCGACGGTCAAAGCTTTCCTCTGCCTCTGCACTGGCTTCCATGTGGGGTCCGTTGACCCACGGGTCCCACCCGTTAGCGAGGGCAGTTAGGGTTAGGTTTAATACAAAATCCAGATTTGAATGTATTCTTTGAAAAAACATATCTAGAGATTTAGAGCTACGATTTGAGTGGTAAAATTTTTTTTATGCTCCTTGTATAGTCTAGTTTTTAATAAAAATATGAAATATCCTATGTTCTGTAGAAAAATAAATACTTATTATTTATCTCTTTTATTCATGGATAAAAAGGGGAAATTCATATCTCTTGTTGTATAGCTCCAAATGCTATAAAATTTTTATGAGGAAATTCATGCTATGTATAGGCTGTAATTTAAGTTTCATGATTTTTGGGTACTGTATGATTAAGTTATGAATTTCACTTGTTTAATTCAGTGATTCTTGTGCAAATTTTCATAATTAACCTATGAATCAAGTTAAGGTGAAATTTGGTGAGTAGTGTTCTTATGTTAGTATGAAGCTAGGAAAAATATGAAATCTGTTGTTTGACACTTTTCAATAGGATTTTCTATTTATGCAAAAAATCAGCCCTACTATTTTGTATGTTTTGGTATAGCATGATATCTATGTTCAAATGCTATAAAATTTTTGTGGTAATCTACTGGGAGCATATACTAGCTGCTGTATTTTTTGTAGAATTTACTGTGTATTTTTATGTATGTTCATAATTACACCTTGCTATCCAAATAAATTAAGAAATGTATTAAATAAATTTATTTGGTGGTGAAAATTATGTTTTCTGGTGTTCATGAGTCATGTGTAATATGTTGGTAAAGTTGGTTTGGTCCAAAAGTGATTTTGCCACATCATTAAATAATTACTTTCTTGAATCTGGTAATTCTGGACAGTTCTGGGAACTTTGTAAAGTTCACCATGTTAATTTTATTTAATGAGACATTTGTGAATACAAAAGTTGTATATAATTCATGTATCTAGCTACTGTTAAAATTTGGTGGCATTTGGCCAAGTAGCTTAGGAGTTATAACTGTTCAAAGTTGGGTCATAGTTTTCGTTGCTCTCTGTCTTGTTTATACTAGTTTCTGTAAATGCATGTTTTCAACCTGCTAAACTTGGGAATCATGCTTTGATGATTAAAGATTAAGTGTAGATAATTTCATAAGATTTCCAGATTATTTTGTTTCAAGTCATTTGGATTTGTGGATCTCCATTTTTGAGTTATTTACTGAACTACTTCTTGTATTAAGTGCAGGTGTTAGGCCTCTAACTGAGGATGAACAACTGTATCTTAGGCTGCACAAGTTGGGTAAGTGTATTCTTGCTCTTTAGAGAGGAGATATGCACCTACTCTTTAAAGTGATTTGAATAGAGCGTTGCACCTACTCGGTCAATGAATGTCTAGTGATGCTATGTTAATTAATTGTTCTTCATTCATGATCATCATGTCATCATATCATGTCATCTCCTATGCATCCATGATATTTATCTTGTGCATGTGCATGCAATAGGTGTGCTGGAGGGAGTAACCCTGCTCGAGTTCGAGGGAACCTGTCTGGAGGAACAGCCACCACCGGTGCTGGAGCCGCAAGTGCAGGTCCCTCAAGGAGTGCCCGAAGAAGAAGTGGTTGACTGCCCTGATCACCAACCTTGCAACTTTATCAAAGGCAAGCCCTGGAGCATTATAAGCCTCCTAATTTCTGAAATCAGTTGAGTATACTATGTTATATGTATTGATGCATTAATTTTAGGTGTTGGTTGGAAACACTTGTTGCATATATATCCTATCCTTGTCTAGAAAGTATGCCTTCAATCCTATTTAGATTCAAGATTGAGTAATTGCTTAGCCCTGCTTTAACCGGTAAAAGTCGAGTGATCTCCTATCACCTGCGAGCTTTAGGGATATATCTGGTCACGGTTGGCTAGATTTGCTATCGTGGAAAAGAACCTTGGATAAAATGAATCAAGACCAGGTGGAGGCTTATAGGGGGTTGTTTTGCTTATAGTGACTCCGCCTATGTCAATTAAGGATCAAAACTTAGAGCCTTTCCTAGTCATGTTGAACGCATGCCTCTCTCTTAGCTGGCCGGACCGGAGCGTCTAACCGCGAATCCAAGTAGCTCAACTCAGGTCGGGACCCGACAAGTATAAAGTGCGCCTCGAAAGGGAGCTATAGGCATGAGTCCAAGGGTAGGTGTTTAAAAGTCCTAAACATCTTGGCAGAAGGGTAATCCTTGAGAGTGCTGGTGCTGATCGGACCCACGAAGTTGGTTCCTGAGTTGTACCAAAGGTGACCTAAGGCTACCATTGCAAAGTATGCCTGGGTGAGGGTTAGGAAAATTTCCCTAGATAGGTAGTATGAGTCACCATCTCTCTAGGTTAGTGAGAACTTGACAGGCATATCTCCATTGTAGATTCACTAAATGATTTAATGGTTCAGGAATGATGATGATGATGATAGCCTTTATATACCTGATATGGTTATTAATGTTTGCTCCTTAATTAAGTGATTGATATAGTGCAGGTGCTAGTCTAGATGACAGGTAAATGGTGATTAATTTGATGCTTAAGCAATAATTGATTTCTCATGTTATTAAGCTTTTATGCAAAATGTTGTCAAGCAAGCTCCAGTTATATATCAGCCTTGCATACTCCTTGGTGTCATTTATTTCTGGTTTTTGATGGGTAAGTCTACCTGAGTACCTTCTCATACTCAGGGTTTATTCCTTCTTATTGCAAATGACCTTCTCTACTATGGTTATTGCAAGTATTGCCTTCTCCCTGTTGGGGTCGAACACTAGACTATTGGGCACGGTCTCTATTAGAGTTCTCTCCTGAAATGCTTTTGTGGGAATTGACTATGAGCTGGCTATGTATCTGAACAACTGGTGTTGTGATTTCAAAACAATGTTGCTTTCGCTACTGTAAACTTGGTTTGTAATAACTTATTTGAACTCTAATGTATGTGATCTACTGTAAGCTACTTGTGAAATGTTGTAACAGATGGTATGTTGTGTTGAATCATGTATGATCTTGGTTTGTTGTTGGTTTGTTTGAAATCCTTTGAGATTTTATTGGACTACCGGAGTTATATGGGCTCAAGTGCGGGAATTTGATCACTCCGGTGATTGTTTTTATACTTGTGCTTTTATAATTTGGACGGTTCCGTGACAGCTGGCATCGGAGCAAGATTCAACACTAAACATGTCATTTGTGTATTTGAAACCAAAGCTTTTGTGAAAAATCTAAATTTGAAACTAAGTATGCCAGTGGTCATATCCTTTATGCCCAATTAAGGACCTCTAGGTGGCTTATCTAAGTACTAACTTTGGGGGTTGATTGCTTGCTTTCTATTTCGTAGTCTATATGGCGTGCAGTTGTGTGGATGCCATCCACTTGGGTGGTAATGTATGGATAAAATACCTCTACGCTCAAGTAAGTGTGAGTTGTGAGAGCATGACTGTCCAACCGTCGGTCTAGGGGATAGTAGCTATGGTTACTAGCATGATTACATGTTCAACCATGTATTTATAAAAGTACTTAATTGTGGGTACATCTATCGGGTAGCTGTAATACTGAAGTATATGCATCGGGAGATGTATGTATGGAGAGTATTTAGTATACCACTTTCTTTTGTGTGCCTTTATTGGGAAATTGTTGGGCTAAAATGAAATCTTCTATAGGTACACTAACAGCGCACCGTGTAGATCGACTAGTTACCGCTATTCGAGAGAACGTGTGTATGCCACCGTATATTCCGTTAGAACTTAAATTTTTCCTAGGTTTGTGAGGATGTATGGATCATGCATGCATCATGTTCAAACAAACATTACATTCTTGCATTACTCCCTCCCTTATAAATTGCTTACCCCATTTATTAAATTTTTCATCTCTCAAAAATAATCCTCTTACAAGAAGTTGCATCCTTTTTGCTACAGATGCCAGCATTTGTGCTCCCTCCCTGTAGTGGTACTTTTCTAGAGCAGTTTGGCACACCGACCCTGCTCTGGAGAATGCTAAGCTTTGTTGGCTACATTGAGGCCCCTCGCTATACTTGGACACAGAGTGAGCCGCTGGGAGACATACCTTGGTATGAGGTTGTGTTGGTGGTACCGCCACACCCTGCAAATCCATTATGGCATGGTTGGCGTGCAGAGTCTGATGGGTGCAGCCCATGGGAAGCCTCACAAGTTACTACTTTGGATGTAATCATGGAGATTGCTCAGAACTTGGGGGATGAGCTGGTTGGTGGACCGGCTGCATCCATCCCTCGTATTGCTCCATTAGCAGCAGAGTGGAACCAAGATGTTGGTCAGGGCGCTCGTGGTGCTTTGGTTTAGGGCCGCAATGAGCGAGTGCAAAGTGACAATATGGCCATGAGTGCCATGATGGCAGTGCTGAAGGTGGAGTGTGATTGCTAGTATACTCTTTTTGAGGGTGATAGATGAGGCTTAGAGGGCACTATCTGCTCAGCGCAAGTCTAGGAAGCACGCCTACAAGCTAGCTAAAGAGTTAGCTATGGCTCATCGGGAGTTTGAGGACAACAGGGGTATTGCAAATTATCGCCTGTAGCAGTGGGGCAAGCAGCTCATGAGAGAGATGAGCTCATGATCAGCTAATGAACTTGACCATAGAGAGAGATGAGCTACACCAAGAGGTGACTTGACACAGGGATGCAGCCCTAGAGTTAGCAGAGGAGAGGCATCAAGCCCAGATTTAGGATCACATCCATGCCATTGAAATGTAGAATTACCTCAATGATCGCATCGAGGAAGGTCTAGTGGAGATTCATTGCCTCAATAATGAGAGGAACCCAGTTCCTCGCCCTCCACCAGTTTACCCAGATCTTGGTCCTCAAGTGATTGTAGCTGAAGATGATGGGATGGAAGTTGATGGTCCTAGAGTTGCCGCACCTACTGAGGTGGAAGAAGATGAGGATGAGGAGGTCGATTCCATCAGCGATGAGGATGGAGAGGCCATCTTTGATGCTGATTCATATGACGATGCATAGTTTAGCTTAGCACTTAGCTAATACGCTAGATCTAGTCTTTTGTTGACCCTCATGCTTGGACATGTAGCTTTGCGTAAGCTAATCTTTTGGGATGTAATATCGAACCCTATGTTATCCTTGATGTGAGGTTGGAACCTCGATGGTTTGGATGTAACCTATCAGACATGCTTGTGCTCCATGTGATTGAGCCTTTAATCTAATTTCGCCTTTGTTGTCGGTAAAATTTGGCCGACTGTTGAAAGCATCGCAGTATTCCATCGAGTGATGAGATTGATGGTGTCATGTTGTAGAATGAATTATTGTGCCTCTATTTTGTTTTATGAATTTATTCTCTCCAATGAACTCAGTTTGGCATAATTATACAAGTCGTCTGCAAATTTCTAACATCATCAATACTCACTGCCTGTGCGTACCTGCAGATGGCTCAAAACCTTTGTTCTAGTGGGGGCCATGGCAATGAGAATCAGAACCCTCCACCACCTCCTCCCCTACCACCTACACCAGTTGAGCTTATGCAGACGATTGTTGAAAGTCAGCGCATGTTGGCTGAGGCTATGCGTCAGATGGCCAACCGTGATGGTCACCATGTCCGCCAGGGACTAGAGCCGAATCAGTACAGTAGCTTCAAGGACTTCATGGATACAATGCCTCCTATCTTCATAGAGGCAGAAGAACTGCTTCAAGCTAATGAGTGGCTGAACACCATAGAGCAAAAGTTTCACTTGCTCAGGGTAACTGAAGATATGAAGGCATCATAGGCTGGACATCAGCTGCAAGGACTCGCAGGTATTTGGTGGAATCATCACAGGACCAGCTTCCCTACAAATGTTGAGGTTATTTGGGATCAGATCAAGGCAGCTTTTAGGGGGCATTATATTCCTCCTAGTCTGATGGCTATCAAGCATACAAAGTTCATGAAGCTGACTCAAGACAACAAGAGCTTGAATGAGTACCTCTAGGCTTTTAACAATCTAGCAAGGTATGCCCCATAATTTGTTGACCCGATGCTAAGAAGATTGCTAGCTTCTAGAGGGGACTTTCCCCCAAACTGATGAAGTCTATGGACAATAGTAAGTGTGCAACTTTCAATGAGTTTATTAGTGATGCTCTAACTCAAGAGAACAATGATGCTTTTTTATGCTGCTTCCAAGAGTCGCAAAAGGATTTATGAGGCAGGGGCTTCTCAGTCTAAAGCTCCTATGGTGGCCAAGACTTAGTATCATCCACCTGCTGCAAACATCAAGTATCGCCCTCCGCAAAAGAAGAATCAGGCCAAGACTGGTGTTCGCAAGGGTTACACTATTGCTCTTCTCAAGAATAATTCTTGGCAGGGTAGTTCCAATGTCCCACCGAGCAACAAGTCATGCTGGAATTGCTATATGCCCGGTCATTGGAAAAAGAGTTATCCCTATCCTAACAATAAGACCAATCAAGGAAATGTTCGTTAGGGGCAGGTTCACTATACTACTGTTGAAGAAATCCCTTCTGGTGAGGTAGTCACGGCTGGTACGTTTCTTATTAACTAACATCTTGTAGTCGTGCTATTTGATTTGGGTGCTTCACATTCTTTTGTGAGTTCCATATTTGCATCCAAGCATGACTTGAATGTGCCTACAATAACCAAGGGTGGTTATTTGCATTAGTGCTGCTAGGAACAATATTGTTGGTGTTCTAGAACCGGGGGTGTCTAGAGATGGGACAAGTGAACGATGTTGCGCATCGGAGCCTCCGATGGTGTGCAAGGCAGACACAAGATGTATATTGATTCGGGCTGAACATCCCTACGTCCAGTGCTCGCTGCTGCTCATGTTGCTTTGCACCGAAGTGCTTGTAGTAGGGGGATACAAGCTGGTCGAGAGAGGGATGGCTCTGAGGTCTTTGTGAGTGGGTGTGTTTGAGTGTTTGGGTGTGTGCTTAGTACATTGCCATTGTTGGGCATTGTCTTTCGTATCACCTCTCTGTCGAGGGTCCCTCCCTCCCTTTTTATAGTATGCAAAGGGAGGGGTCGGGTTACAGTATCTAGATGTACGAAAATAGAAAGAAAAGGCCCTAAGGTGCTCCCTGTTGCTAGCTTTCCTCTCAGTTCATGCATTCGCATAGTCGTAGTTGTGGCGATGGCGTGCCACGGCTGTAGATGACGCCGCAAAGCCATACCCTAACATGGTGTCAAGATGAAGAAGATTTCGTGGTCCTAAAGCTGTGCCGGCGAAAAGGTGGGGGCCTGGGCGGCCATTGCTCCCTGTCCCATTGAGGTGGACATGGTAGGGTGCAACATAGCATAGCTTCTCCCTGTTACTGCCATGGGGGGAAAGAAAGAACCATGGAAGCCTTGACCAGATCATGAATCAGGTGTTACAAGTTTCCAGGCAATCCTGCATGATGTGGCGAGCTCCTGTTCCTCAGCAGGAAAAGGTAGGGGGCCGTGCGTACCCATGGCAATGTGTTACAGTGGGAGGGGTCGAGCAAAGTAGTAGCTGGGCAAAGGGGTCAAGCACCTTGATGATGTCACAGGGCTCGGGTGCCTGGATGACGTCATGGGGGTCGAACGAGACGGAGAGAGGTCGAACGAAGTGGAGGAGCGCTGGGGGCACAGGAGCTTGTCCTTTGGCTTTGGTTTTGAGCATAGTAAGGCCTAGGCTAGCTGTGATGGGTCGTGGGCCGTAATTTTGTCTTGGTGGATGGTTTTGCAGTGAAAATGGGGTACCCATTTTACTGGTACCCGACAGTAGCCCCCGAGCCTTTGGAGGAATAAGTTTTTATTCATCTAGAGGCTTAGAGATGAGCGAGTGATTTGTTTTGTGTTCTCGAGGATTTTTCAATGGGTGCGCATGAGTGCACCCACCGGGTGTAGCCCCTGAGGCCTTGGAGGGGTAGTGTACCCCTTCAAGGGCTGAGATTCGAGTGTGTGATCGTAGAGTTGTGGGCAACCTTGGCCGTTCGTTAGGCTGATAAGGTGGGGTCAGCCCCCGAGCCCTTGCTCTACGGAAGTTGGAATGCTTCAAAGAATGGGCGTCCTTGACCAACCATTGGCTGGTCGCAGTGGGGTCTGCCCCTAAGCCTCTTCTCTTTGCAATGGTTCTTCATGCCAAGTCCTTCGATTTCCTCCGCAGGCCTCTGAAACTTACCTTGAAGTATGTGGGTTGTCCCAATCATCGTCCACCAGCTCTTGGTACAGTTTTCGTGTATTCTGTTGGGCCCAAAGAAGGCCTTTCTAGGTGAGTTTTGGTGAAAGATGTTTTCCTTTTTCCATGGCCCATGGTCAGCCCACGGGCACGCTGGTGATTAGTTGGGTGGAAAGGAAGGCGAAAGGGTGCAGCTACGGTTTTTGTCAGAGGTAATTGAGTGTGGTTTTGACGCGTCGTGGCTGGGTTCTTTGCGAGGAAGGAACCATTCATGGGTGCACGTATCATATTACGTTCGATGTGACTACTACCATGCCACATCCTGAGATGGGGTTGGTGTCCCTTAATGCAGACGCATGGAAGGGGCAACCATCATCTAGACTTTTTTGCCCTCGGGAGCTTCCAGACTCTGGACGATGGCCTGGGTAGATGTCGTACCTGCACATGGGCCTCGATGGGCCTTTGAAATAAGAAAGTAGTTATGCGTATGAATCTGGGTCTCCAAAAATCTTCGCCCATGCATTGATCCAGTCAGGAGGCCCAATGCATTCCCCTTGTGCTTCTTTTCCACAAAGAAGGAGGGGTTGGACAGTGGCACGTCATCTCTCTCACCTAGGGTCAAAACGTGGTGTCCGTTAGAGTTGCTAATGGGTTTCTCAATTCGAGCGGGGCCCCGGTTCCCATTCGATAGGGATCCAACGGAGGTAGCTAGTGACCGACCCCTAATTCTTGACGACTGGTTCAACAGGGTAACCAGGGTCATTTGACCATCCCTGGTGTCTCGTTGCCTTTTTCTAGTAAAATACCCTGGACCAATGTTCATCAAGACTCAAACATGGATCGAAGAGTCCCATATGGTGCTCGGTGCAACCAGGTACTGGCCACTAGTGTGTCACTCCTCATTCCATCCCTCACTCTATTGGCTTGGAGCGACTGTCGAAACCCCTCCGCAGGGCTAGCCTACGAACTCTAGAGCCAGATTCGGACCGTGTGCAAAAGATGCAGCATGATGCATGTATGTCCATGTTGCATATGATGACTTTGTATATACAACATTACAAGGGATATGAAGAGCAACTTAAAGGAAGATTGTAAGAGTAGCTTAACAGTAGTATTAATAATGAAAACAATAGGGGGTGGGCTCGGCAATTGTTTTACCAACTTCTGCCTAGGGACCTAGTTGTTCCCTGAAAGCTCGTAGTTGTCAAAGCGATCAATGAAGTCATCATTGCATGGCTCTTCATCGAGGAGGTAGTTGCTGATGTGCAAAAAGCGTTGCATCTCTCAAAGCCTAGTGAAGCTGGTGCCGCCTTCGTCGTCGTTGTCGTTGTTGAAGTCAAGGAAGTCAGAGTTGGAGCTTGTATCGGCTGACGCTAGGATATCAGCGATAGAGCGCATGAGCTGTCGAGGTAGATCCTCTGGTAACTCTCCTACCTCTAGATTAAGATGATAGATGTTTGTTGATGATTTACGAACCTTCTTGTCATGGCAGTGAAACGATCTTGATTTTTCTCGAAGGGAAAATCCACAGATACAATTTATAATGTAGTAGATCGCAAGAGCAATCCTTCACATTATCAATTATCAGCTGACATCATAGTCATACATCGTAGAATTACAAATTACAAGGCTTTACAACACTAGTTAACACACCTATTACATCGATTAATCTAGCAGAAACACGCACACATCTTCATCAGAGTCATTGTAGCGCATCGGCGGGTGAAGGCTCCTTCTTCATGGCAGTCATTAGAGTTGGCATAGAATGTCAATGGGCGTAAACTCCATCTTCTCAACCACACTTGAGCGTAGGCACAAGACCATCTACTCCTAATCCAAGTCCTCATGGTCATCGTAGATTTTGCCCAAACCTGTCCAAAATCTATCAGTACGATTTGTACTCGCCACTATCTCCCACCCTATGCTTTTGCATATGCTTTGTGGTAAGTGGAATGCAAGGGTAGATGAAAAGGCCTATATTTGGTTGTAGGTTTCCTATGCAAGTTCAACAAGGTTTTATAATAATAGTTCATAAAGTTTTAACCCATCTCATCCACATGTTCTCCCATCCCAAACATACATATCATCTCATTTCATCTCACTCTCTCTCTCTGTAGGCTGCAAGGTCGACTCCCGCTCGTACATTGCCTCAATGGCCAAAGCCGGATCTAATACCAAAACCCAGGGGAAAGGTAGAAAGGACTCCTCTCTCTCTAATCAAGTGAAGAGTAGGTCATGGGAATGTCCATATCTGCGGACGCGGCTATAAGTATAGATCAATCAACTCTGTAGAGCATGTACACCTGGAAATCCACAAGATCACCATCATCGACAGTGCCCCGCCTAGGCTGATGCCGACTGCCTCCTAACCTACGCTGTCTTAGGAGGCTGTGGGCCCCCGTGCCTGTACCTCCCTACACTATCACCTTCCAACCTAGTAGTAGTGGCACTGCCCTAGTCAGTCGGGTAATCGTCCCCCGCCCATCAGGAGCGAGTGGTGTGCACGAAGGTCCCATGGTTCTAGTTCTCAAGACATACCAGTCCTTAGGGGGATCGGACATGATATCTTCTCAAGGGGATAGCCAACACCCCGTGCCTCGATGGCACCTCCACCAAGGATAAACAACACCCCAATCTACCTCACACATGTACCCACCACAGGTACCTCTTGTGAGGATGCCTAGGTCGCACCCCTAGGGCAAGACTTGCCCCAAAGACTCATTGTAGGATCTTGTCTGATTGACTCAACCCTCACCACACACCCAAGACGCATGCCAAGATCTCCTCAAGTTCATTGTCTAGTTTTACCAAGTTATCAGCACCATGTGCCTTATCCACTCACGTTATCCCATCACCAAGCATCACATCACAGGTATAATGCATAGTGAAAGTAAAAGCAGTAAGTAGAATGCGAGCATCTAGCCTAACAGTGGATGTGCAGGGGAATAGGTTACGACAAGGTAATGGCTCATAAGCAATCTATCATACATCCTATCATAGTTCATTTGCATAAAAGTAAAGCACTAGCATTGTTGGGTGAAAAGTTCAGGTCATACGACACAATTCACACAATCATCAAAAAAATTTCATCCAAGACAAAATTGCATGCAAAGTTGCCTTTATTTCCTCCTCTTCACTATACATGTCAGAGGGGGTATTTATAGGGCCCAAGTCTTTGTATTTTACATAAAAATGACTATTATGCCCTCAACCTAAATATTTACAACCCTTCTAGATTATGAGGGCAAAGTGGTAATTTCCTCTTTCTAAGTACTTGTTCTTCTATTTCCAGTCTCCAATTTTCTTGATCTTCATTCAAACTTTAGTTGATTCTTCAACTCTTCATAATTTAAGACGAAGTTGAACTTCCGCCTTCACTCCTCTTGGCTTTATTTTCTTTTGACATCTCTGGCTGACGAAGTTGATCTTTAATATTGCGAAGCCAAACTTTGTCTTCGCTCTGATTTTGGTCTTCTGATTTCTGCTCTGCTTTTGACTTCGTCGATCAGCGAAGTCAGTTTTCATAACCGCGAAGTCAAATCTTCACCTTCGCTTGGATCTTGCTTTTTGGTCTTTTACTTCTTGGCGAAGTTATATTTAACCTTGTGGTGTGAAAGATGTCTTCGCCTTCCATATTTCCTACAACAAAATATTGTTATAAAGTCTCATAGTCTTTTCTACTCCAGAGTTTGGGGCTATGTTTTTGTGGCGAAGTTGAATCCCCAACTGCAGCCCCTCGCGGACCAAGGCCTGCTCCAAAGGTCTGAATTCCATGAAGTTTGAATTTCAAATGAAGACACAAAACGTCATCCCAAACTTTGGAGTTGGTCGTTTATGTCCGTAAGTTTGAAGGATATTTTATTTTATAAATTTGTAACGGTCAAGTTTGACTAAAGCTATTTCGTTTGACTCGAAGCCGCCTATATATACTGCGGTGAATCCTCCTGTTTTTCCTGTTTTATCAAAGACGGGGAGGTATTGTTGTTTGATTCTTTGACGCGAAGTCGATCTTTGCTGCGAAGTCGGATTTGTTGCGAAGTCAGATTTACTTTTGTGAAGGTTGTTTTGAAGGTAATTGTTTTTACTTATTTTCGATTTCTTGCTATTTGACTTTTTGTTTATTGTTATCATTTATTTTATATATATTATTATTATTTCATCGTAGATGTCTGATCTAGAGAAAATTGCCTCTGAAAATTCTCCGTTGGGTTCTAATCAATCTGACTCTAGAGAAGATTTGTCTGATGTTTCTGCATCAGAATCTGAACTGATTGGTGACGACACAAAATCTTTAAATTTTGGTAAGACTTTGATGGATGAAGCTGAGTTGGATTGGTTGGTTAAAAATCGGATGCTAGAAAAAGCTGATGCCAGGTTGCCCTCTGATGATGAAATGATTCCTAGGCCTAAAGATTATGAGTGTGTTGTTTTTCGAGATTAGTTTGCAGCTGGTCTTCGTATGCCATGTCAAGATTTCATTGAAGAGATTCTGAAGGCATATAATATTGAAATTCATCATCTAACTCCAAATGGGATAGCGAAGATTGCACTTTTTATTTGGGCAGTGAAGTCTCAGAGAGGGGACTTAGATATTGGTGCTTTTTGCTCTCTTCATGAAATGCATACACAATTCAGGAACAAGAATGTTGATGGCAGAAGTATTATGAAGTATTTTGGTTGCTGCAGTTTCAAGCCTGCTCGAGGTGCCAAACAGATTTCTCTAGCTTCAAAGAACAAGTGGGCTGAAAATTGGTATCGTTATTGGTTTTATCATTCAGTTCCTCTTGTTGAAGAAAGGGATGACTCTAGAAGGATTGTGAAAAGATATCCCTTAGCTGCGAAGATGAGTAAGAATGCCTTTGTTTGTAAACCAGAGTTTCCTAGCTCAAAGAGTTCAAGAACTTGTGAGAAAGTTTACAAAATTGCTGCTAGTATGCAAAGTGCTCGTGATCTCTGCGAAGAATACATCGCGGCTCGGATTTGGCCGTTAAAGAAAGGTTGGAATTTTATTCGTTTTCATGAAAGAACGATGAGAGGGAAAAGTTATATTTTCCCAGATAACGAATCATTTCGCCCAAAGAAATATTCTGAAGATGCACAATTTGTGTCTGCTATAGAAATTAAAGCAGTTGAGATTCTTGGTAAATTTCTGAAGAAGGAGAAAGATTTGATGGACAAGATCTTAGGAAAAGATTATAAACGGTTAAACAGAATATTTGATATTGCACAGATTAAGTATGGTGAAAGACCTCTACCTGCTTATACTCGTACGTTAAAATCGAGTATTGAAAATGTGACGAAGAAGAAAAGAGTTGGTGGTCAACTTAGCAAGAAAATTGCCAAGAAGAAGAAGATTGCTACGTCTTCTGGTTTTGAAAAACATGGAGGAGATGGTGAAGAAATGGGTTCAGAAACTCTTAGCCAGTTAGCTCGTGATGAAGAGGTGAGGATAATTAGTTTAGTTTTTAATTCTAGTGGGTTGACTCCGTTAATGTTGACTCTGCTTGGTGATTATTTTTAGAATTTGGAGGCCAATGTTCATTCTGATGTTAATTTGGGCGAAGCTATTTTGTCTTCGTCTCAGATTAATTTTGGCGAAGATGTTTTATCCTCCTCGGTTGCTGGCGTTCAAGTTCCTATTGGTGCTGCCGCTGCTGAAGATGTTGTTTTAGATTCACAACAGGAAGGTGAGATTGCTATTTTGACTTTGCAGGAGACTACCGGGCCATCTTCTCAGAGGTTTGCAGTTGAAACACCCTTAAGGATTTTAGGCACCGTGTCACCTCCCAAAGTTGTGGCAGAAGGAGATATTGCTTTGGGAGGTGAACCTGTGGAGGCTGGAGCTCCAAAAGTTAGGGTTGTCAAGGCTAAGGGTACCACTGCTGTTAATTTTGATTTTGATGAATCTGATGATAATGTTTTTGATGAAGAAGCCAAGAATGCTCGTTCTTCTCGTCTTTCTAAATCCATTATCGATGTAAACACTGGTGAAAAAGTTGCATGTCATCTTGAAAAGGGAGTTACTACAGGTAATTGTTGTGTACATATATGTATATATACTTTTTGTAGTTGTTTTTTGGATATTTAAATGACTTGTGGTTTGATTTTGTATAGAGGAATTTTTTCTAGATTCTTTGTCTCATAGAGAGACAACTGTGGATGTTGGGAAGATGAAGGAAGTTGCCCAGGAACCTTCTACCCCAGCTGAAATTTTAGAAACCATTCCTGATGGAGTTGATCCTGCTACTTACAAACGCTGTATGGAATTCTGCCAGGCTTAAGATGTGAATTTAGACACTTTCAAATTTGTTGGGATTGGTTTGGATAAACTTCGTATTATGCCGAAGAAGCCAGAATTAAAGTTGTCAAAGTGCATTGATGATGCCTTCGCAGTTCCTGATGCGGAGGCTGAACTTGTTGGTAAATCTTTGCTTGAGTTGGCAGACGCTAGTGTTTCTATGATTTATAAGGTTCGAAAAAGTTTTCTTTGATTTTGTTATTTAAATTTAGTTAAACTTTTATGTTGATTTGTGATATATATTTGACTTCGCGTATGAAAAAATTTTGTTTTTGTAGAATGTTCTTTTGCAAAGGAGCTTGCGTAAATCAATTGAAGATGATGCGAAGAATGCAGTACTTCGCGAGAAAAGTCTTATTGAAGAGATTAAATCTTTGAAATGTCAACTTGCTGCTAAAGAGAAAGAAAGAGTAGAGGCAGTTGAAGCTCTTCATAATATGGAGTCCAGGTGTATTTCTGTTGGAGCCAAGCTTGAAGCGAAGATTAAGGATTATGATAATTTGAAAAAGGAACTTGAGAAAATTCTGAGGGAGAAAAATTATGTTGAGAAGAAATCTTCTAAAAAGGATCAAAATTTTCATAATAAGTGTAATCGCTTGTGGGAGCTTTGCAAAAATTGTTATGACAAATTTGGAGCGAAGCTTGAGGATCCTTGTTGGGAGCTTGGAGAATTTGATCTATTTTTTGCTTGGTTGTGTCGTCAGTATGAAGATTTGCCGACTGTTATCTAGACTAGCGTTGATTTGAGTTGTATTTATGCAACTCGTGCGCTTTTTCATCTGATGAAAGAGGCAAAGGATCCTTTGTATGAACAAATGTTGAACAAGGACTATAAGTTTCCTTCTGTGGAGCAATTGAGTCAGGTTACTTCTCGGACTCAATTGCTCTGCAAGAAATATTTTAATCAGTATTGGAACATGGGTGGAAGGGAGAATGCTTTTCTGAAGGTGAAGAAGAAGATGGAGAAGGTTGGATTGAAAATTTTATTGATTTTTTTATTACATTCAAGTATATATTTTTTGTACTAATATTTTGTTTTGTTTTTTGCAGCAGCTTGAAAAAGAGATGGTTGCTGATGAAAAGGTGCAAAGGGAGCAAGACAAACATGAAGAAGAAAATGCAAGAGATGATGATGTTGGTGACCACCCATTTTAGTTAGTCTTGAAGTTAGTTAGTTTTAGTTTTTTTAGGGGTGAGACTTGCTATGCTATTTGACATCTGTAAATATTTAAACTTAGCAGGATGGAGTGGGTGTTTTGCCGTTGCTAATGTGTAAGGATAACTTTGTCGTTGATCCTTCGCTATGGTTGGAGTATGCAACTAATGAGGTAGATCCTACGTTTGATACTTTTGTTAAACGTAAGCTGATGTGATAATTATGTTCTGAAATTTTGTCTTTTAGCCGTTGTAGTTTATTTGCTGATGAAGTGTTGTTTTTAGATTTTGAATGTAAAAATTTTATTACTGGGAACAAGAAATGTTGTTTGCCATGAATTGTTGACTTCAGCGGAGTTTCTTAGGTTGGTTATTGTGGCACTAGTTTTTTTTGTAGTAATAATATATGAAGTAATTGTGGCGTTCTGTATTTTCCAGTCATCATGTTCGAGTGCTTCACCAAGTTGTGCCTCTGAAGAATTTCTACGGTGCAAAGTTGATGAAGTGTTAAATAGGGTTGTTGAAGAGTTGATTAGCGAAGCTGTATTTTTTGTTGCTTCGGAAAGCGAGTGATTGTAACTTTTGTTGTGATTTTTTTATGTAATAAATTATTTTGCTTTTATGGTGGAAATAAGAATGTCTCAGAATTGTCTAGTAGATTCTACTTAGAAATTATAATTCTCCTTAATGAATTTGAAAACGACGTTCCCTTAAATTTTTAGCGTAGGTGACGCGTAGTCAAATTTCATCTTTGTGAATTTGAAAACGTCGTCCCCCTTTTTTTAGCAAAGGCGACGCGTAGACTTCATTTTTTAAAAGTCAAATTTCATCTTGATGAATTTGAAAACGCCGTCCCCTTACTTTTTAGCAAAGGCGACGCGTATACTTCATTTTTTTAAAGTCAAATTTCATCTTGATGAATTTGAAAACACTGTCCCCTTACTTTTTAGCGACGCGTAGACTTCATTTTTTAAAGTCAAATTTTATCTTGGTGAATTTGGAAACGTCGTCCCCTTACTTTTTTAGTAAAGGCGACACGTAGACTTTGTTTTTGAAGTCAATTTTCATCTTGATGAATTTCTTGTTGCTGGATGCGATTCTTCTTGATTCATAACTTCATGATTTGCATTTTGCAGTTGCTTGTTTAAATTATGAAGGGTAACTTCGGCCTCTTCTATTCTATGTTTGAGTGTCTTTTCTCATGCTCTTGCACGACATTCTTCAAGTTATTTTTGCCTTTGTAAAACTTGTTCTTCAAGTTCTTTGAGTCTTTGTTCTTTAGCTTCGCCCGTTCTTGAAGAGTTTGCACCTTGAGAGACTTCTTTTGTAAGACCTCTGTCTTCTCCGGGTGATTGTTCGTCTTCGGTTTCTTCATTGACGGTTTTCTTGTTTGGTCTTGCCATTTTTATTTCTTGTGGTCGTGAAGATCTTTAGATGCACGCACAAACGGTGGGCGCCAGATGTTGGGTGAAAAGTTTAGGTCATACGACACAATTCACACAATCATCAGAAAAATTTCATCCAAGACAAAATTGCATACAAAGTTGCCTTTATTTCCTCCTCTTCATTGTACATGTCGGAGGGGGTATTTATAGGGCCCAAGTCTTCCTATTTTACATAAAAATGACTATTATGCCCTCAACCTAAATATTTACAACCCTTCGTGATTATGAGGGCAAAGTGGTAATTTCCTCTTTCTAAGTACTTGTTCTTCTATTTCCAGTCTCCAATTTTCCTGATCTTCATTCGAACTTTAGTTGATTCTTCAACTCTTCAAAATTTAAGACGAAGTTGAACTTCCGCCTTCGCTCCTCTTGGCTTTATTTTCTTTCGACATCTCTGGCTGACGAAGTTGATCTTTAATATTGCGAAGCCAAACTTTGTCTTCGCTCTGATTTTGGTCTTCTGATTTCTGCTCTGCTTTTGACTTCGCCGGTCAGCGAAGTTAGTTTTCATAACCATGAAGTCAAATCTTCACCTTCGCTTGGATCTTGCTTTTTGGTCTTTTACTTCTTGGCGAAGTTATATTTAACCTTGTGGTGCGAAAGATGTCTTCGCCTTCCTTATTTCCTGCAACAAAATATTGTTATAAAGTTTCATAGTCTTTTCTACTCTAGAGTTTGGGGCTGTGTTTTTGTGGCGAAGTTGAATCCCCAGCAAGCATCTACATTGTAGCATGCCTAATAGGACTCTATGAGGTCGGGTGGGACGTGGCACCTATTGGATGTCATCTCTGAGATCCTTAGTGTACTCGCAGTTGTTCTCCTCCATGGTCCTGTTGCCATCCGCATGTCCTTCCTCCAATAGTACCAACCTGATCCATGTTATCCCCGATGCAACTACCTCATTCGTATGACAAGCAAAAGAGCAATCAGACCACTAAACCTAGAAAGACTGTGGAAAGAGAAGCAACAAGGTGTAGAAGGAACAACTACACCAAAAGGATACTAAAAGGGAGAACGACTTATCCCTCTCAGCGGATGTCCGATCCCTTGGCGAAAAGAACAGGAGTGGTTGTTTGCTAATCACAAGCTTATGCCTTAGCCTAGCCAGTGCTTCCCAGGTCAATCGTGTTGACCTGTATGGCTTAAATAGAAATGACAGGCCCTAGTTCATCCTAAGCAAACACCATGTCTCGCGGTCTTCTGATCCAAACGTCATGGAGACTGACGAGGACCGAAAAGACTACAAGCAGGAGAAGTTCCATTCTCTCTCAATCCCCACGCCATTGAAATTGACGGGAACCAAGAGAGGATGGAACGGGAACCAAGAGAAGGGAGAAGAGAGGCGGTCTACTTCTTCCAATACACATGCCATGGCAAAAGGCGAGGCATCATAGAGAAGTGACACACAAAAGAACAAGAGTGCTCAAGTTACTCGTAGGATACCATGACCTAGGTGCACTAACTGCACTAAGACATCTCTAGGGTTCGAAGCGGTGCGGTTGTCATCGTGAGAACCATAGAAATGCTACAGTCAATGAAGGTACAAGCTTACAAGGGCTTGAGCACGAAGAGCAAAAGACGGAAAAGACATGGGGCTCACCTTCCTTTGATCCACTCGCCATAGCAATGACGGGAACCAAAGAAATGAAATCAAAAGAGCAACAAACACCGACAAGCGAAAGGCTCAACCCACACCTTACTGGATCGATGGGGATTGAGAAGAAAAGAGAAAGAAGAAAGGAATCCGCACTCTTCTGACCAACTCATCCTAGAACAGGTGAAGATTGGAAGAAAAGAGGGACGGTTCCGCGATCCGAACCAACTCGCAGTGCTCCACGACCTAGGTGCAGAATCAGCACAAGACTGTCCCTATGGTTCTTAGCGATGAGGTTGTCACCGCAAGGGCCAGAGAGATGCCCGGGTCTAGGTGGTGCCAGCAAACAAGGTAGTTAGGAGAAGAGCAAAAGGGCAGAAGCGAAAGAGGTAGAGCCTAATGGTCATGGCGAGTGAACCCATGACGATAAGCTAGACCTACATGAGTCGGCTTCCATGAGTTCCACTATGGTCATCTCCTGGTTTGTCTCCCATATACTAGCCATGATGGGTTCCTCACGTGCAGGTAGGAAGCGCACCGATGTCGAGCCCATGGTGGCCACGTCCTAGAGCCATATAAGGGGCAACGGACATGGCACTATGAAGCCAACTGAAAAGATGAGGGATCGAGTTACGCTCAGCGTCATGGCCACGGTGGGATGAACCCGTGACCTAACGTTCAAACGAGGCATGATCCCTCGACCGGCTCAAAGGCTTAGTCCACAGGCAAACAACACAAACACATGACGAATGGACGCAACCCACAAGGTGGAGTAGCATACCTCCATAGCACACAAGAGAGGGAGATAGATAAGTAGACCGGTGGCGAAGGCACGGCACAGGCATAGAATAGATAAAGATCATGATCATGTATAGACAATGGATATTGATAGATCAAGTATCAGTGCATAAGCATGTATAGATGATAGATAAGGAATTTATAAGTAAGTGCTAGCTTGCCGACGTCATGGACGGCGTCGGCTAGGTTCGAAGGCTGACCTTGAAGGTGAGGGCTGCAGTGAAGCGCTCCATCTGGCTGTGGCTTGCTGTTGTGCAAGACATGGCAGCAGGCATCCGGTAGGCAGCAAAGCTCTGGTGGGGCAGTACGGGGTAGCCACACCAAGGAGAAAATGAGGCGTACCCCTCCCTACAAGCAAACACTAATTGCACGAAGCCCGGACACAAAGAGGGCGAGGTAGTGCGGCTGTTCGGGACAGTCAGCAAGGTCAGCAAGGCTTCACCCTTCCTGTAGTGGCGGAGAATGGCGACACGAAGGTCGATCTCAGCACAATAGTGACAAGATAGGTGAAAGGGGTGAAAAGGGCAAGGTCTTGAGCTGCTATTGTCTCACTAGCGGCAATGGAGAGAGTAGCAAGGTCATCGGTAGTGTTGCTCGGCACTAGTGGATGGCGTAGCGTGGCCGTACCCACCAGTAGTTCATTGGCGATGGAGGATGGCCTTTGGCGAGGTGCTGCTGCTGGTCACATCATGGCCTGACATGGCAAGGAGGAAGAGGCGCTACACGGGCATGGGTGGCTGTGGTCCGAAGGAGACAGCTTGGGTGTTGCGGGTATGGAGGCGCTGTGGTGATGGAGCTCACAGTGCTAGTCAGAGATGGTCACCATGGCAGCATCATCGTCATGGTGGTGGCGTCCTCCTCGGGATGCAGCAAGGCAACATGAAAGGTTGCTGAAGTTGTTGATGGCACTGCTCGATCATGGTCCTCCACGTTCATCATGGTGAGGCAGGGCAGAGGGCGCTCGATGTCGCGGCTCCCTGGTGACCGTGAGTAGAGGTGGTCACGGCGTAGGGCACGATGTCGAGCGTAAATGAAGAGAGCGGCACGATGAAGTTTGATGAGTTAAGGGTGATGGTCAAGCAAGGGCACTAGAGTGTCGTCGTGGATGCACTGACGAGCACGACGTGCACGCTATCGGTGCCTTGGACGCGCTGGCCAGGGTGTGTGGTGGGCGCGGGAGACGTCGTGGCTTGGAGGTACGACGGCGAGGCGAGGAGGTGGATGCGGCTTGGAGTAGGGCGTTGGTGGTCGGAGCGGTCAACGGCACGGTCATGGTGGAGGCAAGTGGTGCCATGGCGAGTTAGGTGCTCGATGAGGCGAAGATGAGGTGGCGTAGCCCAGTGGTGTGTTGTCGCTAGGAAGGCAAGCTTGGCACTGATTGCAGAGCTTGGACGCGTCCGCGCAGCGTGATGTCACTGACGGTGTGGTCGGGGCAGCTCGGCTGGAGGAGCTCCCGGTGATGAGGCTTGGATTGGAGGTGACCGAATGGCGGCGGCCTCAGAGCGGAGCAGAGAGATGCGGAGGAGGAAATGGCGGCAGCTTGGAGGGAGAAGCATAGGAGCAGCGGCTTGGTATTTATAGCGCGGTGCCCTAGGGCTTGAGGTGGCTCCATCCATCCTCGGCGTTTGTGCCCAGGGAGGGACACGCGGCGCAAATCGAGGAGCAGGAGCAGGTGAGGCGCGGGTGCGAGGGCGCTGGCGTGCGCGTCGCGCAACGTGCGAGCAGCGGTGGTGCTGTGACAGCATGTGCTCCCCACTAGGGTTCAGGCAGGGGCGGCTTGGGCTAGCTGGGCCGCACGCACGTGGGCTGGCGCAAGAGAAAGTGGGTGAGCCAGGCCAGAATTGGGAAATGGGAAAGGAGACTGGGCTGACTATGAGAGGAGGCCGGATGGGCCTATGGTGCTACTGCTATGGATTGGCCAAACGGGCCGGTGGAAGGCACAAGGCGGCTCAGGCAAGCAGGACAGTGGGGAAGACGAGCTGGGCTTGGTGGGCTGCTCGGCATCGGGCCAGGAGAAGGGAAAAGAGAGGAAGCATGATTTTTTCCTTTTTCAATTTAAGAACTTTTGAAAGGTGATTGAAGGAAATTCGAAGGAGATTCAGGAGAGATTTGGGAAGAGGGTTCAAACAAGGATCAGAGAAGAATTCCAAAATAGATTTGGGAAGATCTCAAAAGGGAGTTTCGAGATGAAACTCAAGAGAGGTTTTAGAGAAATTTGAAAAGAGATTCGGGAAGTGAAATTTTGGGGAAACTGGGAAGGCCTTCAAAAGAGTTTGGATGTGGAGCCGAAAAGGATCCAAGAGGAGATTCGCTATGGATTTGTGCACTCCAACACAAAACCCTAAGTCAACTAAAGAACCCCCGACACACTCCTACAACCAATTCTACATGAGTGCAATGATTTGTTGGACGGTTGACTTACGTTTGACCTAGAGACTACATGCTTCCCACATCTGCAGGAAAAATTTTAAAAAGTTTGCATTTTTGGTTTCTCAAAAACCCAGGATGTTACAGTCCACCCCCTTACAGGAATCTTGTCCCCGAGATTTAAGGGTTGATATGGTAGAAGGATGGCTCGCTAGGTTTACCCATGGTTGATGGCTTTAGCGGATGTTCTTCATGCTTTAATGCATCATAATTTTATAAAGAAACTTTTGAATGTAGGGTTTTTCGAAAAGGCAGTTGCATGAAACTTTTTGAACGGAGAAAGGTATTTTGATTAAAGAGGAAAAATAGTTTGGCATTCTCAAATCGGTTTTTGGACAAGAGCCTTTTCACAAAGGGTTTTTGAAACTTTTGTGAACCAAGTTCAAATTGCCTTTCGAAATCATTTTGTTTTCGTAATCAAAAGGCTTTTGGGACACAAGTTTAATGCCAGTTGAAAACATTTTCTTGCAACAAAATTTTGTAAAGCAAGTTTAAAAGCCATTTGGAAAAACTATTTTTCTTTAAACAATGGTTTCCGGATCAAAAGATAACTTTGGAAGTGGTTTTCTTTTTAAAATGAAATTGCTTTTCTTTTTGCAAGATAGGGAAGCAACTTGAAATAGTTTTCGTTTGAAAACATCATCCTCTTTTAAGTCGGTTTTAGATTTTGGAAACATAAATCCCTTGTAACTTCGCAAAGCTTCTTGAAAAAGCCTTGAAAATGGGTTTTCATGAATCCATTTCTGGAAAATGCCTTTTGAAGAATACCGCTTTTCTCAAACTTTTGAAGGGCACACACAAAGGGTTTTGAAGTATCTTTTCACAAGGCATTTTTGAAATAGGTGCAAGATTTTCAAAATATCTAAAAGAGACCAAGAGTTTTGAATGGAACAGAAACTTTTCAAAATCCCTTTTTTTGAAAGTCATTTTTACCCCAGACAGAGTTTATTTTGGCAAAGCTTTGGGTTCTTAAATCTCTTTATTAAAACAAGATAGGGCATTTGAATGAGGATTTTGAAACCCAAAATGTTGCTTTGCTTTGAATAAAATTCTTTTAAAGCGGTCACTTTTTCAAAAGCTGAGCTTAGGACTAGAGCGGTACGCGGGTACCACTTGGGAGCAGTCATAGTCACACACCTCGATACCTGCACACGCCCGGTAGCAGCCATGTGGATGCATCACACATGGGACCCCAAGTTTTTAGCGGCACCAGGGGTTATGATTACGACACACTGCCAATAAGTCACCGGCAACAACTCGATGTCCCAAGCTAAGGAGAGAGGGGAGTTTTTTTTAAAAGACAAAGAGAAAGCCCTTTTAAACAGTTTTGAAACTCCTTTTTTTGAAGGCTTAGTTTCAAATCCTTTGTTTTGCAGATTTCGCAAGGAAAAAGGTCACGACCCTTAGATTTTGAAATTAAATCAACACAAAGATATTGAAATAGGTTGTAACCCGCTTTGGTTTTTGGAACTCAAAATAAAACTTTTGAATTTTGGTCAAGGTAGATCAAACCCTCAAAAGAGATTTGAAAATCCTTTAAATATGTTTTCAATTTATGAAATCAAGACTTTTATAGAAGGGTTTTGTTTTTCCAAAACCTCTATTTAAATGATTTTCAGAAATATTTAGGCCTTTGAGAGGGGGAGTTTTTGAAACCAAACCATTTTGTAATCTTTGCTAAACAAGCTTTTTGGACAAAAGGTGTTGTGAATTAGCGGGTATGCAGAGTTTGCAATCATTTTGGTGAAGACATTTTGCAAATACCCAAAAATTTTCAAGATGAGTAGTTTTGAAACCCCGATGAGGGGGGTGACTTGCAAAACTTTTGAAGTCTGGGTTGAAATCAGATTTTTGAGAAATAGGTTAAAATCAATGCAAGTTTTGAAACCAAAATCTTTTCAAAGCCTTTGCTTTCTAAATCAAAACACACCCACCCCTTTTTCTGAATGATTTAAAATTAGAGATTTTGAAACTCATTTTAGTTTTTAAAACAAGGAGTCGCTTCCCTTTTCATGTGAATCAAACAAAATTAGTTTTGAAGATGAGTTGAAATCATTTCTTATTTTGGGAAGGTAAAACTTTCGTAATCAAACTTTGTTTTTGGAAACCCTTTTTTTCAAGAAACACTTTTGAACGATTTGGAAAGTTAATTTTGGTTTCACTAAAATTTTTGGAAAGGTTATAAACAAAATCTTTTCGCAAGGATTTTGTTTTATAAATCAATTGCAAACCATTTTTGAAAGCAAGGTTTATTTTGAAGGGAATTTGGCTCCTCGGTTGAAATCAAAAGCTTTTTAAAACAAAATTGAGCCAAAGACTTTGGTTTGAAAACATTTTGTTGATTGAAAAGCAAGACTTTTTTGTGCAATTGTAACACCTTTTGAAAGGAGACAGGTTTTCAAACTATTTCACAAATAGCTTTTGAAATCAAATTGAGTTGGGAAAAGAATTAAAATTGCTTTTCTTTTGAAAGAGGAAAACCTTTTTAAGAAGTTTTGAAGCCATTTTCCTTCGAATAAAATTGCTTTTGTTAAGGAGGGACTTTTCAACCAAAAGGATGGAGGGTAATTTTGAAGATGCATTTAGTTGGAAGCCGAAAACAGTTTTGGAACGGTCAGGTAAAGACATGAGGCATCAGCTTTTATATTTTAGCCTTGATAGTCTGGGTCATTTACCTAGTCAAGGGACGGCCTTGGGTTTAGCCTGGTAGATTAGCTAGGTTCCTAGATTCACACGTACACAAAATAACCTCTATAGCCTACATTCAGGCAACAAGAAGCACGAAAGAACAACTTAAGATCCAAACATTCAAACAACATTACAACTCCTAATGCATAGTGTTGACTTAAGGTGACTCCAAGGCCTTCAAAGTCTCACACACTACCAATCTAACGTGGTCGGTAAGTTGGGAGAGGATTCTACAGGTCAACTTTCCAAAACAGGGCTCAGTTAGCACCAGAAATCAAGGCAGAGGGAGAAACAAGTGTCAGCTTCTAGAGTCCTATATCCGACTAGATGTTTGGCTTCTAAACTAGTGTTTGGTTCTATGGGTGTCATCCTAGGGTTAAGTATGGCTCTGAGATCATAGTCATACATCGTAGAATTATAAATTACAAGGGTTTACCACACTGGTGAACACACCTTTTACATCGATTAATCTAGTGGAAACACGCACACATCTCCATCAGAGTCGTTGTAGCGCATCGACGGGTGAAGGCTCCTCCTTCACGGCAGTCATCAGAGTTGGCGTAGAATGTCAGTGGGCATAAACTCCATCTTCTCAACCACACTTGAGCGTAGGCATGAGACCATCTACTCCTAATCCAAGTCCTCATGGTCGTCGTAGATTTCGCCCCAACCTATCCAAAATCTATCAGTACGATTTGTACTGGCCACTGTCTCCCACCCTATGCTTTTGCGTATGCTTTGTGGTAAGTGGAATGCAAGGGTAGATGAAAAGGCCTATATTTGGCTGTAGGTTTCCTATGCAAGTTCAACAAGGTTTTATAATAATAGTTCATCAAGTTTTAACCCATCTCATCCACACGTTCTCCCATCCCAAACATACATCTCATCTCATCTCACTCTCTCTCTAGGTGGCAAGGTTGACTCCCGCTCATACCTTGCCTCAATGGCCAAAGCCGGATCCAACACCAAAACCTAGGGGAAAGGTAGAAAGGACTCCTCTCCCAAATCAAGTGAAGCATAGGTCATGGGAATGTCCATATCCGAGGACGTGGCTATATGTATAGATTGATCAACTCTGCAGAGCGTGTACACCTAAAAATCCACAAGATCGCCATCATCGGCGGTGCCCCGCCTAGGCTGATGCTGACTGCCTCCTGACCGATACGGTACCACTCTACCACTCAGCCCTAGCCCACCTCGGAGTCCACCAAAATGCTGAGACTATGAGACATAGTACCATGCCCCTAAGGTCACTACGCTGTCTTAGGAGGCTATGGGCCCCCATGCCCATACCTCCCTACACTATCACCTTCCAACCTAGTAGTAGTGGCACCGCCCTAGTCAGTCGGGTAATCGTCCCCCGCCCATCAGGAGCGAGTGGTGTGCACGAAGGTCCCATGGTTCCAGTTCTCAAGACATACTAGTCCTCCGGGGGACCGGATAGGATATCTTCTCAAGGGGATAACCAACACCCCATGCCTCGATGGCACCTCCACCAAGGATAAACAACACCCTGGTCTACTTCACACATGTACCCGCCACAGGTACCTCTCGCGAGGGATGCCCAGGTCGCACCCCTGGGGCAAGACTTGCCCCAAAGACTCATCATAGGATCCTGTCTAATCGACTCAACCCTCACCACACACCCAAGACGCATGCCAAGATCTCCCCAAGTTCATTGTCCAGTTTTACCAAGTTATCGGCACCATGTGCCTTATCCACTCACGTTATCCCTTCACTAAGCATCACAACACATGTATAATACGTAGTGAAAGTAAAGCAGTAAGTAGAATGCGAGCATCTAGCCAAACAGCGGGTGTGCAGGGGAATAGGTTGCAACAAGGTAATGGCTCACAAGCAATCTATCATACATCCTATCGTAGTTCATTTGCATAAAAGTAAAGCACTAGCATCTATATTGTAGCATTCCTAATAGGATTCTATGAGGTTGGGTGGGATGTGGCACTTGTTGGATGTCATCTTCGAGATCCTTAGTGTACTCATAGTTGTTCTCCTCCATGGTCCTATTGCCATCCGCATGTCCTTCCTCCAACGGTACCAATCTGATCCATGTTATCCCTGATGCAACTACCTCGTTCGTACGACAAGCAAAAGTGCAATAAGACCACTAAACCTAGAAAGACTGTGGAAAGAGAAGCAACAAGGTGTAGAAGGAACAACTACACCAAAAGGACACTAAAAGGGAGAATGACTTAGCCCTCTCGGCGGATGTCCAATCCTTGGGCGAAAAGAATAGGAGTGGTTGTTTGCTAAGCACAAGCTTATGCCTTAGCCTAGCCAGTACTTCCCGGGTCGA
This sequence comes from Saccharum officinarum, assembly GCA_020631735.1. NCBI lineage: Eukaryota > Viridiplantae > Streptophyta > Magnoliopsida > Poales > Poaceae > Saccharum > Saccharum officinarum. Next base: position 140,201,006 of record CM036153.1, on the reverse strand, counting down.
TCGTGTCGACCTGTATGGCTTAAATAGAAATGACAGGCCCTAGTTCATCTTAAGCAAACATCATGGCTCATGGTCTTCCAATCCAAACATCATGGAGACAGATGAGGACCAAAAAGACTACAAGCAGGAGAAGTTTTGTTCTCTCTCAATCCCCATGCCATTGAAATTGATGGGAACCAAGAGAGGGTGGAACGGGAAGCGAAGAGAAGGGAGAAGAGAGGCGGTCTACTTCTTCCAATACACATGCCATGGAAAAAGGCGAGGCATCATGGAGAAGTGACACATAGAAGAACACAAGTGCTCCAGTTACTCATAGGGTACCATGACCTAGGTGCACTAACTGCACTAAGACATCTCTAGGGTTCGAAGCAGTGCGGTTGTCACCGTGAGAACCATAGAAATCCTATGGTCAATGAAGGTACAAGCTTACAAGGGCTTGAGCACGAAGAGCAAAAGACAAAAAAGACGTGGGACTCACCTTCCTTTGATCCACTCACCACAGCAACGATGGGAACCGAAGAAATGAAATCAAAAGAGCAACAAACACCGACAAGCGAAAGGCTCAACCCACACCTTACTGGATCGACAGGGATTGAGAAGAAAAGAGGAAGAAGAAAGGAATCTGCACTCTTCTGACCAACTCATCCTGGAACAGGTGAAGATTGGAAGAAAAGAGGGATGGTCCCGAGATCTGAACCACCTCGCAGTGCTCCATGACCTAGGTGCAGAATCAGCACAAGACTATCCCTATGGTCCTTAGCGATGAGGTTGTCACCGCAAGGGCCAGAGAGACACTCGGGTCTAGGTGGTGCCAGCATATAAGGTAGTTAGGAGAAGAGCAAAAGGGCAGAAGCGAAAGATGTAGAGCCAAATGGTCATGGCGAGCGAACCTGTGACCATAAGCTAGACCTACACGAGTCGGCTTCCTTGAGTTCCACTATGGTCATCCCCTGGTTTGTCTCCAATAGACTAGCCACGATGGGTTCCTCACGTGCGGGTAGGAAGTGCACCAATGTCGAGCCCATGGTGGCCACATCCTAGAGCCATAGAAGGGGGCAACGGACATGGCACTACGAAGCCAACTAAAAAGATGAGGGATCGAGTTACGCTCGACGTCACAGCCACAGCTACAAGGTTTTCCCCATGATGCAACGACCTAAAAGTGTTGCAATATGCCAAAAAGTGTTGCAATAGACAAAATTGCAACACAAAAATTTGGTTGGGAGGCGTTGCCACTGATGTCGTAGCAATAAGTTTGCGCAACACTTTATTTTGGTGTTGCAATAAATTTTCCTCTATTGCAACACAATGGAGTTTTCTTGCAACACCATGAAGTGTTGCAAGCCATAGTACAAGCAACCACCGTAGGTGTTGCAATAGTAACTACTGCAACACACTTGGTGTTGCCAGAGATATCTGTTGCCACATACCCAAAGAGTAGCAATAGGTACACTAGCAATGACAATGAGTGTTGCAATAGACCCTATTGCCACACATCAATAGTGAAGCAATAGATGGACCCTCTATTGCTACACTATCTTTGTGGTTGCTATAAGTAGACCCTCTATTGCTATAATAGATATTTGGTTGCTACAGATAGCTTCTCTATTGCCACACTTGTCTATGTGGTTGCTATAGGTAGAACCCTCTATTGCCACTACAAATATTTTGGTTGCTATAGGGGGCCTCTATATTGCCACACTAAATATTGTGGTTGCTATAGGTAGAACCCTCTATTGCCATGATAAATATTTTGGTTGCTATAGGTTGCCTCTCTATTACCACACTAAATATTATGGTTGCTATATGTAGAACCCTCTATTGACATGATAAATGTTTTGGTTGCTATATGTGGTCTCTCTATTGCCACACTAAATAATGTGGTTGTTATAGGTGAACTCTATTGCCACATCCATTGTTTCATTGGTATGAGGTTTTTGCCACACCGTTTGTTTGTTGCTATAGCACATATTGCAACGCCAAATGATTATGCCAACAGTCCATATTGCAACGCTTTGTTTGGTAGTGACAAACAGTAATTGCACGCCGAACAATATATGATCAATGAAGCATTTAGACATCTATTAAACCAAAATATGCTTTGTTCGTACAAATCATTAATGAAACCAAAACCATCCAATATCAAACTTAGTCGATAACACATGCACAACTGAAACACATAAAGTATCTGACACATATCACTATCTAGTTTCATCACATCAAAATCTAATGAGCTATGGAGCACTGCAGCAAAGGTACGGTTACCTTGATGTTGATCTTCCCATCAATCATGCGCTCCACTCAAACTCCATCTTGCTCCTGAAAAGAATTATAAACAATTGTGGTATATGCATCAGGTAAACTGAAATTGTATTATTTTGGCAACAGCAGCATGGAGTCGACAAAGTAAGCAATTTGGAATCTTCAACTAAAGACTAGCAGGTTTGCAAATAAATTTATAGAATTATTCAAAAGTAAAATGCCCCATGTAAAGGCTATATGATCAAACCTACAAGTCAGTCATGTATATATACAAAAAAAACACTCTCAGTGACACCAATCCGATTCAAAAATATTCACAAGTAGTGAAGTTACCAAAAATTCACCTGTGCATTGCCAGCTTGTTGTTTCCTTTTTCCTAATGCTCATTTCTTAGCCGCATCATCCTTCAGTGCTTTTGTAGTAGTATAAGAAATTGTCGGATTCCCACCATTGTTTTGGCCTGTTTGTGACTTATTCGCAGCACCCCTTCTAGTTGTGCGAGTATTACCGGTAGTTGTAGGTGCTGTAGATGCGAGTTGTGTTTGCGGCGTGTTGCTAGTGTGACCAGTACTTGTCCCTGTAGTAGCTGCGAGTTGTGTTTGTGGCGGGCTGCTACGTGGGTTATCCTGCAAATCAATAGTTTGAGGGAAAATTAGACCCCATACTATGGACTATGACATGACAACATTAAGCACTCATCAATTCTCGAACTACCTGCCGATGTGATATTTCTTCACTTTCTGTTGTTGTTACATTTCCTTCAACCATGTTTGTTGCAGCAGCAACCTTAGCAATTTGTCCCCCATCTTTGTTACCCTACTTTTAAAGTTTGGTTAGAAAAATCATGTCTGGCGTTTGAAAGTACAAAAATGATGTTGTTTACACTTCAAAATTCAGCAGATATGCATAATGTCTACACCAAAACAATGCCTTTACAATATGTAAAAAATAAACTACTACCAGCATGGTTTGTAGTCAACTACCTGAGCACATGATTTCAATTCAACAAAATATGAAAAGATTAAACCAGCGGGTAGGTATACAACCTCGAGACAGATAAACACATTAACTTAATCTCTTGGGCAAGTTAAGATTTTACATTAATATTACCTGTTGTAAGGATGCTTGTCCTTGTATTGCTTGCATCATTGACATAAACTCTTGCCTAAGTGCTTCTCTATCAGTCTCCCTTGCCTTCTTCATTTCTTCCATCTGACACCTATGTTCTTCCCTTTCAGCTTCCCTTTCAGCCTCTTGAGTTTCAAGTCGTTCCTGTAGCTTTGCAAACGCGTCGATCAGTGTCGCGTCCTGACGGACACGGTACTGGTATTCCTCAGACAGTAGCTGCCTTCTAGTTGGGTACTTTGCCATGTATCCATTAGCATGGATCTTAGTTGATTTGCAGTTTATTGTTTCCTTGTAGGTTGTCTGGAAAATATTATTTTGGTCCATGTCTGAGATGATGTTTATATCTCCATTTGTTTCCCTCTCTGAAAGTTTGATGCTTGCATTATCCTAACAAAGAGAGGGCAGTAAAAGTAGTTAATTCAAAAAGAAATTGTAGGAGTTCACTTTGCATCACTCAATAAGGTTTGTACAAACTGTTATATACTCACATAGACATCCCTAGATTCTTGGCTTGTCCATTTCCCATTCTTAGTGTGTGTCATCATAAAAAGGTCCAAATCATTTGGCTCATCACCTGTTAGCGGGTCCCTCTAATGTGGCAAGAATGTAACAAATTAGTGGCATTCCATCATGTAAGGAAGCATGACATGTGCTTATAAAGTTATTACCTTCTCATAGCTTAACTGAGGAAAAGACTTTGATCCAGTCACATGGTTTATCTTTCGATTGTGCCGATTATGAGAATTCTTGTTGATAATCCTCTGCACAAGGAGTTGTTTTTTAAAAATAGTGAATTGCTCGAAACATATCCTTTAATTTAGCAGGTGCAATTGGCAAGAATAAAATAAATGTCATCAAACCTGAAATTCTTCGCTGCCAAAATACATCACTAGATAGTGCCATTCAACAATGTCCAATTCTTCTGGCTTGTGTCTCATTCTCTCATCATAGGTGGTGTATGCCCTGTATGTAGCACTAAATGTTGAGCGCCATCCTTTGTAACGCTCATTTGTGATGGTCCATATCTTTTTTCTGTTTTCCTCATTATTCTCAATGTCCCACTTATTCTATTCAACAAAAAACATAAATACTATGTCACTTCTTAAATAATTTGGTAAATGCGTACGCAACCAAAAACAAATTAGAACTTACCATAATAGTAGATTCTATTGACTTTTTTTACATCTTCATGGATATCTTTCCATGTTCTCACTCCAATGAGTGGTGCTTTTTTCCTTGTAAACAGTACTATTTTATCAATAAATGTGTGTGTTCTCACCTGCAGCTCCTCCAATTCTAGAGAATTCGACTTTAAGCTTCCCACTGCCCTGCATAGACCTCTTGTGGGAGGCTGCCAATCCTTTCAGGGTACCTCGTGCCTTCCTCTTTTGGGAGTCTTGTCAATTGAAACAATTATACAAATGCAAGAGATTAAACAAAATTGTTTACTAGGGACAACTGAACTGAACCTCAAAATAAAATCATAATAAGCATTACTTACTATTTCCCTATGTTTTCTCACGCCGAGCATGAGATGGTAGGTTCAGGGGTGGTGTTGGATTGCTATCTTGACTTGAATTTAGTAAATCTATCTGATTCCTACGGTTGTCATATGCACCTGCAGACAATAGGTCACATGGGAAAAGTTGTTATATTACTAATATCATCAAGTTGTCCTTGCACCCTTAACCATTCTATGTAAGTCTTCACTGTGTCTTCCCTGTATATATCTTTAAATTCTTCGAAAACCATGATGATATCAGTGGCGTGGCCATTGCAATATATTATAATATAACCATTTAGAATAGGGCAGCAACATAACTTACCCATGTATTTTCTCTCTTTATGCATATTGCTAAGCCACACCTTGTAATCATCAATTGACTCATCTGTGGAATCTTCACTAATTGATGCCATTCTTGGCAATTTAATGGGTGTTATCTCCACATTTCGCTCTGTTATTTGATCCTTGACAATACTAATCTGAGCTCCCTCTCCTCCGCATTACTTGATAACATAGCATTTGCATCTTCATCGTATTCGATCTCGTTTAGTATTGCTACAGCGTTACCACATCTCCTCTTATAGTACAAGTAGTCCCTGGCACCATACCCCAGATTTGATTTCATTGTTATCAAGTAACCAAACGTGATCGAATCCCTGTCTATTGTATACTGAGTAAATTCTTGTCCCCCCAATGCCCCCTTGCAAGTGAAAGACATAGTCCATGTTTGTTCCGAGCTGTCACAAAATATGATGAGAAACATAAGCACATGTGATGAAACAATATTTAAAGAAGGAACAACTTGAGAATGGCAAACGATAACATGTCCTTCATTATTTGCCGTAAGCGCGTGCACACATCAAGGTAATTAGATGTGTCCTTCATTGCTAAAATGTGTAATGACGATTTTAGGATATCATGAACAGTCAATTTTCAAGTTGCCTTCACTATATTGATTAACTTGTCGAATTCTAACTGATTGTGAAATAGCATCCAGCCAGACATTGTTTCATTGAAAGTATCATCACCAAAATAAAGTCCTCGAAAACAAAAGTATCTGAACCTACCAGTACATTCAAATAGATATATAACCAATTAGGCTAGAAAGAATTAATCGATGGCAGCTGCAGCAGTAATATAATTAGGCTAGTAACAACACAGGCACAGATCATGGGACAAATAAGAATGCAACTAAATATATCATTTACTTTCTCGTGTGGCTGTAGCTTGCCACGACACAGTTGGAGATCAAGATGAAGCTGCAGCAGATGGCGTGCAAGCAGACGGTCTTTCAAATGGTGATTTTCAGTTCCTACATTAATCCTTTTAGATCAACTACCTTTGTTTTTTTGGCTGTTTGTTCCTCCTACTGTGAATGATCTTTTTTTTTGGCGTGCAAAACTAGTGCATCGCTAAACAGCACTTAACTGTCCACGTCGTGGTCGATTCTACAGAATTGGGAACACTTGCCGCACTGATTTTTTAGAGAGACATAAGTATTTTTTAGACGACCTAGCAAAAAATTGATCTTGCACAGTATTGAAATAGATCATAGGAAATAATCTCTTTTTAAAACACAAATTCAGAACGATATGATCAGCCAGCAGGTGTGCTTGGGGAGGGAAGGGGAGGGGATATTTTGTGCCCTTACCTCAGTTACCTGTCGTCGGTCTGAGAGGAACGCCGGCAGCTTTCTCGTCTTTGGCTGGCGTCACCTCCATCTTCATCGGCAAGAGGTGTTGCCGTCCTGGAAGAAGGTGTCCGAAAAAGCGACATCGTCGCCTTGGGTCTGGACATCGTGGAAGCAGGTGCGTGCACCGACGCAGGTGTTACCGTGTTGCACGCAGGTGCCGTCGCGGCTGCAGTTGTGGGCATCAACGACGACGCAGGTGTCCCCATTGCCGCTCTCGCCAGTCCCTCCGGAGGGGTCGCCATCTTCTTCCCCTTGGTCGAAGCCCAAAACCCTAACTGGCGGCTGGTGTGTGCGGCTATCTGCTCTCCCAAGTCCCACCCGATTAGATTAGGAAGGGAGATCAAAAGTCACGTAATGTGGGGAGGGAAAAACGTGGGTCCGGGTTTCCAAAATTTTCAAAACTTATAATCTGGTTGTCGTCTCTTCACGTTGATGGTCCAGGTCCACTAACAATTTGATGATATTTGAACAAGTTTTTCTAAGAGTTAGATCGATTCCAAAAAAAAAAAGTTCACGAAGAGCCCTAAGACATATCTATTTTTTTATATATGCTGCTACCGGACAACAGATGAATTTTAAATAAAAATTGGTAATTTCAAAAGACTTGGTAATTTAAAAAAAATTTGGTACACATTATAAATTCTGAAAACTTATACTAGCACTTTTAAAACTTCATACTTTATAAGACTTAAAACTTTGTAATTTCAAACTTTTTAAAAAATTCACGATTTTTATACCAGGACAATTTAAAATTTGTATTTCAAGATTTTAGTAGTAGTAGTGGTGGTGGTGGGAGCGTTGCGCCGCCGCACAAGAAGGTAGCCCCTGCTTGTCTCGTCCCGGCATGGCGACGTTCTTCCACGCAGCCTCTACTGTGGCACGGTGCCTCGTTGCTGCTGAGGGTCGACTAGGGCTGAGATTGATTTGTGCACCTCAATGCTGATGAGTACGCGCTCGTGACACCCGATGGTGATTCCTCATCTCTACACCTATTGTCGAGCTCACCATCATCCTCGGCATCCTCCCCGCCGCCTCTCGTGGGACGTCGCCTAGTACTCGCCTCGCTCCGCGCTCTCATAGGATGCCACCTAGTACTTGCCTCGTTCCGCCTCTCATTGGATGTTGCCCATTACCTTGACTCGGTGATTCCTCTTCTCTACACCTATTGCCAAGCTTGCCATCGTCCTCGATGCCCTCCCCGCCGCCTCTCGTGGGACGCCGCCTAGTACTCGCCTCGCTCCGCGCTCTTATGGGATGCCGCCTAGTACTCGCCTCGCTATGCCTCTCATTGGATGTCGCCCAGTACCTCGACTCGGTGATTCCTCTTCTCTACACCTATTGCCAAGCTCACCGTCATCCTCGATGCCCTCCCCTCCACCTCACTCTGCCTCCCTTGAGGCCTGCCCTAGCGCCGAGGGAATCGGCACCGACTACTGACGACCACCGACCAGCGAATCGTGGCTGCTCCAGCGAGAAGGACGGTGAGGGTGAGAGGGGGAGGACACGTGCCTTTGCAATCGCAGTGGCTCTAGTAGTAGTGGTGGTGGTGGTGGTGGTGGTGGTGGTGCATGTTTAATGTGAGGGGAGATAGTTCCATGGTGAATAAATTCTACAAGTAGTAGTAGTCGTGAAAGGTTTCTTAGCATAAGTTTCAATTTCAAGCAAAGTACCCACTATGCTCTCGCATATGTTTTTCTCAATGTGCATCACATCCAAATTGTGCCTTATGAGCAAAGAAGACCAGTAAGGAAGCTCAAAAAACTCTTCTTCCTCCAATTGTGCCATCTTTTATCTTCATCACGCTTCCTCTTTTTTGATGTCGCCTTTCCAAAACTCACTTGATCAAAAGTTTCATACTGCTCCAATACCTGTTCACCAAACAGTGGTACTGGAGCCTCCCTGGTTTCCACCTCATTGTTGAAGCTGATCTTGTTCATGCGCCATGGATGGTCCGAGGGCAGAAAACGACGATGTCCCATGTAGCAGTGCTTGTTTCCAAATTTCAACCACAAATAATTTGTATCCTTGTGGCAATATGGACATGCAAATTTGCCTTTTGTGCTCCAACCAGAGAGCATCGCATATGCAGGAAAGTTATTAATTGTCCAAAGCAGAATGGCATGTAGTTTAAAATTCTTCTTTACCTTATCATCCCATGTATCAATACCCTTCCAAAGCTCCTTCAGCTCATCAATGAGGGGCCTCAAATATACATCAATGTTCATTCCAGGAGATTTTTTACCAAGTATCAACATCGACATCATCCAATAAGGTTGTTTCTCAAGCAACCAAGGAGGCAGATTGTAAGGGATTAAGATAACAGGCCATGTGGTGTATGTAACATTTTGCATGCCAAAGGGGTTGAAGCTATCAGAAGCAAGACCCAGCCTAATATTACGAGCGTCCTTTGCAAACCAATCATACTTCATATCCACATGCTTCCCTGCCTTTGAGTCAGCAGGGTGACACATTTTGCCTTCATTGACCAATTCTTCCTTATGACATCGCATTTGTGATGATGTGCTCTTTGTCATATATAATCTTTGCAGCCGAGGAGTAAGAGGAAAGTACCATAGGATTTTACGTGGGACACGCTTCCTATTTGTTCTATCAGCACATTCATCCGTATCGCCCCTCTGATCATAAGCACCATCATCAGGTGTTTTCCACCTAGACTCACCACATTTGGGACATGTATCCAGATTTGCGTTTTCCTTCCAAAATAACACACAATCCTTCTCACAAGCGTCTATCTTTACATAGTCCAAGCCTAGATCTCGAACCACCCTTTGCACTTTCTCCATTGTGTCTGGGACACAATGGCCTTGAGGCAGAAACCTTGAGAACAGATTAAGTACCGCCTCCAATGCACGGTTACTAAGACCATACAAGCACTTAACCTGAAAAAGTTCCACAATAAAAGAGACCTTAGTAGCATCTGTGCAACCTGGATACAATTGCTTTTCTGCCTCCTGTAATAATTTCAAGAAGATCTTGGCAAGTTCATTTGACTGTTCATTGCTATCAGTATCTCTGATCTCTCCATGTATAGCGCCTCTGATTAGGGATCTAACCAAATGAGGGGCACCACGGTCCTCACTCGGTGCGCTTTCTTCATTATTGTCTTCTCCAACTTCTTGTGTTGCGGCTTCGTTGTCTACTTCTGCAGTAGCTGGTGGTGGTGCATCATTGTGTACTTCTACATCAGCTGGACGTACATCTTGGTTGTGTAATCCCACATCTGAAACTTCCCCTTCCCTGATAAAGCTTTCAGCAAACCCTCTAGCAAGCACATGAAGCTAAACCTCAGACTGCGGTCTGTATGACATGCATACACATCTAGGACATGGACATGGAGCAGTTCCACCTCTCGATGTGCCACCAAATGTGATGTCTAGAGATTGTCGGAATTTCTACTGCCACTCAGTTGAAGTACGAGGCAAGCGCATCCAACTCCTATCTTCACGTGACATTATATATTCTGCATGACCATGATCACATCAAACACAAACAAATTAGAATTCTATCAATATGTTAAAAAACTAAAAATACATATATACAGAGGTATCAGCCAGTGGCGAATCTAGGATTTTAGCTTAGGGTATGCCACCAAAAAAAAATTGCATATATAATTCAGTAAATCCATTTTGACAATTCGGTAATAATTGAAATATAGACATAAAAGAGCACAAGAGACTTACAACGCTGTTTTTCTTACTATTTCATTTAACGTAATATCCAATTTGAGAATCTCATAAACTATATCATACACTTTGTGTCTCTTTCTCTCACCAAGCTTACAAGCTTAACTGAGATATTCAATGTCTGAGTTTCTCTTCAGAACTATATAAATACTAGAAAACACAATGTTAAATAATTAAACAATTTGTTATTTGTGATGTTAGCAAATAGCTACGAAAGTAGACAATAATTTTCTATAATAAAACGAAGAGTAGAAGATTAAATTTTACCTAAAAATAGTGAATCCGTGACCCTCCGTGACTGTGCGGCCGTGCAAACCGCAAACTGTAGACGAGCGATAGGAGGCAGCAGGGCAGACGACAAAGGCTAGACCGGCAACCAAAACCAGGGCGTCACCCTCACACCTCACCGCGTCTGTGTCGGTGTCAACCGTTAGTCAGGGCGGCGGCGTGTTCCGGCGGAGTGTTCCGTGAACCGTGACTCCTCAGCTCAGATCGATGGAACGAGATTAGAATAGGAACAGCCAAAAAGTGAAAGGTCTGAGGATAACCCTGCCGCGTGGGCCGTGTCCTAGCCTCCTGGGCCTTCTAACTTCCTGCTTCGGTGATGGATGCCGTGATGGGTGATCCAAGTGATTTCTTTCTTTTTTTAAATACAAATACTGAGTACAGATGTATTATACGTATGTTATACTATTAGTTATTACATGTCGGTCAGACACCCGGCATACCCTGTGGCTCCGCCACTGGTATCAGCTAGCATATATATATATATATATATATATATATATATATATATATATATATATATATATATATATATATATATATATATATATATATATATATATATATATATATATATACACACACAGAGGTATAAAAGTTAGTAAATTACCTAGTTGAGAACTTGAGATAATGATTATCCATTAAATAGTCTCAACTCTTAGATCACAATGCCCTAACTGCACGTATGCACTTTGAACCGTATGACTTAGGGGATTACCAAATCTTGTCTACTAAAGAATAAACATCGGAGGTAAATAAGTACATAATTGGAGATAAATTCTTTTTGAACTGAAAACTGTGGACCATCGCTCCCCAGCTATTTTATTAAAACTGACGAAACCAAAATACAGAGCATTGTCCTCTAAAGCATGAAATATACAAACAAAAGAAATATAAATACAGAATAAATTAAATTACCTAGATTGGATGATGCCTGACGGAATTGGACAGAGAGAGGCAATCAGCCAATCAGGCAAGCAGCACGTCCCTGGTTCTTGGCAGTTGGCACGAGCAGGCAAGCAGCAGGGCGCGCAGTGCAGGAATAGCGGAGGCCCGAGCGTAGTGCAGTACACAGCACGCCGGCAACAATTGGCGATGGCCAATGCCCAATAGCCGATTGATCAAGGAAGGCAGGAAGCAGAGAACTACCTATATACAAAGGCAGCAAGCAGCGCCAAAAGGAGAGAAAAAAATTGGAGGTAAATTAAATTTTGATTGTTTTTCGTAGATCAACAAAGGGTAATAGGAGCAACTGGGCAAACAAATGGTTTGATGTGGACTATGTCGGAGTCACGTACGTGGCTACGTGAGTTGGGCTGCCGGCAACGTCGCAATGGCTGATGGCCGCGCAATGGAGTGGCAATCAGATCACCGCAATGGAGTGACTTGGCGAGAAACAATTGAACCACCAAAATCACCAAACGTCGTCGATGGAGAGGAGCGGCAGCGGCATGCGGAACTCAGAAGGCAAACCTCTCGTAGGTTTTTCTTGACCAGGTTCGTAGCAATTACGATTCGTTGGGCCTTTTTTTTGGCATGCGTAACTAAGAAGGAAACCTCTCTCGTAGGTTTCTTTTTTTTACTAGGTCTCGCAAGTTCCTGTTACGAGATTTTTTTTAAGGCATACCTGTTATGAGATTGGTTGGGTGTTTTTTTAGATTGAGAAAACGGAGTCTATCGCGGTGGAATCTATCTGTAATTTCCTTGGCGACCTCTGCCCAGCTCGAGTCCAACACTGAGTCCAAGTTGGAGCCAGAGATCTCGGCTATCACGCAGAGATCGAAACCAAGCAGGTGATGTGGTCCTATCTCATCTTGTTCAAGACTGTGCAGCTGTATCGTCCTGTTCAAGACCTGTGCGGTTGTATTGTCCGATCCCTAAATTTGTCATATATTTTTTTAATGCAATGGACAGGCAAAAACATTCTTAATTTTGAGTTAAAAAATATTCTACTATCTGTAGTAGCAAAAATAACTAATACTCCATAAAAAATATATTTTGTAGCAACACACTATGACACACTAGCTTTTGTGGATGACATTAGCATTTGTGGATGAACGAGCTCAGTCCCACCTAGCGCAACCTTACATACGGAGAGGCAGATTTATTGTACGACTAAGAAAGATGACACCACTTGTGGCTCGTGCATGACTATTCTGGTGAAGATAGATGGCTAACCCGTACGTCTGTAAGATGCTTTAATGATAAATACATATTGTCGTCGAGCGTGTCGATACATATTATCATCGATGATTCAAAGATGGCAGAACTGTGAGGTGAGGAAACTGTTAACAGCTTAAGAATGAAAATAACAACCCGTTGCAACGCACGGGCACTTTTGCTAGTTAATTAAATAAACAAAGTAAAATATTACGTAGGTCGCTATAGGTGTGGGAAACATTTGTGACAACCTGCAACACATGGGAACATATCTAAGAAATGATATATATGGGGATTGGTCCCTTGGCCTCGAGGGCCCAATGTGGCCGCAGAGCTCGACCCCCTTTAGGACCAGGCCTGACTGGCGTTCTAGGAGACGACACATCTAGGGAGCTTGCTTGCCAGGCATGCCCGATTCAGATGACGATGATCGATCGATGGGGAGAGTCACATGCATCTCTAACCAATATAACGTTCACATATGGTGTTGGGTCCTAGACAAAGAAAGGCCCACCAAATACTTTGGTCTATAGCAACACAAATAAACTGTGGTAATAGTAACATGATATTACATCCATTTAGGATTGTAGTGGCAATAAGTCCCTAACAATTGCAACGCCATAGAAGATTATTGCAACCCCAAAAAATTGTGGCAATAGGAACATGTTACTGCAACCATTTCAGAATTCTTGTTGCAATAACCACCTAGCAATTGCAACACCACTAAAGACTATTGCAACCCGGAATAACCATTGCAATAGTTACAAGCAAAAGCAACCAAATCCAATATAGTTGCAATAACACCAAGTAATTGCAACGAAAATCAATACTAATGCAACTCTAAAGCGCTATGGCAATAACGCCAACTAATCGCAACACAATTCTAAAATGGTTGCAGTAGCAGACTTCTGTTGCAACAACAAACCACACATATTGCAACACATTTAGTTCGTTGCATTATAGGCGCATATTGCAACCATTTTTACGGAAAGGTTGCAATACGCCCCCTATGGCAACCAAATTAGTAGTGTTGCAATTGTGTGGCGTGGCATTAGGGGGGAATCCTTGTAGTAGTGGGATGAACCCATGACCTAATGTTCGAACGAGGCACGATACCTCGACTGGCTCGAAGGCTCGATCCACAAGCAAACAACACAAACACATGGTGAACCGACACAACCCACAAGGTAGAGTAGCATACCTCCATAGCACACAAGAGAGGGAGATAGATAAGTAGACCGGCGGTGAAGGCATGACACAGGCATAGAATAGATAAAGATCATGATCATGTATAGACAATGGATATTGATAGATCTAGTATTAGTGCATAAGCAAGTATTGATGATAGATAAGGAATTAATAAGTAAGAGCTAGCTTGCCGACGTCGTGGATGGCATCGGCTAGGTTCGAAGGTCGACCTTGAAGGTGAGGGCTGTAGTGAAGCGCTCCATCTGGCTGTGGCTTGCTGCTATGCGAGACATGGCAGCAGGCATCCGGTAGGCAGTGGAGCTCCGGTGGGGCGCTACGGGGTAGCCACACCAAGGAGAAAATGAGGTGTACCCCTCCCTGCAAGCAAACATTTATGGCACGAAGGTCGGACGCAAAGAGGGCGAGGTGGTGTGGCTGTCCAAGACAGTCAGCAAGGTCAGCAGGCCTACACCCTTCCTGCAGTGGCAGAGAATGGCGGCACGAAGGCCGGTCTCAGCACAATAGTGACAAGATAGGTGAAAGGGGTGAAAAGGGCAAGGTCTTGAGCGGCTGTTGTCTCACCAGCGGCAACGGAGAGGGCTGCAAGGTTATCGGCAACGTTGCTCAGCACTGGTGGATGACGTAGCATGGCCGTACCCTCCAGTGGTTCATGGCAATGGAGGGCGGCCTTCGGCGAGGTGCTGCTGCAGGTCGCATCGTGGCCTGACACGGCGAGGAGGAAGAGGCGCTGCACGGGCGTGGGTGGCTGTGGTCCGAAGGAGACGGCGTGGGCATCACGGGCATGGAGGCGCTATGGTGATGGAGGTCACAGTGCCGATCCGAGACAGTCACCACGGTAGCATCATCGTCACGATGGTGGCATCCTCCTTAGGATGTAGCAGGGCAACGAGAAAGGTTGCCGTAGTTGTTGATGGCACTACCCGATCATGGTCCTCTAGGTTCATCGCGGCGAGGGTTGATGAGGTGAGGGCGATGATGAATTAGGGGCACTAGAGTGCCGTCATGGATGCGCTGATGAGCACGGTGCGCACGCTATCGGCGCCTTGGACGCAGTGGCCAGGGTGCGCGGTGGGTGTGGGTGACGTCGCGGCTTGGATGTACGATGGCGAGGTGAGGAGGTGGATGTGGCTTGGAGTAGGGCATCGATGGTCAGAGCAGTCAACGGCGCGTTCATGGTGGAGGCAAGTGGTGCCACGGCGAGCCAAGTGCTCGACGAGGCGAAGACGAGGTGGTGTAGCCTGGTGGTGTGCTACCGTCGAGGAGGCGGGCTCGGCGCCGATTGCAGAGCTTGGACACGTCCGCGTAGCGCGATGTCACTAACGGCATGGTCAGGGAAGCTCGGCTAGAGGAGCTCCCGGTGACGAGGCTTAGAGCGGAGGTGATCGGGCGGCGGCGGCCATAGAGCGGAGCAGAGAGATGCGGAGGAGGAAATGGTGGTGGCTTGGAGGGAGAAGCAAAGGAGCGGTGGCTTGGTATTTATAGCGCGGCGCCCTAGGGCTTGAGGTGGCTCCATCCATCCTCGGTGTCTGTGCTCAGGGAGGGACACGCGGCACGAATCGAGGAGTGGGAGCAGATGAGGCGTGGGTGCGAGGGCGCTGGCATGCGTGTCGCACAGCGTGCTAGCGGCGGCGGCGCTGGGAGAGCGTGTGCTCCCCACTAGGGTTCAGGTAGGGGCAGCTTGGGCCAGCTAGGCCGCACGCGCGTGGTCTGGCGCAAGAGAAAGTGGGCGAGCCAGGCCAGAATTGGGAAATGGGAAAGGAGACTGGGTCGGCTAGGAGAGGAGGCCGGATGGGCCTATGGTGTTGCTGCTATGGATTGGCCAAATGGGCTGGTGGAAGGCACAAGGAGGCCTAGGCAAGTAGGACAGTGGGGAAGACAAGCTGGGCTTGGTGGGCTACTCAGCAGCGGGCCAGGAGACGGGAAAAGAGAGGAAGCATGATTTTTTCCTTTTTTAATTTAAGAACTTTTGAAAGGTGATCAAAGGAAATTCGAAGGAGATTCAGGAGAGATTTGGGAAGGGGGTTCAAACAAGGATCAGAGAAGAATTCCAAAATAGATTTGGGAAGATCTCAAAAGGGAGTTTCAAGATGAAACTCAAGAGAGGTTTTAGAGAAATTTGAAAAGAGATTCGGGAAGTGAAATTTTGGGGAAACTAGGAAGGCCTTCAAAAGAGTTTGGATGTGGAGCTAAAAAGGATCCGAGAGGAGATTCGCTACGGATTTGTGCACCCCATCACAAAACCCTAAGCCAACTAAAGAACCCTCGACACACTCCTACAACCAATTCTATGTGAGTGCAACGATTTGTTGGTCGGTTGACTTACGTTTGACCTATAGACTACATGCTTCCCACATTTGCAGGAAAAATATTGAAAAGTTTGCATTTTTGGTTTCTCAAAAACCCAGGATGTTACAGGCAGGGCTGGCCAACTCGTGGTATGCTGGGGTAGCTGAGCTTATCGGGCAATGTGCCCTTCAACTCGTTAGAGCGGAGTCATGGGTTGGCCGCTAGCTCAGAGATGCTGGCGGGCTTGCCGGTTGGTGGAAGGAGGTCGAGGTCGTAGCCCTCCCCGACGACGATGAACTCAAGGCTCCCAAACTAGATGTGGGATCCTGGAGCAAAGTTGATGTCATTTCTGGCCATCGAAGACTTGTTGGAGTAGAACATGACGCGCAGAGGCCCCTACCTGGTGCGCCAACTGTCGGTGTTCTAGAACGGGGGGTGTCTAGAGATAGGACAAGTGAACGATGCTGCGTGTCAGAGCCTCTGATGGTGTGCAAGGTGGACACAAGATGTATACTAGTTCGGGCCAAACGTCCCTATGTCCAGTGCTCACTGCTGCTCCTGTTGCTTTGCACCAAAGTGCTTGTAGTAGGGGGATACAAGCTGTGCCGGCAAAATGGTGGGGGCCTCGGTGGCCGTTGCTCCCCGTCCCATTGAGGTGGACATGGTAGGGTGTAGCGTAGCGTAGCTTCTCCCTGTTACTGTCGTGGGGGCGAGAAAGAACCATGGAAGCCTTGACTGGATCATGAATCAAGTGTTACAAGTTCCCAAGCAATCCTGCATGACGCGGCGAGCTCTTGTTCCTCAACAGGAAAAGGTAGGGGCCTGTGCATACCCATGGCAGTGTGTTATAGTGGGGGGTCATGCGAAGCAATAGCTGTGCAAAGGGGTCGAGTGCCTCGATGATGTCATAGGGCTCGGGCACCTGGATGACATCATGGGGGTCGGACGGGAAGGAGAGAGGTCGGACGAAATGGAGGAGCGCTAGGGGGCTTGGGCGCTTGTTCTTTGGCTTTGGTTTTGAGCAGAGTAAGGCCTAGGCCAGCTGTGATGGGTCGTGGGCCGTAATTTTATCTTGGTGGATGGTTTTGAGGTAAAAATGGGGTACCCGTTTTACTGGTGCCCGACAGTAACTATCGGTGTTCTAGAACCAGGGGGTGTCTAGAGATGGGACAAGTGAACGATGTTGTGCGTCGGAGCCTCCGATGGTGTGCAAGGTAGACACAAGATGTTTACTGGTTCGGGCCGAACGTCTCTACGTCTAGTGCTCACTGCTGCTCGTGTTGCTTTGTACCAAAGTGCTTGTAGTAGGGGGATACAAGCTAGTCAAGAGAGGGATGGCTCCCAGGTCTCTGTGAGTGGGTGTGTTCGAGTGTTTGGGTGTGTGCCTAGTACATTGCCATTACTAGGCATTGTCTTTTGTCTCACCTCTTTATCAAGGGTCCTTCCCCCCCCTTTTATAGTATGCAAAGAGAGGGGTCGGGTTACAGTATCTAGATGTACGAAAATAGATAAAAAAAAGGCCCTAAGGTGCTCCCTATTGCTAGCTTTCCTCTTAGTTCATGCATTCACACAGTCGTAGTTGTGGCGGTGGTGTGCCGTGGCTGTAGATGACACGGTGAAGCCATACCCTGACACGGTGTCATGATGAAGAAGATTTCATGGCCCTGAAGCTGTGCTAACGAAAAGGTGGGGGCCTGGGCGGCTATTGCTCCCTATCCCATTGAGGTGAACATGGTAGGGTGTGGTGTAGCATAGCTTCTCCCTGTTACTGCCGTGGGGGTGAGAAAGAACCATGGAAGCCTTGACTAGATTATGAATCAGGTGTTACAACTTCCTAGGCAATCCTACACGACGCGGCGAGCTCCTGTTCCTCAGCAGGAAAAGGACCATGCGTGCCCGTGGGAGTGTGTTACATTAGGGGGTCAATCGAAGCAGTCGCTGTGCAAAGGGGTCGAGCGCCTCGATGACGTCATAGGGCTTGGGCGCCTAGATGATGATAGGGGTCGAACAAGACAGAGAGAGGTCGAACGAAGCGGAGGAGCGTTGGGGGGCTCAGGTGCTTGTCCTTTGGCTATGGTTTTGAGCAGAGTAAGGCCTGGGCCGGCTGTGATGGGTTGTGGGCCGTTATTTTGTCCTGATGGATGGTTTTGCGGTGAAAATGGGGTACCCATTTTACTAGTACCTGACAGTAGCCCTCGAGCCTTTGGAGGAATAAGTTTTTATTCCTCTAGAGGCTTAGAGATGAGCTAGTGATTTGTTTTGTGTTCTCGAGGATTTTTTCGGTGGGTGTGCACGAGCGCACCCGCCGGGTGTAGCCCCCGAGGCCTTGGTGGGGCAGTGTACCCCTTCAAGGGCTGAGATTCGAGTGCGTGATCATAGAGTTATGGAAGTTGGAATGCTTCATAGAATGGGCATCCTTGACCAGCCGTTGGCTGGTCATGGTGGGGTTCGCCCCCAAGCCTCTTCTCTTTGCAATGGTTCTTCATGGCAAGTCCTTTGATTTCCTCCGTGGGCCTCTGAAACTTGGCTTGAAGTATGTGGGTCATCCCAATCACCGTTCGTCGGCTCTTGGTATAGTTTTCATGTATTCTGTTGGGCCCAAAGAAGGCCTTTCTGGGTGAGTTTTGGTGAAAGGTGTTTTCCTTTTACCGTGGCCCATGGTCAGTGCACGGGCATGCTGGTGATCAGTTGGGTGGAAAGGAAGGTGAAACGTTGCAGCTGTGGTTTTTATCAGAGGTAATTGAGTGCGGTTTTGACGCATCATGGCTAGGTTCTTTGCGAGAAACGAACTGCTCATGGGTGCACGTATCATATTAGGGTCGATGTGACTGCTGCCACTGCCACATCCTAAGACGAGGTCGGTGTCCCTTAATGCTAACGCATGGAAGGGACAGCCGTCAGTTGCACTTTTTTGCCCTCGGGCGCTTCTAGACTCTAGACGATGGCCAGGGTAGACGTCGTACCTGCACACAGGCCTCGATGGGCCTTTGAAATAAGAAAGTAGTTATGCATATGAATCTGGGTCTCCAAAAATCTTTGCCCGTGCATTGATCCGGTCAGGAGGCCCAATGCATTCCCCTCATGCTTCTTTTCCACAAAGGAGGGGTTGGACAGCGACACGTCATGCCTCTCGCCTAGGGTCGAAATGTGGTGCCCGTTTGAGTTGCTAACGAGTTTCTCAGTTCGAGCAGGGCCCTAGTTCCCATTCGATAGGGATCCAATGGGGGTAGCTAGTGACCTACCCCTAATTCTTAATGACTGGTTCACCAGGGTAACTAGGGTCATTCGACCATCCCTGGTGGCTCGTTGCTTTTTTCAATAAAATACCCTAGACTAGTGTTCTCCAAGACTCGAACATGGATCAAAGAGTCCCATATGGTGCTCGGTGCAACTGGGTACTGGCCGCTAGTGTGCCACTCCTCATTTCATCCCTCACTTTGTTGGCTTGGAGCAATTATTGAAACCCCTCCGCAGAGCCAGCCTATGAACTCTAGAGCCGGATTCGAACCACGTGCAAATGATGCAGCATGATGCATGAATGTCCATGATGCATATGACAACTTTGTATATATAGCATTGTAAGGGATATGAAGAGCAACTTAAAGGAAGGTTGTAAGAGTAGCTTAGCAGCAGTATTAATAATGAAAACAATGGGAGGTGGGTTCGGCGATGGTTTTACCAACGTCTATCTAGGGACCTAGTTGTTCCCTTTATGGCCATGAAAGCTCATAGCCGTTGAAGCGATCAATGAAGTCGTCATTGCAAGGCTCGTCGTCGAGGAGGTAGTTGCTGATGCGCAAAAAACATTGCATCTCTCAAAGCCTGGTGAAGCTAGTGCCACCTTCGTTGTCGTTGTCATTGTCATTGTCGGAGTCGAGGAAGTTAGAGTTGGAGCTTGTCTCGGCCGATGCTAGGACATCGGTGATGGAGCGCATGAGCTATTGGGGTAGATCCTCCAGTACCTCTCCTTCCTCAAAATTGAGATGATAGATGTTTGTTGATGATTTACAAACCTTCTTGTTGCGATAGGGCTAGCCAACTCATGGTATGCTGGGGTAGCTGAACTTGTCGGGCCATGTGCCCTTTAACTCATCGGAGCAGAGTCGTAGGTTGGCCACCGGCTCGAAGAAGCTGGCGGGTGGAAGGAGGTCGAGGTCGTGGACCTCCCTAACGACGATGAACTCAAGGCTCTCAATCTAGATGTGGGATCCCAGAGCAAAGTTGATGTCATTTCTAGCCATCGAAGACTTGGTGGAGTAGAACGTGACGCGCAGAGGCCCCTAGCTGGCGCACCAACTATCAGTGTTCTAGAACCGGGGGTGTCTAGAGATGGGACAAGTGAACGATGCTACGCATCGGAGCCTCTGATGGTGTGCATGGCGGACACAAGATGTATACTGGTTTAGGCCAAACGTCCCTACATCCAGTGCTCGCTACTGCTCGTGTTGCTTTGCACTGAAGTGCTTGTAGTAGGGGCGTACAAGCTGGTCGAGAGAGGGATGGCTCCTAGGTCCCTGTGAGTGGGTGTGTTCGAGTGTTTGGGTGTGTGCTTAGTACAATGCCATTGTTGGGCGTAGTCTTTTGTCTCGCCTCTTTGTCAAGGGTCCCTCTCTCCCCTTTTATAGTATGCAAAGGGAGGGGTCGGGTTACAGTATCTAGATGTATGAAAATAGAAAGAAAAGGCCCTAAGGTGCTCTCTATTGCTAGCTTTCCTCTTAGTTCATGCATTCACATAGTCGTAGTTGTGGTGGTGGCGTGTCGTGGCTATAGATGACGTAGCGAAGCCATACCCTGACATGGTGTCATGATGAAGAAGATTTCATGGCCCTGAAGTTGTGCCGGTGAAAAGGTGGGGGCCTAGGCAGCTGTTGCTCTCCATCCCATTAAGGTGGACATGGTAGGGTGCGGCGTAGCGTAGCTTCTCCCTGCTACTACCGTGGGGGCGAGAAAGAACCATGGAAGCCTTGACCGGATTATGAATCAGGTGTTACAAGTTCCCAGGCAATCCTGCACGACATGGCAAGCTCCTGTTCCTCAGCAGGAAAAGGTAGGGGCCCATGTGTACCCATGGCAATGTGTTATAGTGGGGAGGGTCGAGCGAAGTAGTTGCTGTGCAAAGGGGTCGAGCGCCTCAATGACGTCACAAGGCTCGGGCGCCTGGATGATGTCACGGGGGTCGAACGAGACAGAGGGAGGTCAAACGAAGCGGAGGAGCGCTAGGGGTGCTCGGGCGCTTGTCCTTTAGCTTTGGTTTTAAGCAGATTAAGGCCTGGGCCAGCTATGATGGGTCGTGGGCCATAATTTTGTCTTGGTAGATGGTTTTGCGGTGAAAATGGGGTACCCATTTTACGGGTACCCGACAAATATCTTAACAAATCAGGTAGTTAAGGATGTGCGAATCGAGATCGGTGATCAAGAGTTTGTAGTAGATCTAGTAGTTTTACCAGGCGTGGGGATTGATGTAATCCTAGGAATGAAGTGGATGAGTGGTAATGGAGTTCTAATTGATACCTCTACCTAGGTTGTTATGTTGAGGGATCCCATAGATAAAAAAGCCTTTCTAGTTCAACTCCCTCATGATTTTGCCCTCCACATTATGGCCAATGCTGCTGTAACCAAGGCCATTGCGGATGTTCTTGTTGTGTGTGAGTATCTAGATATCTTTCCTGATGATTTGCTCGGATTACCTCCGGATTGTGATGTGGAATTCAAGATCGAGCTAATCCCGGGTACCGCTCCTATCTCTAGAAGACCTTATCGTATGCCACCGAATAAATTAGCCGAGCTCAAGACCCACTTGAATGAACTTTTGAAGAAGGGCTTGATTCATCCTAGTTCTTCTCCATGGGGTTGTCTTGTTATCTTTGTGAAGAAGAAGGATCAATCATTGCGCTTGTGTGTGGATTATCGTACACTCAATGCTGTCACCATGAAGAACAAATACCCTCTTCCCCGCATTGATATCTTGTTTGATCAGTTGTCTAAAGCTAAGGTATTCTCCAAGATTGATTTAAGATCTGGCTATCATCAGATCAAAATTCATCCTGAAGATATACCTAAGACTGCTTTCTCTACCAGATATAGGCTATATGAGTATCTTGTCATGTCCTTTGGGTTGACAAATGCTCCTTCACGCTTCATGTATCTGATGAACTCGGTATTCATGCCTAAGTTAGACAAGTTTGTGGTGGTTTTCATCGATGATATCCTCATTTATTCTCAGAATGAAGAAGAGCATGTCGAGCATCTAAGAGTTGTCTTAACTAGATTGCGTGACCATAAGCTTTATGCCAAGTTTAGCAAATATGAGTTCTGGTTGAAGAGAGTACCTTTCCTTGGTCATGTGTTGTCTAAGGACGGCATTTCTATTGATCCTACCAAAGTGCAAGAAGTGCTGGATTGGAAGGCACTGACTTTGGTTCATGAAGTTCAGAGTTTTCTTGGTTTGGCTGGCTATTATCGTCGCTTCATCCTAGATTTCTCTAAAATAGCCAAGCTTATGACGCGATTGCTTCAAAAGGATGAGAAGTTTGTCTAGACTCCGAAGTGTGAAGAGGCTTTCCACACTTTGTGGACTTTGTTGACTTCTGCTCCTGTCCTGGCATAACCTGACATCAAGAAGCCTTTTGATATATATTGTGATGCATCAGGCACCAGTTTAGGATGTGTTCTTATGCATGAAGGCCGGGTCATTGCTTATGCCTCGTGCCAGCTTCAGAAGCATGAAGTCAACTATCTCACTCATGATTTAGAGTTAGCCACAGTTGTTCATGCTCTGAAGATTTGGAGACATTACTTGCTTGGTAATGTGTGCAATATCTTTACAGATCATAAAAGTCTCAAATACATCTTCACTCAACCCGAGTTGAACATACGTCAATGAATATGGTTAGAGTTGATCAAGGACTACAATCTTCAAGTGCACTATCATCCTGGCAAGGCAAATGTTGTTGCTGATGCCTTAAGTAGAAAATCTCATTACAATTCTCTAGTTGTCGAAGATTTTCATCTGTCCCATCTTTTACATCCAGTTGTGCTCCACAATGTCACTGTGGATTGCTCTCTTAGAAGTTGAATCATCAAGCTTCAAAAGACTGATGTGGGTGTGTTTCACATCAAACGAAAGATGAAAGAGCAAGAGACCAAGAACTTTTGAGTTGATAACAAAGGAATTCTTTGGTTCAAAGATCGACTTGTAGTGCCCAAGGATAAGGAACTTAGGAACCAAATCATGGCTGAAGCCCATTCTTCTAAATTGTCTATTCGTCCAGGTAGTAGTAAAATGTATCAAGATCTGAAACCTTACTTTTGGTGGACCAAAATGAAGAAGGAGATCGCAGCCTATGTTGCTAGGTGTGATAATTGTTGTAGAGTCAAGGCTATTCACATGAAACCTGGTTTGCTTCAACCACTATCTATCCTAGGTTGGAAGTGGGAAGAGATAGTTATGGACTTTATTGTCAGCTTACCAACTATCGAGAGGGGTTTTGATTCCATTTGGGTGACCGTAGATCGCTTGACGAAGTCTGCTCATTTCATTCCTATGAAGACCAATTATCATCTATATCATTACACGGACATTTATTTCCAACAAGTTGTACGTCTTCATGGTGTGCCCAAGTCTATTATCTCTGATAGGGGACCTCAGTTCACAGCTCATTTCTAGGAACACTTACATTAGAATCTAGGCACCCATTTAATCTGTAGTTCTGTTTATCATCCACAAACATCGGGGCAAATCGAGCGTGTTAATCAAATTCTTGAGGACATGCTTAGGGCTTGCCTTATCTCTTATAAAGGCTCTTGGGAGAAATGGTTGCCACTAGCTGAATTCTCTTATAAGAATAGCTATTAAGAGAGTATCCAGATGACTCCTTTCAAAGCTTTGTATGGACATAAGTGTAGAACTCCTTTAAACTAGGTGAAACCTAGGGAAAGGAGGTACTACAACATCGACTTTGTAGAAGAGACCGAGGAGCAGGTCCGTGCTATTTAGAAACATATGGCAACTACTCAGGCTAGGCAAAAGAGTTATGCAAACAAAATAAGGAAACCTATTGAGTTCAAGGTGGGTGACCACGTCTATCTGAAGGTATCACCTATGAAAGGAGTAAGCCGTTTTGGAGTAAAGAGAAAGCTTGCACCTCAATATGTAGGCTCGTATCAAATCTTAGAAAAGAGTGGAAGGGTGGCTTACAAGCTTCAGTTACCTCCTGAGTTGGGAGCTATCTTTCTAGTCTTCCATGTTTCTCAGTTGAAGAAATGTCTTTGTGTGCCTGAGGAAAGAGTAGAAGTGAGGGGTGTCAAATTGAAATCTGATCTCACTTATGAAGAAAGGCCTGTGGATATTTTGGAAGTCCAAGAATGGGTAACTCAAAGCTGAGGGGTTAAGCTATATAAGGTGCTTTGGAATAATCATAGTGAGTGTGATGCAATGTGGGAGAGTGAGGATTATTTGCAAGACACTTATCCTATCTTCTTTGCTAAATGGTACGCTTTCCAAATCTTGGGACAAGATTTTTATAAGGGGGGAGGGTTGTAACACCTAGCTTGTCTCTTTGTACTTGCATTAATGAGCTTAAGCATCATTCATCCATGCATGAGCTTTACTTATGAAACATCCTTATGAGACCCTTGAAACATTGCTTTGAAACATGTGAAACATTGTCTTATTCTTGTATGTTTCATTATGTGTATGTTTATGATCATGTGTAGTTAATACAAGAGTGGGTCAATTAGACTCATTAGCACCTTGACTATGCTTAGGACACTTAATGGAACATTGTTCATGTTGATCTTGTTGCCCAATTAAGTCCCTAGGTGATGGTTTGACTTTAGTTGACTCTAGAACCTTTTTGTTTGACTGTTTAAAAAGTACAGCTAGAAGTGTCTGTCTAACTGTGCACACTTAAGCAAAGTTGTAGTAAATTTCATGAGGAACAAATGTTGTTTAATGACCATCTCATGAAAATGACCAGAACACCCTCTAACATGACCCTCAAGTTGAAGTTGCATGCTATTTGAGACTTAGAAATATTCTAAGTATAGAACTGCAATGCAGTTTCATTCTACCCCAGTTCAGAGCCCTGTAGTTCCCAATCCATGCTGAATTAGACCAAGTGCCTATTGACAATGTTGGAGGTCTCGTGTAGCTCTACAACTTTGCAAATTATGGCATTAACTGATTCGAGTTAGATCAGGAGATAGAGGTTAAAGAAGGGGTGGTTTCAGTCGACATCGAGCTCTGATTCAGAGCCGAGCTAGGCTCAATGGCCGACCGACCATAGGCCACTGCAGTCGTGTGGCCACCCCGTGGTGTCCGTACGCTAGCCGCAGACCCACCGGTCAAGAAGAGGTGGTCTCTAGGATGCCACGACACCTCTGCCTCGCTCCCACACGCTCACTTCGCCCATCCGCCTCATGCAGCAGCAACAGCGGCAGCAGAGCATCGCCGAGGACTTCGCTGCCACGTAGCGCCACCGTCGCTGCTCCTCCTGCCGAACCAGCTAGTCTATCACCTCACCTCAGTCTCCTCTAGCTCGTCATCCTCTCCATTGAGTCATTCACGCATCGGTGAGGCTACATTGTTGACTCCACCATCATGGGAAACTCGCCGGAGCTCCGCCATGCTCGCGCTCGTTGCGGCCGAGCTCTCCGATGCCCTTCGTTCCTCTTCTCCGTAGCGTAGCAGGCGCCCTTGGTAACCTCGATGCTCATGTCGATCTTAGAAGAGGCCGCCATGGCTGGATATGGCCGGCGTACTGCCGAACTACCCCGTCGTGCCACCCGACGGCGTGCTAGCTCCAGTGCTTCCGTGCCTCCATCTTCACTACCATTTGGTGCGGCTCGTCGCGTAGATCACGTTGGTGCCATCCCCCTCACCAGAGACCTCACCGTCGTTGAGGAATCGGTGGTCAAAGCTTTCCTCTACCTCTGCACTGGCTGCCATGTGGGGTCCGTTGACCGCGGGTCCCACCGTGAGCGAGAGCAGTTAGGGTTAGGTTTAATTCAAAATCCATATTTGAATGTATTCTTCGAAAAATCACATCTGGAGATTTAGAGCTCTAATTTGAGTGGTTCAAGTTTTGTGGTGCTCCTTGTATAGTCTAGTTTTTAATAAAAAATATGAAATATACCATGTTCTATAGAAAAATAAATAGTTATTATTTATCTCTTTTATTCATGGATAAAAAGGGGAAATTCATATCTCTTATTGTACAGCTCCAAATGCTATGAAAATTTTATGAGGTGCTATTCATGCTATGTATAGGCTGTAGTTTAAGTTTCATGATTTTTGGATTCTGTATGATTAAGTTATGAATTTCACTTGTTTAATTGGGTGATTCTTGTGCTAATTTTCATAATTAACCTATGAATCCAATACAGGTGAAATTTGGTGAGTAGTGTTCTTATGTTAGTATGAAGCTAGGAAAAATATGAAATCTATTGTTCGACACTTTCAATAAGATTTCCTATTTATGCTAAAATCAGCCCTGCTGTTTTGTATTTTTGGTATAGCATGATATATATGTTCAAGTGCTATGAAATTTTTATGGTTACCCACTAGGAGCATATAATAGCTGTTGTAATTTTTGTAAAATTTCCTGTGCACTTTTGATGTATGTTCATAATTACACCTTGCTATCCAAATAAATTAAGAAATGTATTAAATAAATTTATTTGGTGGTAGACACTATGTTTTCTTCTGTTCATGAGTCATGTGTAATATGTTGGTAAAGTTGGTTTGGTCCATAAGTGAGTTTGCCACATCATTAAATAATTATTTTCTTGAATCTGGCAATTCTGGACAGTTCTGGGAACTTTGTAAAGTTCACCTTGTTAATTTGGTTTACTGGGAAACTTGTGAATAGAAAAGTTATAGATAATTCATGTATCTAGTTTCTGTTAAAATTTGGTGGCATTTGGCCAAGTAGTTTCGGAGTTACAGCTGTTCAAAGTTGGGTCACAGTTTTTATTGCTCTCTGTCTTGTTTATACTAGTTTCTTCACATGCATGTTTTCAACCTGCTAAACTTGGGAATCATGCCTTGATGATTAAAGATGAAGTGTAGATAATTTCATAAGCTTTCCAGATTGTCTTATTGCAAGTCATTTGGATTTGTGCATCTCTAGTTATGAGTTAGTTACTGAGCTACTGCTTGTATGCCAGAAGTCCTGAGTTGGGTCTGAATGTGGTTTTGCTTTACTTAAGCTTGCTTGTAATGTTTTAGGTGCTTAAGCTTATTGATATAGTTGTTAGGTGCAGGTGTTAGGCCTCTAATTGAGGACGAACAACTGTACCTTAGGTTGCACAAGTTGGGTAAGTGTATTCTTGCTCTTTAGAGAGGAGATATGCAGCTACTCTTTAAAGTGATTTGAATAGAGCGTTGCACCTACTCGGTCAACAAATGTCTAGTGATGCTATGTTCATTAATTGTTCTTCATTCATGATCATCATGTCATCATATCATGCCATCTCCTATGTATACATGATATTTATCTTGTGCATGTGCATGCAATAGGTGTGCCGGAGGGAGTAACCCTGCTCAAGTTCGAGGGAACCTGTCTAGAGGAACAGCCACCACCGGTACTGAAGCCGCAAGTGCAGGTCCCCGAAGGAGTGCCTGAAGAAGAAGTGGTTGACTTCCCTAATCACCAACCTTGCAACTTTGTCAAAGGCAACCCCCAGAGCATTATAAGCCTCCTAATTTCTGAAATCAATTGAGTATATTATGTTATATGTATTGATGCATTAAGTTATAGGAGTTGGTTGGAAACACTTGTTGCATATATATCATATCTTTATCTAGAAAGTATACTTTGAATCCTATTTAGGTTCAAGATCAAGTAATTGCTTAGCCCTGCTTTAACTGATAAAAGTCAGGTGATCTCCTGTCACCTGTGAGCTTTAGGGATATATCTAGACATGATTGGCTATATTTGCTATCGTGGAAAAGAACCTTGGATAAAATGAATGAAGACCGGGCGAAGGCTTATAGGGGGCTGTTTTGCTTATAGTGACTCCGCCTGTGTCGATTAAGGACCAAAACTTGGAGCCTTTCCTGGTCATGTTGAACGCATGCCTCTCTCTTAGATGGCTGGACCGGAGTGTTTGACCGCGAATCCGAGTAGTTCAACTTAGGCCGGGACCCGGAAAGTATAAAGTCCACCTCGGAAGGGAGCGTAAGCGTGAGTCCAAGGGTAGGTGTTTAAAAGTTTTGAATGTCCTGGCAGAAGGGTAATCCTTGAGAGTGCTGGTGCTGATCGGACCCATGAAGTTGGTTCCTGAGTTGTACCAAAGGTGACCTAAGGCTACCATTGCAAAGTATGCCTGGGTGAGGATTAGGAATATCTCCCCAGCTGGGTAATAATCGATTCGAGTCACCGTCTCTCCAGGTTAGTGAGAACTTGACGGGCATATCTCCATTGTAGATTCACTAAATGATTTAATGGTTCAAGAATGATGATGATGATGATAGCCTTTTTATACCTGATATGGTTATTAATGTTTGCTCCTTAATTAAGTGATTGCTATAGTGCAAGTGCTAATCTAGATGACAGGTAAATGGTGATTAATTCAATGCTTAAGTAATAATTGATTTCTCATGTTATTAAGCTTTTATGCAAAATGTTGTCAAGTGAGCTCCACTTATATATTAGCCTTGCGTAGTCCTTGGTGTCATTTATTTCTGGTTTTTTACGGGTAGGTCTAGCTGAGTACCTTCTCATACTCAAGGTTTATTCCCTCTTGTTGCAAATGACCTTCTCTACTCTAGTTGTTGCAAGTATTGCCTTCTCCCTGTCGGGGACAAAGACTAGACCGTTGGACACGGTCTCTGTTAGAGTTCTCTCCTGAAATGCTTTTGTGGGGAATTGACTATGAGCTGGCTATGTATCTGAACAACTGGTGTTGTGATTTTGAAACTATGCTGCTTCTGCTACTTTAAACTTGGTTTGTAATAACTTATTTTAACTCCGATGTATAAGAGCTACTATAAGCTACTTGTGAAATGTGTGTAATAGATGGTATGTTGTGTTGAATCATGTACAATCTTGGTTGGTTGTTGGTTTGTTTGAAATCCTTCTAGATTTCATTGGACTACTGGAGTTATATGGGCTCAAGTGCGGGAATTTGATCACTTCGACGATTGTTTTTATACTTGTGCTCTTATAATTTGGATGGTTCCATGACACAGGGAGCGACAAACGTTCTCTTTGGAGAACCAACTCACTGCCTGCATACTTTGATGACCCGTGGCAGGAGGGCAAACCTTTCCCTGATCAACGGCCCTTACAGTTACCTGTGCCACTTAGGCACGGGTTAAACCAAGCCTGCATGATCACGGAGCCAACCTCCACGGCATCTTATCCTCCCCTGCGCATAAGATCCCTTCTAGCACCAGCAATTGGAAAGGATAATTGTGTCTCCCTCTCTCTTATTTCTCCACTCACCCAACAGGAGGAAGGGAGCAATCCATAGTAACAGATACGAGTGCTTCAAACTAGAGAAGGTCCCCACTTATAAAGTTTAGAAGTATTCTAAACAGCCCGAGACTCCCTCGCCATGAGGCAAACTAAGAGAGGTCATGAATAGTGATGAATACCTGCCTAGGGTCGAGAGAATTGGGATTCTCGCAAAGACAGGATAGCATAGCATCGATGAGACCGTTCAGCCCTACCTAGGTCTCAAACCTTGATGCACAATGCACTGACGCGGTGAGGGATAGTGGTCATGTACCTCAACACTAGGACACCCTGATGAAATGGAACACAACGACCACCCACCGCATCAGACACGCTAGCCCACAGGGGGTCGAGCGATGAAGCTCAAACATACCGCATCTACAAGCCCACGATCTGAACGAACACACCTCTCAACGCCTTCACGATCACTTCATGGTCGCAAAGACGCTTGGGGGCTACTGTCAGGGTTGTAACCCCGGGGTGTCTCAAGGCGCCGACTAGTTAGTGGGCCACGCAGCTCGCAATTCATCGGATTAACGATGGCCCGAATGACTGAGGCCTAGCTAGGACGATCATGCTAGGCCAACGACTAGGCCAGGGTCGGCCACGACCCCTTCTCCTGCCTTAGCCACATGGAAGATGCAACCTCTCCCCCGTTACGACCCTTGGGCAGGACAGGGAGAGGTCGACCATAGCTCAGTGTGCTTGCTCTGACAAGAGCAGGTGCTCCACACTAACCTCACAAAGACTGATGTGATAGCAGTCACCTCGGTCTAGTCAAACGCCAACCCTATGTCACGTAGCACCAACAAGACAACACCTCATAGTGGTGGCAATGGGTATGAAACCCACCAGATATGGACCGACGGGACGCGCGTACGATCCTACCCACTATAGGATGGGATCCACGACAAGGTTCTCAACCTAGAGGCCTTCCTAGCTAGCGGAGCACCCTGACCCCGACGATCGGGGTCATGGCCCTCAGCCCCATGAGATGACTAGGCAAACAACGACCCAGGGCTGCTACCCGTTGTGGGTACGATGCCCCGGGAAACCTGGAGATGACAGCGAAGACCAAGACGAATGCCGCGTTGCACAGGACAACTAACAAACCATCACCATGGCTATAGTGCTACCACGGCCAGCACAGTAGCATCATGTCAGCCCCTGCTGCAACATGGCCATAAGACCATGATGAGAGACACGCCCCGATGAACACCAGAAGATGACGTAGCTTGCAAGCTAAGTTAATTAGGACCTCCCTTAGGCTCTCGACCCCTTGGTCGAGGGAACCTTCTCTTTTTAACAGGCTCTGTCCTTGAACTCTATATAAGGGCAGCCAGGGCTCCCATCTAGGGACATTCTCATTCTTCATCCTCTACCACTCCATCCATCCACCTTAGTAGTAGGGCTCCTGGAGCTTCTCTTTGGGCCACCCCTCGTCTAGCATAGGTTCTACTATCTCTTCCACCATTCTTGCACCCCCATTGTAAGAACTTCATAGCATTCAAGCGAGGAAAATGCACTTGATCTTCTCTAATACTAGACGTAGGGCTCCAGCCTGAACCAGTATAAATCCTCGTGTTTATTGGATGCTACCACCATCTTCCTAGAGCAGCATGCTGTTGGTATTTATTAATTTGACACTTGTTTTAGTAGCCACCTATTAATTACCTGCACCTCTAGCTTACTTGTACTAGGTTGTCATCCCTAGTGTTGAGCTAAAAGTGATTGTAGGCACTACCTATTTTTAGGAACAGAGTAAGTCTTACTTCATAACCGGGTCCTACTTGTCATATATTCGGGGAGTGGACTACAAAGGACTCAACGGGAGTATCACATCCGCGATCTACCACATGGCCTGGAATATAGGGTGCATTCACAGTTAAATAACGTATAAGCACCATGCTTACACAATGTTGACCACTCACCCATTGTACTTTTAGGTGAGTGTTATACGATCTTATGCTTGATTATAAAGATAATCTAACTATACTAAGCATATAATCAAAGTAGATGATGAACAATATAACTAAGAACATAAACAATATATAGAGCAATGTCAAATCATTATAGCTAGCAAATGAATACAGAAAGATACAAGAGAAAGGTTACAGAAGGCTTTACCAAGCCACACTCTTGACACGATCCGAAATCCAAGCGAAGCTTGCCTCCCTCTACTTCTAGCCTAGTTAGCTATGCCCTAGAATATGATGAACCTCTAAGGAGATTAAGGTTTCTGGCCCTGATGACTTGATCAAATGACTTGAATGCTTTGAACCCAGGGGGTAGGGTCTTGCTTATATAGGCTGGTGGGAAAAACCAGAGCCCTCGGATCAAACTGACCTTGATCAACGGTGAAGATGCAATCCCTAAGGCGGTGGAGGAACAGATGTAGAAGACTAAGGCTGACAGGTAGGCCCCTAGGTCGGCCGACCTGGGGGTGGGTCGGCCGACTTGGCTCAATGCCAGGTGGGCCCCCTTCGGCGGGTCATCTTCTAGTGTCTTCTAAATCCTTCTCAACTTGGTTCCTGCATAGGATATGCTTTTTAGCCTGACATGTGGGTCCTCTTTGGCTCTTTTCCTGAGTAACCCCTGTAGAAACACAGATTCATCAAAACCTATGGATTTTTGTCAGTTTAACCCCTAATTCTATGTTAGAGATTGATTTATATCCTTATTCATGTTTCGTCGATGGTTTATAATAGTAGCTATTGACCATCAACAACTCCCCCAAGCTATTATTATAAACCATCAGTGGAATGGATATATAGTGGGAGTGGTTATGAATGGTGTCAGTGGTGGTAATGGTGAAAACCTAATTCAACTTTTGCTCCTTGAAAACATACCTCTTTTTTGAAATTTGGAAACAACCTTGCAAGAAAACATGTGGCTATCTTATTCATTTCTTCTTTTTTTAGGCGAGCATCAGAGTACCCATTGTTTTAATATTTTGGACACTTGTCCATTTTTTCTAATACTTTTCTTTTTTTATGAATTAACTTTTGCATAGCCACATGCCTTAGAGACATGTCGTTCGTACTTCTAGTGTAGAAGCAGCATATTTGGGTGGAGTGTGCATGATCTTGATTTTAAAAGCATGACAAGTCTCTAAGGCATCAACAAAGCTTGATAACACTCAATGCAAAGCAAGTAGCATATATATGTGGAGGTTTTCCTAGTCTAACATTCATGTATGGCTATGGTAGGAATTCAAGCTCTGTCATACAATGAACTCATCTGTAGCATTTAAGATTTTCAAAAGATAATCTACGAAACTCAAGTATAACTAGGAACAAGATAAATAGTAGCTCAGACCTTCTTATATCATATCCGTCAATTACCTAGACTTAAATCAAGCATTTGCTACCCACAAGTTTTAGGCTCAGAGTAAATCTTTAGGTCAAAACAATTGTATCTAAAACTTGAGAGAATTCGAGGCTGAAAACTAGGTACTTGAAAAGAATTATGGCAGAGTAACTATTCATCATTTCCATAAAAAGATTATCTTAGAGTCCATTTTATTTAAGCAGAAAAGCAAACTTCTGTACACACTCTCTTTTTATTTTATTTCAAACTTAAAGATCACACCAATCTACTATGTATATAGAGCTAAAAAGGAAATCTTTATTTTGTTTTATGGTTATTCATATTTTTATTGTTTTTAATGAATAGCACACTTAAAAGTAGTAAAATAAAAAGAGGAAAGGAATACTTAGCTAGATACATGGGGGGATGCTTTTTCCCCAAGCTGGATGATGACGTAGTCATTCATTCTTGCTGTGTAGCAAACCGACAGTGGAAATGTACTCATTCCTCTATCGGAGTATTGATTGATGATGATGATGGTTAAAGCAATGCTCCAATAGTGGATAGAACATCCACTCGCTTGTCGGTTCTTCTTGATCCTTCAAATCTTGCAAAGCTTAAATAGACAACAAAACTTGTGGAACAGATTAAGCGTTAGTGGTTAACCACCTAAGCCTCAGTTGCCTAGAGCCTTCTATGTTTGATTATGTTTCTTTTAAGCATAATTGCAATAGGATCTTTTTCTCAATATTATTTTTGGATTTTATATTTTATATGATGCAATAGAAAATGTAACAAGATGAATGAATATTTATTTTTATTTTTATGCCACTATGGTGAATATTCCTGTAGATTTTATGCCACAAAATTATTCACATGGGGCTTAGGATTATTGGTGCATTGGTGCAATGCAACAAGCAAATATTTTTATTCTCTTTTTCTAATACAGATGTAGTAAAGCAAATATGCAACATAAATTAATTATGCTAATGTAGGAAAATAAATATGCTAAAGGAAAAATTATGCAATGGTAAAAAGGAAAATATGGATAACTACCGAGTTTACCTCCTGGCGAGGGTTCGATGATTTAAGTCTTCCGAATAGGACTTCCTGTCTGGTTCATTCTTCCTAGGGTGCATCACTGGGTCTGAATGGCGACCCTGGTTGCACCTCTTCTGATGGTGAACTGGACAATGATCCCTGCTCCTTCCATACCTATTTAGTTGGTGAAGTTGACTTTGATGTTAGGGACTTGTCCTTCACAGGTTCTTCTTCGTCATCATTCTTTTCTTCTTCATTCTTTAGGAGATGATTCTTATGACGTTGGGTTGAATGGTGCCTCCTCCTCGATCTGTTCTTCTTTGGTTGTTCATAAGTTGTATAACTATTGAAATAGCAATGTACCTTCTCGGCAGGGAACTGGAAGTGGACTTCCCCTGATCTCATGTAGATGATTGCTCGAGTAGTATTGAGGAACGGTCTTCCTACTATAATCGGTGGATCATATTCTTCTTATTCCATGTCTAGGACCATGAAGTTAGTGGGGATGTAGTGATCTCGGATTTGCACCCATGACATCCTTTGCTATCCCCTCTAGGAATCGGAATGTTTGGTCTGCCATTTGCAGCTGCACATAGGTGGGGTACAAGGCTTCCTTACCAAATAAGTACTCATAAGTTACCTTGGCCATTATGTTGACTCCCAACCTAGTGTCACATAAGGTCTTGTGGAAGATTCTCTGATTGATCGTGCACTCGATCATTGGTACGCCAAGATCGTCGTGTTTAAGGAGGTACGTGTTAGGAATATGCCCTAGAGGTAATCATAGAGATGATGATATTGTGATTGTATCCATGATATATTATGTGTTCATTGAATATCCATTAAAGACAACTTGTATCAATTGGCAATTATGTGAATTGTTTGTGAAACTCTTTTACTTGTATGGTTATTCTAAAGTTGTCCACGATTGGAGTTCGTGTGAGGACACACATGAATAATAGATCAACACATATATTGGTTGATGACTATGTTTCACAAGTCATGGACATAGAGATGTCAAACTAATAGTGTGGACACATGTATGACATGGGGCTGCACTGACCCAACGTGAGATGTTGTAATTGTCTCTATACATATCATGTACGTTATGTCCCTAGACCTGAGATTGTTGTATGTATTCAAGATGTGAAATGACCTACTCAGGGACTATCAAACGCTACTCTATAACAGGGTAGTTATATAGGTAGTTTTCGGGTTTGTTGGGAAACATGCTGTGAGACATAGACAATCAAGATGGAATTTGCCCCTCTGTATGTGAGAGAGATATCACTAGATCACTCTAATGATTAGATCAAGAAATACATGGTCGTGCTTGGGTTAAGTGTTAACCTATGAGTTGGACCAAATATCGTGAGGCAAGGGAATAACAAGTATGTGGTTTTGTGGTGGTTCGTCTAATATGATCTTTGCATATGCATAGGAGTTGACACGCCTTGCTAGAGGCCGCTATCAACTAATGGCCGAGTAGGAGTACTCGGGCCATGTCTATGTGTGCGTGAACCCATAGGGTCGCACGCTTAAGGGGTTGGAAGCCTAATTCGGGTTAGACCCAAATTAGACATAGATTAGGGTTACTAATGGGCCTCCAACTCTGGAGCTCATTAGGACGCCTATATAAGCAAGGGGTGGGCAATAGGGCTAGGTTAAGCCATGCCACTTGGCAACCACCGCCGCCCATCCCACGCCCACACCTGCTGCTCCTCGCGGACCTAGCAGTTCGGAGGTGCAATGCTTCCTCCCTGTACATGTGGATACCTCGGAGGTGCTACATCTGGAGCACAAGGACGAACCGCACGAGAGGGACGGATGGACGAACGACCTCGCAACTGCATGGCACTGCTACGACACGTACCACTACTCCACTACACCTGCGCGTCTAGTGGTTATCCCGTGATCTATAACTAGTAGTTGATCCTAGTTTATGGGGTCAAAATTTTTGTTTTTTCGGCTAGCGTAGCATCCTCATAACCCTACAGTGGTATTAGAGCCATAGCTACCACATTATAGGTTCGCTTGTATGCATATGGAGATATACATGGTTGTAGATGAGTCTCCGATCATGGTTCGTGATCTTGCTATGTTGGTCTTGTAACGATCTACTCATACCGGTCGGAATTTCGCCATCCGAGTTAAGTGATACATGTAAACCCAGTCATGGTGAGATGGAGATCAATCAGATTGATTGAATTGAACCTAGGTCAAGTGTCGAGCGCATATGATGCATGGCGGTGGTAGATTGGATCTACTGCCAGGCTCCAGGGTGCAAGAAAAAGTGTTGTTCGGTAAAACGGTCATAACTTTTGCATACGACCTCGGATTGTGATGCATTATACATGAAAATTGATCTATAGAAATTTTTACATCAGATTCTCCCCCACTTTGTTGGGTTTGCCGAAATTAGATTTGCAAAAAATGGCTAGGAAGATGGTGTTTTCGGCGTTTTAAGATTAGACGTCGGAATCGGTTAACTCTGTTTTGCAGGATTTTATGACTGGTATAGCCCTTATGTGTATTTGATGCATGTATGTAATTAATTCATGGCTTGCATGTTGTGAGTATGAAAATATGGCTAGAGCCACATAGATATTGTCAATTTGATGTAATGGTCTGCGTGCCAAACTGTGATGATCCTATCCGTGACTATGTAATATTACTTCACTGCCTTGCGTTAGTGATAGCTAATCTTGGTGGACTCATCATGGGATGATGGCATACATGGATCATGGAGATGGAGATCATCATGATGAATAGTTCGATGGAGATGGAGATCTCCAAAGGAACAATGGGCTATACGAAGTCAATATCTGTGTTAATGACATTCTTACTATGTTCTACTTTCACATGCGATAATGTTTTTGTCTACATGCGATTGTGAAGTAGAACGATCCCTCAGCAATGTTTAAGTTAAAATGCTCCCCTAAACCTTGCACTGTCATGTGTCTTGTACAATTGGTGGTGGGTCTATGAAATTAGGGTGCCACTGGTTTTCCTTGACTAGGCAGGTTCGTATCGGATACTTACTGCAGAAGGGTTGGTAACTTGAACAAGGTCATCCTAGCGGTTAGGGACCTTGGAGCATAAGGAGTTGAGTGCCACAGCATAGAGATGCTACCCAACAACAAGAGTCATATGTGACATGATTAGCAAAGAGTTGCTTACCGATCTACCATGTCTTCTAGCGGTGATGCCAAAGCTCACTAGTAGACTTGTTAGTTGTGGATCTTGAATCACTAAGTTTCAATAGAGGGATATTGATTTTAGTGGGAGTAGATTCTATTAAAGGTTTAATATTGTTTACCCTATCATGGATACATTGTCTTAGTATTTTGCATTACTTTTGTTGTAGATAAATGGCGCCTAGCAAACAACCATTTACTTTGCGTTCAATCCTTGAGAAAGATAAGTTGAATGGAACAAACTATGCGGATTGGATCCACAACCTGAGAATTGTTCTCATGGCTAAGAAAAAGGAAGAAATTTTAGACACCCCATTACCAAATGAACCTACTGATAATGCACCTGCTGCAGAGAAAAACGCTTATAAGAGAGCATGTGATGCTGATCTTGAAGTGAGTTGCCTTATGCTTGCTTGTATGGAACCAGATCTGCAGATGCAGTTCGACAATAACCATGCAGCGTACGATATGATTGTGGCGCTTAATGATATGTTCCAGACTCAAGCCAGGACAGAAATATTCAATGTCTCAAAGGCTTTTGCTGAAACCAAGCTAGCAGAGGGCGCAGCAATTGGGCCATATGTGATCAAAATGGTTGGTTACACTCAGAGGTTGGAGAAGCTAGGCTTCCCAATTGGCCAAGAGTTGGCTACTGATTTCATTCTCGCGTCTCTTTCACCTAGTTATGGGAACTTCATTTCAAACTACCATATGCATGGGGCGGAGAAGGGCTTGAATGAATTGTGTGGCATGCTTAAAATAGTAGAGGCTGACATCAAGAAAGGTGCTAGCAGCAATCATGTGATGGCAGTCCAAAACAAGCCTAACTTTAAGAAGAAGGGCAATTCCTAGAAGAAGAAGAAGAAGAAGAAGAAGGGCAAGGCTAAAGATGAGATCTCTAAGCCAAACCCATCTGCGCCCAAGGCTGGACCATCTTCTGATGAAGAGTGCTTTCATTGTAAGGGGAAAGGTTGCTGGAAGAGGAACTGCAAGCTGTACTTGGCATCCTTAAAGAAGGAGGACGACAGTAAAGGTACTCCCGCTGCTCATACACTTGTTGTTTATGTTACGGACATTTTCTTCGCTAACTCTTATATTAATTCTTGGGTATTTGATACCAGATCGGTTGCTCATATTTGCAATATGATGTAGGGAATGATAAGAAGTAGAAGCATGGAAAAAGGAGAAGTTGATTTCCGCGTGGGCAATAATGCAAGAGTTGCTGCGTTGAACGTCGAGACAATGCAACTCCACCTCCTGTCAGGATTTATTATGGAGTTGAATAATTGTTATTTTGTTCCTAGTTTAAGTCGAAACATTGTGTCACCTTCATGTTTGATGAAGGATGGTTATTCATTTGCGAGTAAAGACAATGGTTGTGTGATCTCTAAGAATGACATGTTTGTAGCTTTTGCATCCATTGTGAATGAGATATTTATTTTAAATCTTGATGATGCACCTATCTATAATATTAGTGCTAAAAGGCCTTGACTTAATGAGTTAAGTCCTACTTATATGTGGCATTGTCGTTTAGGTCATATAAGTGAGAGTCGCATGAAGAGGCTCCATTCTGATGGGCTTTAACTTCGTTTGATTTCAAATCATACGAGACATGTGAGGCTTGCTTGCTAGGAAAGATGACCAAGGCACCTTTCACAAGTTTTCCTGAGAGGGCATCTGACTTGTTGGAACTTGTACATACTGATGTATGTGGACCAATGAGTACAACAGCTAGAGGCAGATTCCAATACTTCATAACCTTCACTGATGATTTTAGTAGATATGGCTA
Organism: Saccharum officinarum; assembly: GCA_020631735.1. Taxonomy (NCBI): domain Eukaryota; kingdom Viridiplantae; phylum Streptophyta; class Magnoliopsida; order Poales; family Poaceae; genus Saccharum; species Saccharum officinarum. Next base: position 140,161,976 of record CM036153.1, on the reverse strand, counting down.
TGTCTACTTAATGAAACATAAATCTGAGACATTTGAAAAGTTCAAAGAATTTCAGAATAAAGTAGAGAATCAACGTGGCAAGAAAATTAAGGCCTTGCGATCTAATCGTGGAGGCGAATATTTGAGCTACGAGTTTAGCAATCATTTAAAGAGTTGCGGAATTGTTCCACAGCTTACGCCACCTAGAACGCCTTAGAGAAACGGTGTGTCTAAGCGACGTAATTGGACTTTGTTGGACATGGTTCAGTCAATGATGAGCCAGTCGGACCTACCTTTATCATTTTGGGGATATGCTTTAGAAATAGCCGCTTTCACATTAAATAGGGTACCATCTAAGTCCGTAGTTAAGACACCATATGAGATGTGGACTAGTAAGAGTCCCAGTTTGTCTTTTTTGAAAATTTGGGGTTGTGAAGTTTATGTCAAGCGACTTATGTCAGATAAACTAACACCCAAGTCAGACAAATGCTTTTTGTGGGATATCCAAAGGAAACTTTAGGGTATTACTTCTACAACCGATCAGAGGGCAAAGTGTTTGTTGCTCGAAACGGTGTTTTCTTAGAGAAAGAGTTTCTCAAAAGAGAGAAAAGTGGACATAAGGTGTATCTTGAAGAAGTTCAAGATGAGCCAGTTGGGAAGGACTCTATGAGTGATGCTAATGTAGCAGAACAAGTTGAGATACCCGTGGCAATAGAAACACCGCCGCAACCACAAAGGTCACCAAGAATCCATGAGTTGCGTGGGGATTTGTTATTGTTAGACGATGAAGAACCTATGACTTATGCGAAAGCAATGATGGACTCAGATTCTGAGAAATGGCAAAGTGCAATGAGATTTGAGATAGATTCCATGGGAAACAATCAAGTTTGGAACTTGGTTAACCCGCCTGATGGTGTTAGACCCATAGAGTGCAAATGGATCTATAAAAAGAAAAAGGATATGGATGGAAACATTCACGTCTATAAAGCTCGACTTGTTGCAAAGGGTTTTCGTCAAGTTCAAGGAATTGACTATGATGAGACTTTCTCGCCGGTAGCGATGCTTTAATCTATCCGAATCATTCTAGCAATAGCTGCTTATTTCGATTATGAGATATGGCAGATGGATGTGAAAATAGCCTTTCTAAATGGAAATTTGGATGAGGACATGTATATGATACAGCCCAAAGGTTTTGTTGATCCAAACAATGCTAGAAAAATATGCAAGCTTCAGAAATCCATTTATGGGTTAAAGCAAGCATCTCGGAGTTGGAACATTCATTTTGATGAAGTGGTCAAAGGGTTTGGCTTCCGTCAGAATGAAGAGGAACCTTGTGTTTATAAGAAGGAAAGTTGGAGCGCTGTTGTATTTCTGATCTTGTATGTGGATGACATATTATTAATTGGGAATGACATTCCAATGTTGCAATCCGTAAAGACTTCACTGAATAATACTTTTTCTATGAAGGATTTAGGAGAAGCAGCATACATTTTGGGTATCAAAATCTATAGAGATAGATCAAAGAGGCTTATAGGATTAAGCCAAGATATGTACATTGACAAGGTGTTGAAACGGTTCAACATGGAATAGTCCAAGAAAGGGTTCTTGCCTATGTCACATGGTATGCGCTTTAGCGATAAACAGTTTCCTTCGATAGCTAATGAGCGAAAGCGCATGAGTAAGGTTCCATACGCTTCGTCAGTTGGTTCCATCATGTACGCCATGATATGTACTCGCCCAGATGTCTCATATGCTCTAAGTGTTGAGAGCATGTACCAAGCTGATCTAGGTGAGAGTCACTGGACACTTGTTAAAAACATTCTTAGGTACTTGAGAAGGACTAAAGATGTGTTCCTAATCTATGGAGGTGAGAAGGAGCTCATTATAAATGGTTACACCAATGCTAGCTTCCAAACTGACATGGATGATTCACAATCTCAATCAGATTTTGTGTTCATAATAAATGGTGGTGCTGTAAGTTGGAAAAGTTCCAAGCAGGAGACGGTGACCGATTCTACAACAGAGGTCGAGTACATTGCAGCTTCTAGAGCTGTGAAGGAAGGTGTTTGGACGAGGAGGTTCCTCATTGAACTTGGTGTGTTTCTAAATGCGTCCAACCCATTGAATCTACATTGTGACAACAATGGGGCAATTGCGCAGGCTAAGGAGCCAAGGAATCACCAAAAGAACAAACATGTACTATGGAAATTTCACATCATTCGAGAGTTCGTTAGACGAGATGAGATCAAGATGTGCAAAATACACATGGATTTGAATGTTGCAGATCCTTTGACAAAGGCTCTTCCACGGCCTAAGCATGAGGCGCACATGAGAGCTATGGGTATTAGATATCTTCGAGATTAACTCTAGTGCAAGTGGGAGATTGTTAGGAATATGCCCTAGAGGTAATCATAGAGATGATGATATTGCGATTGTATCCAAGATATATTATGTGTTCATTGAATATCCATTAAAGACAACTTGTATCGATTGGCAATTATGTGAATTATTTGTGAAACTCTTTTACTTGTATGGTTATTCTAAAGTTGTCCCTGATCGGAGTTCGTGTGAGGACACACATGAATAATAGATCAGCACATATATTGGTTGTTGACTATGTTTCACAAGTCATGGACATAGAGATGTCAAACTAATAGTGTGGGCACATGTATGACATGGGGCTGGACTGACCCAACGTGAGGTGTTGTAATTGTCTCTATACATATCATGTACATTATGTCCTTAGACCTGAGATTGTTGTATATATTCAAGATGTGAAACGACCTACTCAAGGACTATCAAACGCTACTCCATAATAGGGTAGTTATAAAGGTAGTTTTCCGATTTGTTGGGAAATATGTTGTGAGACATAGACAATCAAGATGAAATTTGCCCCTCTCTATGTGACAAAGATATCACTGGATCACTCTAATGATTAGATCAAGAAATGCATGGCCGTGCTTGGGTTAAGTGTTAACCTATGAGTTGGACCAAATATCGTGAGGCAAGGGAATAACAAGTATGTGGTTTTGTGGTGGTTGGTCTGATATGATCTTTGCGTATGCATAGGAGTTGACACGCCTTGCTAGAGGCCGCTATCAACTAATGGCCGAGTAGGAGTACTCGGGCCATGTCTATGTGTGCGTGAACCCATAGGGTCGCACGCTTAAGGGGCTGAAAGCCTAATTCGGGTTGGACCCAAATTAGACATAGATTAGGGTCACTAATGGGCTTCCAATTCGGGAGCTCATTAGGACACCTATATAAGCAAGGGGTGGGCAACGGGGCTAGGTTAAGCCACCCCATTTGGTAGGCACCGCCGCCCATCCCATGCCTGCGCCTGCTGCTCCTCGCGGACCTAGCAGTCCGAAGGTGCAACGCTTCCTCCCTATACGTGTGGATACCTCGGAGGTGCTGCATCTGGAGCACAAGGACGAACCGCACGAGAGGGACGGACGGACTAACGACCTCGCAACTGCACGGCACTGCTACGATGCGTACGACTACTCTGATGCACCTACGCGTCTAGTGGTAATCCCGTGATCTATAACTAGCAGTTGATCCTGGTATATGAGGTCAATTTTTTTGTTTTTCCGGCTAGCATAGCATCCTCATAACCCAACGGTACGGTGATACAAGGAGGTGATCGTATTCTATGTGGACTGTGTTGATCATCTTCACTAATTTTGCTAATGACTGCTTAGTCTTATTCCTCCTCCTACTTGTCTTCTTCTCTGTTGTCTTGTCCTCATATATGTACGCCCTTTGTGGATGAGCAGGAGAGTGCAGTGTCCTATTCTTAAAGTGAATCTCTCCTTTCTATCCTTGATAGTGAAACAAATCTTGACACTATCAGTGTAGATGATGGCTTTTCCAGTACTTAAGAATGGTCAACCCAAAATGATGGGTGCCTTCTCATCACCACTTGTCTCAACTACCACAAAGTCTTTAGGTACATATGAGTGTCCAACTCGCACACAGACGTCTTTAAGGATGCCCGTTGGGTAGCAGAGTGACTAATCTACAAGCTGCAAACACATGGTTGTGTACAATAATGGATCTCCATGAATTTTCTTATAAATTACCTTAGGCATGATGTTGACGCTTGCACCGAAGTCACAGACAGCTTCTTCAAAAGTATTTGGCCCGATGGCTATCGGGATGACAGGTCTTCCTAGGTCACCCTTCTTTTCTAGCAAGGACTCATCTTTCCATCCTCCTGATTGTTGATCTCTATAGTACCATCCTACATTGAATATGTCAACAAGATTTGTAGTTTCTAATTCTTCTGATTGCTCCGGAATCTTACCTTTGTCAGCCGGAGGAACGGAAGATGCCAGCTGAGATATTTAGGATTCTATCATCTTATTAAAGCTATGCTGGTTCTTAATGGCAAAAGCAAAGCTATCTATTCTATTATTAATGGTTTCTAGCAATTTATCATTGGAAGCTATCTTCTTAGACATTTGATCCAATAATCTAGATTGGACAGTGACTAAATCTCTCAAAGGTGTATTGAAATTATTGAAGTTATTACCTTAATAGTTACCTTGGTAATTACCTAAGTAGTTAGGCATCTGTTGCTGATTCCAACCTTAATTCTAAGGACGGTAGTTGGTGTTGTTGTTGATGTAGTTCACATCCTCTTAGATCTCTGGGCAGTTGTGGCCTGAGTGCCCAGTGCCTCCACACTCTTCAAATGTCATGTGAGAATCATGAATGTGCATGACCTCTTTCTTCTCACTAGCTCGGTCATCGAGCCTCTTCATTAGTAGGTCCATCTTGACAGATAGCATGTCTACCTCCTTGAGCTGGTGCATACCACCTCTCTTGCAGGTTTGAGTTCGTTCTTAATTCCAACCTTGGTTGAAAGCCATATTCTCAACAAGAGCGGTTGCATCTCTGATAGTGAGTGACAGAAAAGCACCTCCAGTAGCAGCATCCATTGTCTCACGGGTGCTAGTGGTCAACCCATGGTAGAAGGTTTGCATGAGTAGCCAATTCTCCATCCCACGATGAGGACACTCTGAGATGTAGTCTTAAAAGCGTTCCCAAGCCTCAGGGACAGATTCATCATGTTGTTGCTGAAAACTCAAAATTTTCCCACGTAGAGCATTTGTCTTGCCCATGGGGAAGAACTTTGTTAGGAAGGCAGTAGAGCAGATATCCCATGTAGTGTTCTTGTCTTTATTGGCATAGAACCACTATTTTGCCATTCCCAACAGTGAAAATGGGAAAAGGCAAAGTAGAATAGCATCTCCGATTACCCCCTAGATGGTGAAAGTGCTACAGATCTTCAGAAAGTGTTGGAGATATGCACTCACATCCTCATGTGCCTTTCCATAAAATTAACTCGCTTGCACCATGTTAATGACAGCAGACTTGAGCTCGAATACATTCTCTCTAACATTGGTTGATGGTCCAGTACAGATGTTGGCAGTGGTTGGAGAAGAGAATTCACGAAGAGTCTTGTTAGCCATAGCTTCAAATTCTTGTGTCAAACTTCTTATTCGGTTGTCCTCTGACTCTAGAGTGAGAACCTTCTTGAGACTAGCTTTAGCTTTCCTGAGTAGTACTTCTAGATTGTCTAAGTAGTTTGTCGGAAGATCAAAATTGGTCATACATCACCCTGCATATGATACACAAGTAGACAAATCAAGGGTAAGCCTATTTGAGTAGAGATAAATGGTTTCCTCAATTACACCAGTGTGGTACAAGTGATATCAATATTCCTTTTTGAATAGCCTTACAACCTTCCCCGGCAACGGCGCCAAAAATGCTTGTACTAGATTGCCATCCTTAGTGTTGGAGCTAAAAGTGATTGTAGGCACTACCTAGAATTACTACAAAGTAGTTATCTTATTATTTTATGTGACTAGAAAGAATATGAAGATAAGAATGGAAAGGTATCTGCAAGCGCACAAATAATTATATCATTGTAGCATTTTACCTAGGAGTATTCTAGGGATCGTTATTTATATTTTTACCACTGCGAAGGCATGGCTTAAGGAAATGTGATGATCACTTGTACATGCAATGGAGAGTTACCATGTCTCATCTATCTACTCATAACAGGGATAAGTCATAAGATAAATGATAATAAATGATAAATGTCAAGTCATAAACAATATAATTCACTTAAAGCACTCTCTTCTATAACATTAGCATGGTTTAGGTAGAGTAAAGGAATATTCCTAAGTCATTCTTAATCACATGTCAAAGTGTACTATGATTAGTGCAATTACACCTAGCAAATATCTCAAGATAACTTTATATCTACACATAAGGGATATTACTAAGGAAGATCAAGAACAAAGCAAGTCTTCCTTCATAACCGGGTCCTACTTGTTCTATATTCGAAGAGTGGACTACAAAGGACTCAACGGGAGTATCACATCTGTGATCTACCACATGGCCTGAAATATAGAGTGCATTCGCAAGTAAACAACGTATAAGCACCACGCTTATACAATGTTGACCACTCACCCATTGTACTTCTAGGTGAGTGCTATACGATCTTATGCTTGAATATAAAGATAATCTAACTATACTAAGCATATAATCAAAGTAGACGATGAACAATATAACTGAGAACATAAACAATATATAGAGCAATGTCAAATCCATTGTAGCTAGCAGATAAATACAGAAAGATACAAGAGAGAGGTTACAAAAGGCTATACCAAGCCACGCTCTTGACACAATCGAGAATCCAAGTGAAGCTTGCCTTCCTCTACTTCTAGCCTAGTTAGCTGTGCCCTAGAATATGGAGGAGCTCTAAGGAGAATAGGGTTTCTGGCCCTCATGGCTTGATTAAATGACTTGAATGCTTTGAACCCAGGGGGTAGGGTCTTGCTTATATAGGCCGGTGGGATGAACCAAAGCCCTCAAATCAAATCGACCTTGATCAACAGTGAAGATGCAATCCCTAAGGCAGTGGAGGAACTGACATAGAAGATCGAGGCTGATAGGTGGGGCCCTAGGTTGACTGGCCTAGGGGTGGGGTCGGCCGACCTGGCTCAATGCCAGGTAGGCCCCCCTTCAGCGGGTCGCCTTCTCGTGTCTTCTAGATCCTTCTCAACTTGGTTCCCACATAGGATATGCTTTTTAGCCTAACATGTGGGTTCTCTTTGGCTCTTTTCCTGAGTAACCCCTGCAGAAATACAGATACACCAAAACCTATGGAATTCTGTCAGTTTAACCCCTAATTCTATGTTGGAGATTGATTTATATCCTTATTCATGTTTCGTTGATGGTTTATAATAGTAGTTAGTGACCATCAACACGCGGCCATCATAAATATTTACTAGTCCGATTTATAAAACACCGACACATCATCTTCGCCCGAAATGGATTGATCTAGGACCATGTTGATTAAACACGGACATAGCTAATAGCCAGGTGTTAAGATCGGCTTTGAAGATTCTAGTGGCTCTAGGCGTGCGCTCGTGGGTGCATCGTATTGGTAGATAGGGGTGGATGCTAGATCCATGGTAAAAAGAAAAAGAAAAGATAAAAGATAATGATACAAGGATAAGCTAGGTTCAAAGTTGACTCAGCAACCGTTTGCCCGGCAATGGTGCCAGAAATGCTTGTTGGTATAAATTAACGCACACAGAATAATCCGCAAGCGCACGAATATTATACCGATGTAGCACTTCACCGAGAGTACCCAGTTTTATATCGATCTCAAGGAAACGTGTGTGAGAATAACTAAATCTAACTTAACCCAACTTCAAAATCAAGGCTAGATAATAGGAGTATAAAGGAGATCGCAAAGGTCTTCAAGTTCTAACTTTAGTAAGCTTTGTCTTCTATTGTTTAATTCTGGGGATATTACTAAAGAAAACATAGGTAGAGTATGTTTCCTATAGCAACAAGGTCCTGCTAGGCCTATAAATGGGAGGTGGACTACAAAGGATTCAACGAGGCTATAAGAGTCACCCTCGTGAGCTACCACTGATCCAAAAAGTAGGGTACATCCATGAGTAAACGAGTCTAAGTACCACGCTTACACTACGAATACTACTTTAACCCAGGAACTACAAGGATTAAAGTACTCAAAAGAGTCACAAACCTGAAGAACAATATGAACAAAATGCTAACTTGAATTAGAAGTCGATTACCAAAGAAATCTTAGAAGCAAGCTCATGAAGAACTTGATTCCGCTAGGGTACAAGCCATAGAGAGAGCACCAATAGACCGGCACTTCCTCCAAACTCTTCCCTCTCACTCTATCTCTCTATCTCTAATACAAGAATAGATCCTATCGAGGACTAATCTTCTCTTGATTGCTAGCTCTGATCCTGGTGGAAATATGAATTAGGGTTTCTAGCCCTCAGGCTCTCAGGATCAAATGCATGGATGCTTTGGAGAAGGGGTATAGGTAGGTATATATAGGGCCCTTCAAGCATCCTAGACCTTTAGATCAAACCGACTTAAAAGGACGACGTAGATGTGATCCTAGAGGTGGTAGAGAACTGACATAGCAACGCAAAGGCTAACATAGGGGCCCATAGGCCGGCTGGCCTACAAGTGGGACCGGCTGGCCCCACATGGCAGTGGTTCAGGTCCTGCTTCAGTGGAGAGCCTCGTGGAGTCTTCTAGAGTCTTCCTATGTAGGTACCGCTGCGGAATTCTGTGATTTCCTCTAACGAATAGGTTCGCCTTGGTGGTTTTCTGATTAAATCTTGCTGGAAATACAGATTCACCAAAACTCATGGAATTTATCAGTTAAAACCCCTAAGTCTATGTTGGTGATCCATTTTAGTCATTTATGCAAGGTATATTGACGGTTTGTGATGAATGTTAACTATCGTCAACAAGCTCTCCTTCAAGACACAGCTCATTTGGGCTATACACCTCACACCTCCACTTGTACTCTCTTAACTTTTAGTAGTATTTTGGAGCTAGCAAGAGCTATCAAGGAGAGCTTGGCTTCTTGGAAGAAATAATCTTTGGTATGAACATTATGAAGGAATCTTCCAAAGTCTTGCTCTCATTCTATCAATATAGCTATGCTATTGAATTAGAGTATAGTCTTCATGTTATAATCATGACATATGAACTAGCATATAGTTTCTATGTTATGAGCTTAACATGTAGAACTTTATGCTTAATCATTCATATGACTTGTATGATTAGAAGTAGAGCTAAGTTGAGGTAGCGGTTCATCGTTCCTTTGGGTTTGCATATGTCCTATGCTTGTTGATCCGTAGGGTCGGAGTCCGGGGGAAGTGGGTAGTTTCTTTGTGCATGGGCGTGGTGCTCGGGTATACGGGAACCTTCAAATATGATGATACTCCATGGTTGAGGGGTAGGCGGCAGGTGGTGATAGCCCTATCTATCCCTTGTAATCCTCCACATTCGGGTATTGTGTAGAAATCTTAAAGTCTCTCGCACTTGCTAGCAGACCAGTGCACGAAGATCTCCCCTTCTATCTTACACTTAGGTCTAGCTCTAACCATATAATTTGTATGATCATCAACTATTCTTTGCACGGCTATATTAGAACAAGTCTACTCCACTTAGGAATATTCTTTTATTCTTTGTTTCTCTTTTATCCTTGAGGTTGGCCCAGATGTGCTCCACTATCCTGAATATATCATTTTTACCTCTTGTAGGGTCGAGATGGTGGACTAGAGGGGGGGTGAATAGTCCTTTCTAAAATTTAATCTCGTCGGCTAACCAAAACTTATACGGAATTAAAACTATCGGTCTAGCTAAGACTACACCCCCCTATCTATGTTCTCTAGCACCTTACAAAGATCCTAATAATGCAACTAAGGTGCCAAGCTTAGCAAGAGCCCACCTAATTACTTCTAGAGTAAGGTCACACAAACCTATGCACTAGTACTTTAAGCACCGGGGAGCTCCTACACAATTCTAGTAAGCTAAGCACAAAGCTCCTAAGATTACTAGCAAAGCTCAATAACAAGGCAACCAATGCCAAATTAGAGAGCGCAAATTACTTAGCTACATAAACTAAGCAATGTGACTAACAAGGTTATACAAACCAAATTAGCCATGTAAAGAGAGCTACTTCTAAGCTACACAAGCAAGAAGATATCTAGCTAGTTACATAAACACAACTAGATATGAGAGCAACTACACAAGCACAATGTATATATGTGAAAGTAATACAAGCTTATGTTTTGGAGATTGCAAACTAATGGGATGAACAAGGTTGACACGATGATTTTTATCCTGAGGTTCACATGTTTGCCAACACGCTAGTCCCCGTTGAGACAAGCTCCAAGGTTGCCGCCGATCCTCTTGCTCTTCTCGTTGTGGCGATGCACCCACTTGTTGGATCGCGAGCTAATTGACTATCAAGAGTCAAACCCTCAGCGGGTGCCGCACATCCATTCACAAGATGGGGATCCTCCAAACCATGAGCTCTAGCAGTTGACCCTGCCGGACCACTTGTCGCCCTCCGCGTCTCGCTTTACTAGAGTTGCTCTTCGTGGCTCCCGCGGGGCGAGCACAATGCCCCTCACAAAGCTTCTTCAGAGCCTCGCACAATCTTCTTGCGAGCTTCGATGGAGCCTCAAGCCACCAAGCATTTAGGAGTTGGCAACCTCCAATAGTAACAAGCACCACTGGCTTGCAACTCGAACACCTAGTGCCACTCGATGCAATCCTCACGATGCAACGCACTAGAATCACACTCACTCGCAATCGATTCACACTTTTGCAAGCATAAGTGAGTTAGAGGCTCTCCTAGCACTCCCAAAGCATAGACACTAAGTCCCAAGGGTGCCCAGCACCAGCCAAGGCCGGCCACCACTTCTATTTATAACCCCATAAACGAATATAGTTGTTGCCCCTTCACTAGGCGCAACACGAGGGCATCAGACGCTCCGATGCCGTGGCACCGGACGCTGCCCAACGTCCGACGCCTAGATGACAACCACGTGTCCCTCGGGGTTGAACATCGACCGTCAGATCTCGCTCGCAACAGTCAAAATGCATTCAGTTAAGTTCACACCGGATGCTTCGATGCTCCTCATCGGACGCACCACATCGCGGTGTCCGATGTGGTCCAGTAAGCTCCCCGAGCTCGGTAACACGCATTAGACGCATCACCAGCAGACATGCACCTACGTCCGGTGCACTTCTAGCTCTTCAGCCACACGCCATGTCAGCAGACACCGGACGCTGAACAGTGTTCAGCCAGCGTCTGATGCAAGACCGTCGGACACGTCGGTGTTCGCTCTACTCGCGGGCTCCTCTGCCAACACTACGTCGGATGCTGGGCCAGCATCCGATGCTGCTGCAACCAGTGTCTGATGAGTGTTTCTCTACTCTGCCTCCTTTTTCACACTTCTGGCGCAAAGGAAAATAAGCATTTCATTTCCACGAAAGCAGAGGAACCAAACCCCTCTCTACCCCTCAAACTCCACCTCCTTTGCAAATGTGCCAACACCAACAAGAGTTCACCACCTTGTGCATGTGTGTTAGCATTTTACAAACATTTTCACAAAAGGAGTTAGCCACTCAACTTGCCACGCCACTCGATCCTAACACGTATGCAAAGTTAGATCGCTCAAGTGGCACTAGATGACCGATATGCAAACAAGTTTGCCCCTCTTAATAGTACGACCATCTATCCTAAACCCAGTCATCAACTTCTCTACACACCTATGACCGGTGAAATGGAAATGCCCTAGGTTATACCTTTGTCTTGCGCATTCCATTCCATCTCCTCCAATTGTTGATGCAACACATGCACCAACCATATCACAAATGATATGATCCACTTCATATCATCATGTGACCTTGTTGGTCCATCTATCTTGACCTCACTTGCTCTTTACCGTTGCGTCGGTCCATCGGCATCAATAATGTGAACTAGGGTTCCCGATCTTCCGTCAGGTGATGGTAACTATCGTTGTAGCGGAGAATGACACATTGATCCGGCTTCAGATCGAAAGATCGAACCCTCCAATCTTAGCACCATAGCTCCTCTGGTTATCAACCGAGTCACGAACCAGGTTGACCTCGCCAAGAAGGCTAATCCCTGCCTGCGCAACGAAGAACACAAGCAAGAACAAGAAAGATCGCAACCAAATTGCAGATGTATGATTAATCTCACGAGTTGGGGTCTCACAAACCGAAGAACAATGAAACTGTTTCTTGACAGAATAATCTAAGCAAAACCCAAACCCTAAAGTAGGTGGTGGCTACTAATTATATAGCCTAAGGGACGTCTAAGGATCCCTCTTCACGTCCTAAAGGTGTCCCAACACGTTACAAGGCCTAACGGCCCAAAAGAAGGTGTCGCAGCACCTTGATAGATTCTGGATGCTGACTTATTTCGACGATTCCCGTTGATTCCAAAGAGCTTTTGATGTGAAACCACTTGTATTGGCTTCCTTATTAAATTATCTTTCCATCCATATGTGGATCATCGAAAACGGAGTTCAGATGCGTCCTGGGCGTCTGTTTTATTGCAGATTGGTCCTGATGGCCGAGGCAGACTCAAACTCAGATTGGGCTGGACCTCTGGCTTGGCTTGGACGTCCTTGCTAGCCTCCTAAGGTGGTGGCCAAGGAGGTGGACGTCCAAGGCCATCTCTTAGGTGTTCTCCATCTTCTTGGGGCGTACTCCAACTTGGGCCTGGGTCCTAAGGATGTCTAACAAGCCCATGATGACAGTGTAGCTCTCGCCAGAAATAGCGATAGAATATATTAGTGATTTGGAGGCCTTGCCGACGTGATATTGAGATAGGACCAGATCTATTTGAAAGCTTATCAAACAAGCTTTCCATCAAGTGCTCATTGACCTCGATCGCACTCCGGATGGATGAGTTATGGCTTTTCCAATGAGGCACTATCGGGCTGCCGACGATCGAAAGTTCAACTTTAATGAACTTCCATTATGAAACACATTTGAACCTATAATCAAATAGTGACATGTACATGTGGAACTAAGTGAATTATAACTAAAGCCACTATGCAAATGTGGGAACGAGCGCACCTTATAATCATTGTTCGTATCCGAAGGTGCCATGTCCTCATCATCCTCCCCTTCTTGACAACAAACCGTCCTCGGTTTGGGATTAGATGAAGAAAACATTGTTGGTAGTAGCCAACATTGCTCCCCTTCTTGAAATTTAACATGTTTCTTTATAATAAAACTAGAGGAACTCGACATGACAAGATTATAGCAATTGCAATCCTTTGGTTGATCATACTTTTGCACCATATAAGGAGATTTCAGATTTGAACAAATATAGACATGATGCACCTTATACTCTCCTTTACAATTATATTTCCCAATAAAATGATATGTATGTCTAGAGAACCATGGCAAATCAGCATATGTATAAAGTTTCTCCTCTAAAGAACTAAGATTACACGAAACATCAAATTCAATGTAACCCAAAGTATTTCAAGAATACAATAATTTCAGCTCATCAACTTCAGTAGCATTATGAATAACAAGTCTATTTTCAGCACAAGTGCTTATTTTTAGCACATATATAGCGTGATCATTCTTCAATGATTGCATGGGTATAACATAAATATCATGATGCAAGTCATCTTCGTCACAAGAAACATCAAGCAAATCATCTTGTGACAAAGGTAAATCAAGCGAATGCGCCACTAAAATTTTCTCTATCATAGCATGATTGGTGGAAAAATTCAACACATCAAGAGAACTCTCACATTCTGTGAGTTTAGCATCATGGGGATTACCTTTGCTCTCATGTTCAGCTGGGGTAATAGTTGATGGTTCTGAATTTTCACATGAGGCTGTGAGCTTCTCATTTTCTGTCATGTCATCCTTGCTCTTTTCTACATTGTCCTGCAAAAGGTTAGGCATAGCAGGAGTAATAACAACCGACTCTTCCTCTAAATGGTGCACCTTATCATATGAAGTCAAAACAGGAGGTGGATTAACAAAGGTTTCTCGCATAAGAAGTTTCATATCATTCCAAGTTTGAGACTTATCAGAAGGATCTAAAGACTCCCACCAAGATAAAGCAGAATGTCGTAAAACACTAACTGCATTATTTACATTCCTCCTTGGACACATAAAGCGAGTAGCAAATATGTTGTCGATGGCAATTTCCCACTCCATGTACTCATCAGCACCTATACCATCATAAGTCGGTGGATACGAACAACATGTCATTGTTAGAAGACTGCAAAAGACAATACAAAAATATTATCCCTATCAAATGACTACGTGGTTGCAGTGGTATCACTTTTGATAGCAAGTGGAAGCGTCTTACCAAGCTCTTGCAAAGTTCTTACCAATACAAGCAGTGGGCGGTACAACCGGCGGCTAGTTTGTGATACCTATGAGGTAGTGGTACCGAGATTGCAAGGACCTTTTTTCTGTACTGATCTGAAATATATATGTGGAGCTTGGGAGGCACGAAAAAAACAAATATATATATGTGGCACACAAGTCAGTGACAGACAACAATATTAAATAAATATCCAGAGCACTTGTCCTAGTTGCTGGCCTATACGTATTCCTATCACCAGTTGTGATAAACAAGAGAGGAAACAAGAACGAAAGGAAACAAGTATTAAAGGTAGCAACGGATATGAACAAGGCAAAAGGTACCATAAACAATAGAGCTATTGAGTGTTCCTTATGTGCTCCTTTTCGATATCTTCTATTCTCTTTTACTATTTTTTTATTTTATTTTTTTATCCAATCTTTTTTTCTTGCTTTTGCTCTTTTGATATTTTTTTATCAGCAAGGAGCACACAAGAATAAACCACAAAAAATTTAAGCTCAATTGAATAAAAGATGTGGCCTATAGAAAATTAGGACTGTGCTCTAAAAAACATACCAAAACTTGTGGGCCCAGAAACTCAATTTTTCTAATCGAATTTCGCAAATCTAATTTTTGCGAACCCAGCTATGCTGGGATGAAATAGATCTAAATTTTTCTATCGTTCTCCGTAGATATAAAATTTTCCCCGTTTCGAGTTCGGATGCAAAAGTTATGGCTATTTTAAGGAAGCTGCTCGAATAAGGGTTTTAGTGGACACAAGATCCAAACCGATGGTGATACGGAATAGCGGCGGGTGGAGGAATCAACACAAACTAGAAAAGAACACAATCTAAACCAGCAACAAGACTTTGACCTAGGACACAAACTCAACAAAGCGAACTCTGAAACTGAAATATGCAAAGGCTATGGCGCGGAAGGTTCTAGGACAGGAAAAACAAGTATGGCACTGGACTATGGGATGAATGTGAAACACTCAAACGAGGGAATAAATGTGAACCTGATGGTATACCTTAGCTCTGATTACCACTTGATGTGAACTAGGGGTCCCGATCTTCCGTCAGGTGAACCTACAATCAAATAGTGACATGTACATGTGGAACCAAGTGAATTATAACCAAAGCCAATATGCAAATATGGGAACGAGCGCACCTTATAATCATTGTTCGTATCTGAAGATGCCATGTCCTCATCAGTCAAGTCTTGCTCAAGTTTTACCGCCTTGCGGTCCATCACTCAAAAGCCTCCGACTTGCCATTCACGGTTACAACTGGTCTATCAAGCCAAGTCTCATCTTGATCTTCTCCACCTTGATCACATGACTCCATGTCATGTCTCATATTCAATAAGCTCCTTCACAACACCATCACCTGTGAACTAATCCCCTGTGTATCTCACATTAAACACAATTAGTCCACCTAGGTTGTCACTCAATTACCAAAATCAGACAAGGACCTTTCACCCCTGTCATAAACTTTAGTTCACTATGCAAGTATGTAATCTTATTCATATCTATGCTAGAATCTTTACACCATGCCTTTCTTTGGAAAAATATAAATAACAATACCCTGAATACTTTTGGGTGAAATGCTACAACGATAGATCTATGCGCTTGCGGATATTATTTCTGTAATCGTTAAGAACTATCATGTTGGTGTTCTTTGGCGGCGTTGCTAAGATTTATCCAAATCTTAGTGCTAAGAAATACCAACATGCATTTCCAGTGTCGTTGCCAGGAATGGATTCCATCTTCATACTTGGTGATTGCACTAAGAAAATGCCAACATTCATCCATAGATCTCTCTGAATCCAAACCAGATTCTCCCCAAACTTCTCCTCTTGATCCCTAGTTTTGAGGCTATTGTGTCATGCACTTGGAACAAACCAGAGTTGCCCCCATAACTCCTAGACTTCGCCTTCTTCTCTAGATGGATTTTGGGTTATGGATGTAGAAGATAAACGAACTGATTCCATAGCATCCATGGCTGAGATTTTGCCACCTACCTCCCATCCATCATGCCGCGTCACCCACCTCCACCTAGCCTAGCTTGTGGACCCTCACCTCCACTCTTTTGAGGAACCCACCTCTGCAGACCTCTCGGAGACCTTTCTCATTCATCGGACTCGACGCCACCCTCACCTCTGATGGAACCCTAACATTCTCCTAGCGAGGATGATCGCTCTTCTTCTTCACCTCTTCCTTCGTAGGGAAGCGTGCCTCACATCGCTTATCCCCTCCAATGACCTCAGTCGACTGATGGTGATTGACTGATCCTCACTGGAATGTGGGGAGGTGACAACCCCTCGCCTCTGGCGATGCCATCCAGACAATGCCTTTTTTCATGGCTAGGCATGTACATGGAACGACGTTTTATCCTCTTTGATCACATGGGATGAACTGCAAGGTTTTGTATTAGAAGTCGAGTTGAACTTGTATTCTTAACCATAGCGTTACATGCGCACCATTTGATCAAAAATGTAACGGGACAGATCAGATGTGTAATCGAATTCGTTTGCTGTACCTAGTCGACAAGTATTAGAGCTAGCAAAACCAAAATGACAAAGGAAAAAAAACAAAATGACACAAAAAAAACCGTGACAGGAGACTGCAGCCAGCAGGGCTGGACAAAAAGCTCGTTAAGCTGGCTCGGTGGCTCGGTACAAAAGTGCTCCGATCGGACTCATTTATCTTTTAAAATGAAAATGACTTGATTTGGAACGACTTTCAACTTCGGCTCGGCTCGTTAGGCTCGTCGTGAAGCTGGGTCTTAAATAATGCAGAAAAATAATGATAAATAAGATTATAATAATTTTTAAAAAAGCTCGAAAAAACCTACGGTTAGCTCGATATCCAGCCCTTGCGGCCAGCCGGAAGAAGGGAGGGGTGAGTCAGAGACAAGTACAACAACATCGAGACCGAGACGGAACTCGGAACGGAGAACGGCCGCCGCACCAACACCAAGCCCAACCAAACAGCAGCCAGCAACCTCGCACCACCACCTCCTCCGTCGCAGCATCAGGCCAGCAGCCGCCGGCGCCGGGCGCCGTCGCGAAGCACCCCAGCCCTTGTCCCCTCCTGCTAACGAAGCCTTCCGTGAGAGCACGCCTCGGCGACATCGCGGCGATAGCTGCTGCAGCCCGTGGAGCCCGACGAGAGCAGCTCCCGATCGCTCCTGCCACCCACGGCCTCGCCCGCGCCTGCGCGCGCGCAGCAGAAGCAAAGGTGAGAGCTCTGCGCCCCGTTCCAATCCCCCGCCTCGATCCAACCCACGCGCGGCGCGGCGCGGCCGCGGCCGGCAATGGCGGACCGGCGGCCAATGGCGGCTGCGCCACTTGCCAGCGCGGCCTCGGACTCACTATTTGGGCGCCGGGGAGCTAGAATTCGGGTGCGGAAACTTCGCTTTGGGGTCGGAATTGAGGTGACCCGGATTGGATCAGAGAAGGCGAGGGGATTGGGGAGTTTGAGCTCTACACCCGTGTCGTGTCAGGGTTTGGTATTGCCGTGTAAGCTCGTTGGTCGATGTCTTCTTGCTATGCGCACGGGTTCGAGCTTGAATGTTTGAATTTCGTGCGAAACCCTAGCTGTATGGTCTCTTTGATTGAGGTGTTGTGGATTTGATCAGCAAACCTTGGGTTTGTGGAACTATACATATATGATCTGAACTTTTCGACAGTATCATCCAAAATTTGGTCACTCTGGAGCTTGCGATATGGGTTCTCTGTTTGGTGCATATTTGGAGATGTTTTTGTCATTCGAAGTAAGATGATTTTTCAGGATCAGGCTTATTGAAGCTTGCTTCTGGCAGCAGGTGGTCACAGATTTTTTAGTTTGTAGACTCTGGATTGGAGTGCTCTTTGTTATGCCATAGTTACTTCTGTTTACCCCAGAAAACATCAGTTTGAATTTTGTGCTGTTGTGAATAAAGGTAGCTTGGTCACATCAGGGAGACATCCCCCTTTGGTTCCGCTTAGTTTCAGTTTCAGAATTGCTCTTCTTTTAGTTTAGAGTTGACCTGAACATGCCATTTTTAATGGAATTGGTAGTGTGAGTTCCTTTGTTTGCAGTTCATTTTCAATATGAGTGTGATTCCATTCCTACATTTGTTCTAGCTATGCTGGCCTGTATTGGATTGCAAGAGTTTGTATCATTATGGGCTAATGCATCTTTGGTTTATGCATGACATATGGGGTAGACTAATCCTAATTTCTGATTGCTTTCGTTAAAGTTTTTTTTTATCCCAGTCACCTAATATCTCAATCCCAATCCCGTCCACCAAATCTATATCAAACACATCTTTAGTATTCTATTGTTGGAGATACTGATTGACTGCCATTGTCTACTGGTGGCATGTTTTTCCATGCTTTGTTGTTACTTTACACTTGTTATATGTTTTTGATTGAGATATTTGCCATTGCAGTGATTTTCCACGATTGGCAGTGTAGTATCGGATTCAGAGTTCTTCGTGGTATTCTACTTTGCAGTTCAGTTGTAGATATATGGAATTCCTTTCCTGAGAAATGCCGTCCTCTACACCACCATCAGTACAACCCACACCAAGCCTTCAACCATTACCATCTCCTGCAGTAGGCCAGAGTACTCGTATTGATGTTCGTGAGATCAAGTCCAAGATTTTTAAGAGGATTGGGCTTGAACGAGCAAGGAAATACTTTCAGCACCTGGAAAGGTTCTTATCTTCAAGACTGAGCAAGAATGAGTTCGAGAAGCTCTGTCTTGTGGCACTTGGCCGTGAAAACCTCCCATTGCACAACCACCTTATCCGTTCCATTCTACATAATGCCAGTCGAGCTTGTGGCCCACCTGTAATTAATGATAATGATCCTAAGCTGGTCAGAGGTGCCACCACTTCTGGCCATGCAATTGTTCCTCCTGTCGGGGACAATGGTGGCGTGTTGAACCTAAATGTCAAAGAGAACAAACCATTAAGCAGAAAGGAAAATGTACTAACCCAAAAGTCATCACTGGATCATTGTGAGACTATTATGCTGGAGAATGGTGTTCATCATTTGAGTGATCTGAAGAGATGTACACAATTTCAAAAAAGTGACCATTTGGAGCCACTTATCAAGCGACCGCGTGTGGAGAAGGAAACATTCAGTTTACATAATTCTCTGTACAACAATGGGTCTGCTAAGGCTTCAAGAGAAAACCTGGGACAAGAAATTATACACCAATCCCAAGGTCCAGTGCAAGCACCACTTGGCATTCAGTTATGTCCTGGCAGTTTTGGTGTGGCCCAAATACCTTTACCCCTTGCTTCTGTGAGTTCAAAGGATACCTCTGACACTTGTATTGAAGTTGGTGAACTCTGTGAGACTTCGTCAGTGAAGAAGAGGATGGACAAAATGGCAGGAACATCTGGGTTGGAAGGGGTCTCGATAGAGTGTGCCAATTTGTTGAATAACAGCATTGATGTTTTCGTGAAGCAGTTGATTGGATCTTGTGTTGAATTAGTTAGATCAAGGTCTCAACATGGCAAACTAAGACATGAGGCATTGAAGCAGCATCTGTGCCGAAAGCTAATAAATGGTGTATCAGTACATACCCATGTTTCTGGGCAGAGTTCTATTATACCTCCAGAGACAAATCCCATCTCCATGCAGGACTTAAAGACAGTAATAGAGTTAAACTCTTGTTTGCTTGGGATTAATGCATCACTGCTACTTGAAAAGATCAATTCATATGACTAGTAGGATGGAGCTAGTTGTATTCATCTTGCCACAAGATCCTATGATCTTGATGGTCTGTCTTGTTTCATGGCTGTTGTAATCAGGCCAAAATTTTACTGATGGGTGGTGGTGAAGGCAGGTGCATTCTGTGCAGTACCCTGATTGTTTTTCATCTCATCTGCGGTGCAATGTTCCAGAATAAACAAATATCTGCAAATCTGCTGGGTGCAGTATGAACTCATTCATTTCGTGCGCCTAAGGACCACTATGGCAAAAATGCTTCAGAGATAACTATGTTGCTGGACTCCAAACAAATTGAGGAGCCATATCACAGATTTGATCTGTAAGTTTATCACAACTAATATGTGCTTGTGCATTTCAACTTTTACATTTGTAGCATAGATACAGCTGTTGCTAGTTATTTATTTGCACTCAATTTTGTTTCAATGTCACAAGAAATAGAAACTATTTATAAGGCATATGTTGTGAACACTTGTAGTGTTGATGTATGAGTATATTTTCTTCAGAACTGGTGGAAACAAGGACTAAACTGACACTAGTCATGCCCAACTATTAAGATATAACAGTTGTTTCTCAAAGACAAACAGTGGAAACACCCTTTTGTAAGATAGTAACTTCTGTTGAGCTCTTGGTCCCAATCATGCCAATAACACTCCACTGTTCGTATTGTGGTACTTGGCACACGATTTCCATGTAGTCATCTGCTGTCGCTGAGACAAAATAGTACTATGGTATCAAATACACTTTCTTCTTTCCCTTGAGTTTTATATTTTACCGTACTGGCATGTGTCTTACATCATTTGCAGTTTGAATGAATATATTGTTCCTTACTAGGATGAATGAATATGTGCTTAATTAGCCTTTATTCTTTAGTAGCACTGCTAACCAATGGGATCGTAGCAGGCAGCACCTGGTTCAGAGAGGTTTTATCCAAGTTCCCTAGAAATTTCATCCTAGTCAAGTTTTGAAGAGGTTTAGTAAGGTTAAGAGATCCTGTTTTCAGAACTTTACCTATCATTAATAAAGCATATGAATGAACATCTTTTGAGGATTTGGTTGCTATAGATAGGTTCAACTTTTCTGTGGGATAGAAGGGATCCACTTGACAAGTGCATAATATTGGTATGAATAGCTAAATGTAAAATAATGATAAACTATATATGTCTTTGTGAGGGGCTTAGATTAGTACGGGGTGGGAAGCGTAGATTGTAGTGGAAGGAGGTTGGAGGGCAAGGGACAGGGACACGGCGGTGGCCCATGGTGCCCGTGCGGGCAGCAGGGGCAGGGGCGGTGTGCGGCACAGGAGGGAGGGAGAATCTAGTATCTCAATCTGAATAACTTTGTTATTCTGCTATAATAAATGACAGTGCAAACCCCATTTATCAATGCAATCTACTATCTCAATCTGAACACATTCGGGGTGGAATGCGCATGTTGGTAGATGTACTTTTATGCAGGCTTATGGATTAGAGGCCTAATACTGTCATGTGATACAATTGCATTAATATCTACACAACTATTCATGGTTCATTATATCACCCACACTGTTTGTGCAAAACCCACTAGCACCTTGTAAGTTGAAAACTAGAGATAAGAACAGTTCTGTTGTTAGTTTGGAAGGTTTCTTTTTCTATATGTTCTATCTATTAGGCACATGTTTCTTCAGTCTAAAGATCTCTGTTTCAAAGGTGTCGCCTGAACACCTAGGCTTATGTTTCTTCAGTTTATAGATCTCTGTTTCAAAGGCGTCGCTTAGGCACCTATGTGTCCAGGCAGGTGCAGCTCATCTTGGGTGTCTAGTTATGCCTTGTCGCCTAGGTGATAAGGTGTATGCCTTGGGTCGCCTTGTCACCTTTGAAACCATGCTAGAGATCATTTCTTAAATCTCATATTGGGTCATGCCTATAAGAGAGAAAGTTTCATACCCATTATGAATTATGCAATAGTGAACTAGCTGTACACTTTTGTAAAGTTCTTCTATCAGTATTTAGTCTACTTGGTAGTTACCCCCTTGTGAATATGTTCACAACATCTACAAATAAAAAATACAGAGTAGGTTACAACTGCATAACTCGCTCAAACTCTGGCATGGTACAATGCATTTGGGGATCTTTTCACCATGTGATACACCTTGTGGTCTGGATGGCTTGTTGTCAAGGACTCCAGGTTAAGTGGGTAAATCTTAATATACCACCGTTGCTTACTGCTTAGAAAACATGAGGCCAGTATCTTACAGAGGTATGCTATATGCATGATCATCTGAGCAGGTTTTCAATCTCTTAGATGCAGATAAGGCCAGTCTCAGTGGGGTTTCATCAGAGTTTCATGGACATTAAATAGGCTGATGTGGCACCGTATTGATGAAGAGAGAGATGATAAGAGTTTCATGGGAGTAGAGAGAGTTTCATGGGGATGAAACTTTTCTGCACTGTTTCCAAAATATAGATGCATTGGTTACAGGGAAATGAAATCCCCACTGAGACTGACCCAAGAGATGCAGGAAAACTGCATTATTAAATTGTAAGTTTTCATTTCATAATGCTTCTGTAATGATCTTTTGATCATTCATAAAAATGAAGTTGATAGACATAGGGAATAGATCTAGGGAGGGAGAAGATCTATTTGGAATGATTGCAACACATCTCACTATGTACATGGCTCTACTAATAGTTATAGTTAGTTGATGTAAATAATTCATTCCCAACTAATAGAGTAGATACCATACAGTCTCATAGATTTTGAAATGATAAGCCTCATTAACCTTGCCATTGTGCCAATTGTCAGTGTTACTACTGTTTATGCATGAATATTCTCATATGGCTACTGAAGCGCATGGCAAATCTGTTGTACAACAATTCTAGTGAGGCATTGGTTGGTTGTCAGGTTATTACTGCCGACTAAACAAGAGTGACTGACATTTAATTGCTTAGTTCCATGATTTATTGTTACTGAATTGCTCTCCGAGGTGTTATGCACAGCACAGCAATCCTGAACATTCTGTCTCTTGATGATATGCACATGGTTTGGTTTTAATGATAGACTAATAAAACAAGAGGCTATGGTTTAGTGTGAGTGGGGTGTATTGAGAAGGTCTGCTCTAGCCATCCTGTTTGTACGATTTCCTTTCTTAGAGCAAGTACAATAATGATCTTATAGCCAAGCTAATGCTGATGTGGAGAAGAGAGCTTAGCTCTTATGCAAGCGATAAGCTCGGCACGGGAGGTTATGCAATAGTGGGCCCAAGTAGAAAGTGTATTGAGGAGGCATAGAAAAGAGAATTTGAGACATTGTACCACATAATAATAAAAGAAAAAACTTCTTGTAGACAAATAGGAGACAACTAATGTATAACTTTGCTATTATAACTTGACTTAAGCCAAGCACTTGACTCTATTATTGACCTTGCTCTTAATGAAATGTCATGCTATCGTCAGTGCCCAAGGCGGAACGGAAGGGTCTCAACTCCCTGATAATTTTGATAGCCTGGGAGGTGTGGAAGCACCGTAACTCATGTGTGTTTGAAAATGCCACGCCAAGCATCCAGGAGGTTCTTAGGGCTGTCAGCACTGAGGGCAATCTTTGGTGCAGGGCTGGAGCAAGAAAGCTCCAAGAACTCTTGGTCAGGGAGCCGACCGTGGGGGTATAAGGCAGGCAGTTTTGTGTGGTCGACAAGATTTTAGTTTGTGGCGCGCCTGTTTTAGTAAGTGAATGAGTGTTTGTTGGTGGTGTTTTGTATTTGAGTAGGGTCTATTTAGACTCGTGTATTTTATTTCTACCTTAATGAAATGACGCGCAGCTCTCCTGCGTAGTTCGAAAAAAAATGAAATGTCATGCAGCTCTCATGCGCTGTTCGAGAAAAAAAATTAAGCAAGGAGTTAGTAAAGTTTTTGTTTCATGTTTAGAGGGATTATTCTCTTTTCTGAGGATGGAGGAAGTGAGTGCCAGTATTGATATTTAGAGTATTACCCCTTGAGTAAATGTACCCTAGAGATTGGACCATTTTTTTTGTGCATCATTTGTTTAAAAGCCCACTTTTGATAAACAGACGATGTTTACAAGGTATGAAATGTTAGTCTTTGTATTCATGCCCTTAGCTTATTCATGTTTTGTACAATATATACACGGATAAACATCTGTGTTATTATTGACTGACATTTGGTGAAGAACATTACTCGTGAAGTTTTATATGTTTCTCAATTTTCTTTCAAGCTTCAAGCATTATATGCTGATGATAGCAATCTGTAAATGGGTTATGTCCAGGATTGGGAGTCACGCCCCCCCCAAAGCTTTCCTGTGCTGCACTGACCTCTGCAATTGATACGAAGATAGGATAGTGTGAAACAAAGCCTGGTGGCTGTTTCTTCGTGCTGTTTGCCCGAGTGTTGGCAAACCATTTGGTAGGCTTATTATCTTATGGCAGAAGTACAGGTTTTGGTATATTCGGTTCCCTGAACTGACAAATAGTGGAAAATCTTATTTTGGGTCATGCAGTTCATAATCATGGTTTACGACTGCCCGGGGATGCAACACTGAGCGTGCATATTGATTATTGTGTAAACACCGATAGATTTGTACAAGTAAATCAATATATCATGTGGAAATCACTCATACATAGTGTTGGTTTCATGTTCGAGTTCCCAAATTTTGCAAATATATTTTATCCGGTATTATCTTTGTATAAACAAGTTCTATGATGATACATCTCGATTCTTCCTGACTAATTATACATTGTAATGCAAAAAAGATATCATAGTATGGACATCCATTGTTTGGTTCTAACGCAATAAACATATGCTACCACGGTTCCATAAGGTGACTGCTGGCAGAAATATATTGTCGTGTGGTTTCACTAGGGGAATGTTTGATACGCATGACTAGTTATTAGTTGGGCTAAAACTAGTCTAGATTACATATGTTTGCTAGCTAGCTGGATAACTAGTTAAAAGATTTGGCTAAAATAATAGGTCACCAATTAGCCCTTTTGTTTGGGTGCACTAGAGCTAATTTTGTCTAATTTTTAGCTAGCTATCAATTAGTTCTTGTATCCAAACAGGTCATATATTGCTGGGCGGTTTAACCTGAACATTGAAACATGTGCTGCTCGGTGTTTATCCTTAGGAATTGCATGGGTTAGGGCTCCTTTGGAATATAAGAATTTTGTAGGAATTGCACAAAAATTTTCTGGAAACTTTCCTTCCTCCATTAAGGGGGCCTAAACATATCGAGGGCCTCCATTCCGTTGGTTAGGCCTGACCACATTCACCTTTGAAACCACGTGGGCCACTGACAGAAGTATCCAGTTTTGCCACGACCACGAGGATAACAAAACACCATTAGGACTTAGGAGAACTTGGATGGAACAAATGAGAAACAAACGTTCTCGAAAAATTCAGCCGAGTTCTCAAGTAAATCAAGAAAGTACTTATTGTTACAAATACATATTAATCTCATCCTTTATGTATTCCTTCTTGTAACCTCTATTTCAATAGGGATTAATGTCCTCTTATGGCTGGCTTTATGGTTCACATAACTTCCATTACATTGACGTGGCATTGTGTATATATATACATATCAAAGGATCAATTAAAAGGGGTTGGGACACTATTCTCTCTTGTCAAACTTTACATTCTCGCATTGTTCTCACAATTCTACTCGAAATACGTTATCGGCACATTGCTCATCGCTTCTTCTTCCGTGAGGAAGAAAACACCGTTCGTCGAGGTAGGATGCTGCCACCGCCCATGCCTTTGGCTTATCTCATCCTACAAGCTGTCATGCTGCAATTTCATCATGCCCTCCTATGTGGGTATGATCTTTCACATCCTCTTGTTCAAAGTGATCTCCTGCAGATGATCTCTTATCTCATCGGGGATCAACGTGATGACACCCACATGGCTGAACAAGAGGAGATACCGGAAGCGGCTGCGCCGCCAACACAAGGATTGGCATCTCCAATGTCGGCACTGGCGTCATGTCCCATGCATGGCTACGCCCCGTGTCCACCACACGAGGCATGCCCCATGAACCCGGACTTCGACGCCGCGGCGAGGACACCTACGCCTCCTTCTCCACCACGGACTCCACCGACGACAATGGCAGCACGCATGTCGGCCTCGTCGCGTCTCATGACATACGCCGACGTTGATCTAACGCCTGCTGCACCACCCCATCACCGGCATCACTGGAACGCGTCGACGACGTCGCTGCACCTCCTCCCCGCATCATCCGCACGTGGATTCATGTTCCTCATGGACCGTCGGCTCGCCGGCTCGCGAATGGAGACAGTGCGGGCTTCCTCCCCTCCACAAAGGGTGAGGGTCGCGCTCCTCTTGCCTGAGTATCACGTGGGGAAGAGGGGGAGGGGGGAGGTCGGGCCACAGCCGGACCAGCCGAACAGCGCCCTGGCCGCGTTCGCGATCTGATGCTAGCCATCGCGCAAAACATGATTACCTTTATATATTTTTAATTTCTCATATCAATTTACTATTTCATAGTATTGTAACGATTAAGCTTTCAACTTAACCTTGGAATATAAATAAAGAGTGCACCCTCATGGTGGTTACTTTTATTCCATTGCAATTTCATTTCCTTTTCAATTCAAGTTTCACTTGACTATTTTCAATCCGCAAAAAAAATATATTTCATTATTACATTCATGCCTAAGATTTATTAACTCATTAATTTAATCTATGGCAACACACAATTGTAGGAATCATGACAAACCGAGAGTTCGACCAACTCGCCCTCGATGGCTCCAACTTCCCTACATGGGCGCTGGACCTAAAAGTGAGTCTATCGTTGCGCGGACTATATTCGGCCATTTCAGCTCCCAAGAGGGTGTAGCTCCTTTAGCCGATAATTTCAAGCATAGTGCCTTATTCATCATAAGGAACCACATCCATCCAGATCTCAAAGCTGAGTATCTGATGAAAGAGGATCCCCGTGCTCTCTAGGAGGCTCTTCAACAGCGGTATGAACAGCAAAAGGCAGTCCTTTTACCTGAGGCTACCCATGAATGGAATCACCTCCGTATACAGGATTTCAAAACTGTAGGAGAATTCAATCATGCTGTGCATAAAATTAGTTCTAAGCTGAGATTTTGTGAGAAGGAACCATCTGATGCGGAGAAAGTTGAGAAGACATTGTCTACCCTACTTCCCGCTCACATGATCCTTCAACAACAATACCGTCAGAGGGGTTTTACTGTTTATTCTGAGTTGATCAAGATATTGCTTCAAGCAGAAAGGCATGATGAGCTCCTTCTATGGAACTCCAATCAGGGCCCTATGGGTTCCAAGCCTTTGCCAGAAGTGCATGCCAACACTCATAACAAAAAACAAAAGGGAGCCATTAACAATGGTAATCCTGGAACCTCCAATGCTAAGAACAAGTGCAAGAGACAACATAGGCCTCGCGCTACCAAGGGCAAAGACAATGGTGCCAAGGGCAAAGACAATTCTAAGTCCAACAAAGACAAGTCTAAAACTTTTAAGAGGTGTGGTTGCTACAATCGTCCAACTAAGAAGTGTCGCACCCCAAAGCACTTAGTGGAATTATACTTGAATTCTGTGGGACGTGGACGCTCCAATCAACGTCGATCCAATCAAGGTGGACAATTTGAAGCTCACTTCAATTATCAAGATGATGCCCTGGGATGCTTCGCCGTAGCGGAACCAAGCAACACCAAGGCTCCTCTACTTGATGCCACCGCTGACGACATCAACGACATGATCTTAGAATACACTTATGAGGATATGTTTAGAGACTGCGCTTAGGCTCCTTGTCGTTTTAGACTTTTATTTCCATATGCCCACATGATGTAATAATTTTTGTTCACTGTCGTCACTTTGATATTTTCATTGTACTCATAAACGTTTTATATCAATACAAATAAAATATTTTTTCATTATGTATTTATTTATTCCCTATTTAATATAGATTGTACGGGAGTCAATCCGATGGAGGAGGAAATGTGCTTAGTGGATAGTGGTACCACTAACTCTATACTCAGGGAGATAAAATATTTCTAAATTCTCACAAAGAATAGAGGAAATGTTTTAACAATCGCAGGACGTGATGCAGTAATAGTAGGCTCTGGACAAGCCACTGTTACGCTCCCTATGGGTACAACGTTGGTAATTGAGGATGCACTCTTGTATCCCGATTCAACTCGTACCCTAGTGAGTTATAGAGATATCTGGAAAAATGGGTTTCATATCGAAACTTATGATGACAATAACGAGGAGTTCCTTCTCATTACAAAGAACAGCGGATATGGCAAAGAGACACTTAAAAAAGTTCCTTCACTCTCGTCTGGATTGTACTTTACTTATCTCAAACCCATACAACATGTTATGTATAAAGTAATTTTCCAGAATGTCAATGCATTTCAAACTTGGCATGATCGCCTTGGTCACCCTGGCATAGGGATGATGAGGAAAATTATAACTAATTATGTTGGTCACAATTTAAGTAATGCAAAATTTCCTCAATCCTCATATTATGTGTGCATCACATGTGCCACTGGAAAATTAATTTTGAGACCCTCTTGCCTCAAAATTCGAGCCAAACTGCTCAAGTTTCTTGAACGCATTCAAGGTGATATATGTGGTCCTATCCAACCGTTGTCTGGACCATTCAGATATTTCATGGTTTTGATAGACAGCATCCACACGATGGTCTCATGTATGCCTTCTCTCCACACGAAACCATGCATTTGCAAAAATAATCACTCAAGTTATCAAACTAAAAGCGCAATACCCTGAACATCAAATCCAGTCAATTCAAATGGATAATGCTACTAAATTTTCCTCTCGTGCCTTCAATGACTATTATATAGCCTTAGGAATTCAAGTTCAACACTCTGTTCCATATGTCCACACTCAGAATGAGTTAGTAGAATCTCTCATCAAGAGAATCAAACTTATTGCAAGACCATTATTACGGAATTGCAATCTACCAACATCATGTTAGGGTCACACAGTTTTACACGCTGCTAACTTAATTCAATTGCGTCCAACTGCATATCGTACAACCTCCCCGTTGCAACTAGTACATGGAAATCCCCCAAGCATTTCCCATCTGCAAAAATTCGGTTGCGCTACATACATACCAATTTCACCACCATAGCGTACAACTATGGGCCCCCACAGAAAATTGAGGATCTATGTGGGATATCAATCACCGTCTATCATAAAATATTTAGAGCCTCTTACAGGGGATCTATTTACGGCCTAATACGCTGATTGTATATTCGATGAAGATCATTTCCTAGCATTGGGGGGAGACATTATACCACATAAACAATACCAGGAAATTAATTGGGATGCCATAGCATCTCCAACAATGATCCACGTACTTCAGAATCTAAACTTCAAGTTCAGAAATTAATCAATTTGTAACACATTGCAAATAACACACCAGATGCATTTACTGATTACAAGGGTGTTACAAAATCCTATAATCCTGCAAGAAATGCGCATGCAAGAGTAGAGGTACCAAATAAAACTACTCAGCTCCCTTGTAAGAGGGGGAGATGTACGACAATTTCCACGGATGCAGCTTCTAGCAAGCAAAAGAAAAAGGAAGACCAAATCTTCCAAAATAGTAAATGCAACTCAAAACCATATTAGAAACACCCTATGGAGGTTCAACATTCACATCCCACATCAACAGTGCACTCAATTACTGATGTTTGGACATCAGAATGCCCTGATGCAACCATTTTGGGAAATGATGATGCATCTGAAAGGGTACACGAAATTTCCATCAATTATCTTGAGTCTGGAGAATCATATGACCAAAAGACTACAATTGTCGACATTTATTTCTCTGCAATGATTGCAGAACTCATCCAAAATGATCCAGATCCTAAGAACATAGCAGAGTGTAGATCGTTCTTGGACTGGAATCAATGGAAAGAGGCAATCCATGCAGAAATTGCTTCGCTCTTAAAAAGGAAGGTATTCTCTCAAGCAATACCTACACCTCCAAATTTTTTTCCTATGGGATTCAAATGGGTTTTCATCCGGAAACAGAATGAGAATAATGAGGTGGTGAGATACAAAGCGAGGCTTGTAGCACAAGGGTTCACGCAGAGACTCAGCATTGATTTCAATGAAACATATTCTCTAGTTATGAGTGGAATAACATTCTAATATCTTATATCTCTAGCCATATAAAGCCATCTATCTATGCAGTTGATGGACGTAATGACTGCATATCTTTATGGGTCACTCGATTCGGACATATATATGAAGGTTCCAGATGGAATCTCTATACCGAATCAAAACGCAAGTTGCAACATGTATTATGTAAAGCTTCAAAAGTCACTCTATGGCTTAAAGCAGTCGGGAAGAATGTGGTACAACTGACTCAGTGAGTACCTTTTGTAGAAGGGATACTCTAACAATGATGATTGTCCTTGTATCTTCATCAAAATGTCACAAATAGGTTTTTGTATTATATCGGTGTATGTTGATGATTTGAATATCATTGGCAACCAACAAGATATTGATGAAGCACGTAATCATCTAAAGACGGAATTCGAAGTGAAGGATTTGGGTAAAACCAAATTTTTCTTAGGTTTACAGCTTGAGCACCTTCCAACTAGAATTTTTGTGTATCAATCTACCTATATCCAAAAAGTATTGGAAAAATTCAACATGGACAAATCATATCCCAATAAAACCCCTATGGTTGTTCGGTCTTTAGAAATGAAGACTGACCAATTCAGACCACGGGATGAAGGAGAAGATATTTTGGGACCTCAAGTTCCATATCTTAGTGCCATCGGAGCTCTCATGTATCTTACAAATTACACCAGGCTTGATATTGCATTTGCAGTGAACTTGCTAGCCCGCTGCTCCTACCAAATGTCATTGGACGGGAGTAAAATGTATCCTCAGATATTTAAATGGCACGAGAGATCTTGGACTCTTCTACAAAAGAGGTCCAAATTCTGACATTATTGGATACACCGATGTTGGATATTTATCTGATCCCCATAATGGCAGATCACAAACAGGCTTTGTGTTTTTACAGAATGGAACATCTATTTCATGGAAATCATCCAAACAAACTTTGGTGACTACATCTACAAATCATTATGAGATAGTTGCACTATATGAGGCTTCACGTGAATGCGTATAGCTTCGTAGAATGATCAACCATATACAACAGTCTTGTGGTATTGGTGTCATCGATTCACCAACCATTATCTATGAAGATAATGCGGCTTGTGTTACACAGATGGATAAAGGATATATCAAAAGCAATATTACCAAGAATATTTCTCCTAAATTGTTCTATCCTCATGAATTACAACAAGAGGGAGAAATCAATATCTTGCCAACCAAATCATGTGATAACATCGCTGATTTATTCACTAAGTCCCTACCAGCTTCTTCATTTGAAAAATGTGTCAAAGGAATTGGTATGCGTCGACTTAGGGATTTGCAAGGTTCAGGGAGAGAAATCTCCTAGATATTGCTTTGTCTAACGCATCATATCGCACTCTTTTCTTTTATGAGTTTTTCCTCTCAAGGTTTCTCAATGAAAGTTTTTAATGAGACGATAATAACATAAGTATATGCCATATTCCTCATTTTTCCCCACATGGGTTTTAAGAAGGAATATCAAAGACATAAATTGACCTCAAAACTATGTTGAGTTTTCTCTTTAAAAGGTTTTCTCATAATAGTTTACAATGACGCAATAATCATAAAATGCTATACTTTCTCCTTATTTTTTCCACTTGGTTTAAAGGAGTTTTTAGTAGCATATCCATACATATTTCTTCTTTTTTCCCACAGGGTTTCTAGAGGATTTAGGATATTCATGGATCTCAAGAAAGGATTCGATCAAGGGGGAGTGTTACAGATACATATTAATCTCATCCTTTATGTATTCCTTCTTGTAACCTCTATTTCAATAGGGATTAATGTCCTTTTATGGCTGGTTTTATGGTTTACATAACCTCCATTACATTGATGTGGCATTGTGTATATATACATATCAAAGAATCAATGAAAAGGAGCTGGGACACTATTCTCTCTTGTCAAACTTTACATTCTCCAATTGTTCTCACAATTCTACTCGAAACACTTATAAACTAATGTAACTACTATTGGATAATGAGTCACTGCACAAGGCAACGTAAGCAAAGGCGGCTGTATTGTTTTTCTTTCCACTCCCAGAGTTCAGATGCCAGATTGACACGGCTGCATCTTGCTTATTTCGTTCCAAATCTCCTGCTGACAAACTATCTGAAATTGTTTAGCGCCATTTCTTTTTCTCCTTTTTGCCTTTTTCTAAGTTAAAAGAACGTGCAGGAAGGTGGTGGCATGTTCCGTTGATCTACGAATTACTATCTTCTGCATGTAGCAATTTTTAAATCTGCCGTTTATGAACAGTTCTTAAATTTGAAGTGTTTCTTCATTTTATTTGGACTTCTCTAAATACTGAGATTTCAAGCATTTCTGGTCCACTATGGGCCTGATTGATTTCTTGCTTGGATGAGCCAGGCTCGTACCAGAGAATCCATGCTCCCAGTAGCTAGGCCGAGCACCACTACACCAGCTAATTTTTTCTACAAGAGCCGAACTAATGTGTGAGAGTGCTATCACGTATTAAAAAGTTATTGTCAACAGGCCTCTCATGCATAATAGCATGGACAAGCGAAACATCTTTGATTTCCACGAAGGGAAATCCAAAGAAACGAAGTGTAAAATGACGAAACATTCCGTCAATTTACCCAAATCTCAGTGATACATAAGTCATGCACGAATATCAGAGTACAATAGAGAGTTTTACATAATTTATTCTCTTCGCCACGCAGGGCGGAACACACTCACACAAGCATCCGGAACAGCATCCGACGTAGATAGCAGCGGAAAATGATCTTCTGGAACTAGCTTGAGCGTAGAACAGACCCTCTAATTCTCCCAATCATCGCCCTCGTAGTCGTACTCGGGCTCGGAACCTGTCAAAAATCTATCAGAACACTTGGTACTGGCCACGCATCGCCCACCCTATGTTTGTGATGCTTTGTGGAAAGTGGAATGCATTGAGGGAAGTAGAAAGAGACCTATTTAGGCTGTGGTTCTCCTATGCAAGTAGTTAAAATTTTAATAAAAAGATGTTCACCAGTTTTTAACCCATCTTAGTCACACATTCTCCCAATCCCATCACACTTAACACATCTCATCTCACTCTCTCTAGGCGATGAGATTGACTCCCGCTCAGATCTCGTCTCAACGGCCAAAGCCAGAATCCAACACAGAACCCGGGGAAAGGTAGAAAGGACTCCTCTCTCTAATCAAGTGAAGCGTAGGTCATGGGAATGTCTATATCCGCGGACGCGGCTATACGTATAGATCGATCAACTCTGCAGAGCGTGTACACCTGGTAATCCACAAGATCGCCATCCTCGATGATCCGGCTCGTCTAGGCTGATTCTAACTGCCTTCCAACTAGTACAGTATCACCCTACCACTCAGCCCTAGGCCACCCCGGTGTCCACCGAAACGCTGAGACTGTGAAACATAGTACCGGACCCCCAAGGTTACTACGTTGTCTTAGGAGGGTGTGGGTCCCCATGCCCGTACCTCCCTACACTATCACCTTCCAACCTAGTAGTAGTGGTACCGCCCTAGTCAGTCG
This sequence comes from Saccharum officinarum, assembly GCA_020631735.1. Classification (NCBI taxonomy): domain Eukaryota; kingdom Viridiplantae; phylum Streptophyta; class Magnoliopsida; order Poales; family Poaceae; genus Saccharum; species Saccharum officinarum. The sequence goes on along the minus strand of CM036153.1, from coordinate 140,128,369 downwards.
GGTAATCGTCTTCCGCCCATCGGGAGCGAGTGGTGTGCACGAAGGTCCCATGGTTTCGGTTCTCAAGACATACCAGTCCTTAGGGGGACCAGACAGGATATCTTCTCAAGGGGAAACACCGTATTTCCCATGCCATGACAGCACCTCGACCAGAGATAACCAACACCCCAGTTCACCTCCCAAAATACCCGCCACAGGTATCTCTCGTGAGGGATGCCCAGGTCGCACCCCTCCAGCAAGACTTGCCCCATAGACTCATCGTAGGATCATGTCCGATCGACTCAACCCTCACCACTCACCCAAGACGCACACCAAGATCTCCCCAGTTCTTTAGTCAGGTTTATCAAGTTCTCAGCACTACGTGCCTTATACATATATGCCTCTCACTCACCGGCATCACATCACAGATATAATGCGAGTAAGAGTAAAAGCAGTAATATGTAATATGCGAGCATCTAGCCTAATAGCAGGGTGAGCAGGAGCAAGGTTACGACAAGGTAAAGGCTCAAAGTAAAGCATCCACCGTGCAGCCTATCATCATAATAATTTACAAAAAGTAAAGCGCTAGCAATTCTATATTTGCATGCGTAATAGGTTCTATAGAGATGGGTGGGGCGTGGCACCTGGCAGGTCGTAACCCAAGTCCTCGCTGTAGTCGGGGTCGCACTCCTCAGTCGGCAGGTCCTCCGGCTCTATTAAACGCAAAGTAGAGTCGCATTAACAACTCCTATAGAGGTGCACAAAGAAGCAACAGAAATTCAAATGATCCAAATGCACTCAAACACAAGCCTAAGATGTAGAGCTCATTTTTAGAAAAATTTAGAAACTGGTTTGGTATTTTTCTGAGTTAAAATGAATTAGTTATGAATTTCTAAAGGTTAAATGATTTTCTAGAAAAGAAAAAGAAAAAGAAAAACCAGACAGTGACACGTGTCAAACTCTGATTGGCCGAAACAGAGCGAGTCACTGACATGTGGGTCCCGTTGACTGGTCAATGGTCAATGGTATCCGGGTCGCGACCGGGCTCGGTTGGGCCTGGGTTGGGCCGGATTTGGGCCGGACTGGGCCAGGCCCGCCACATGTCAAGCTGTGGCTTCGCCACGTCACGTGTCTGGGTTTCAAAAGGTCTACGGGTCCATGCGCTCGGCTCATGGTGAACAGACAGGTTCGGTCCATGGGTTTTGAACGTAGTCTACGGTGGACACGGTCCACCCTCTTCTCTTCCCTCTCGGCTCATGTGCACCGAGTGCATCCAGCAGCTCCTCTGCTCAGTTTCCCTTGCTTCCTTCTCCCGGCCGCGCTCTCAAGCACGCCGTCGTCGGCATGGCGGTCGCGAGCGGCTCCCTCAGTGGCTCTTCTCCCCCTCGTTGCCGCGCACAGCGCGTCCCTTCCCAAGGCAAAACAATCTAGCCCCTCCCTTTCTTCTCTACTAGCTTGGTTCGGAGGAAACGACCTCGCTATGGCCATGCGCTGGCCATGGCGAGCGCGCTCTGGACGTGCTCGCGGTGGCGTGTGCCCACGCTCCTGGCGCTCGGTACCGCGGTGCTTGGTTCCGGTATGTGAGTGCGGGCGTGTACACTGTAACACCCCTGGGTGTTAAGCATGCATTAGCATCCAAGGCACTAGTCATAATCATCTCATACATGGTTATCATTGCATGCAAATTAGACCCTTTTTAAATTTAGAGTTGAAAAACAACTACTCAAAACCCAAATGCTACATTTAAGTGCTAAGGAGTGATGAAACTTTGTGTAGCTACAATTTTAGATAATCTAGAATAAATAAACATGATTTTTGGAGCAACTCTTGAATTCAAATTCCTTCAAATTTTGCTTTTAAAAATATTCTAGAAAAATGAATTTTTACTTAAAAATTTAGCTTTGAATCCCAAATTCAAAATCTATTTAGAATTTTGAAAAGTACCCTACATGAAAGTTGTAGAGAATTAAATTTTGAACAACTTTTATTTTGGGCAAAAGTTCTGAAAACCTCTTTTTCATCTTCAAATTCAAATTTAAAACAAATATAGAAATCTAAAAATTTATTTATAAAAGAAAAATCGGTTTTTTCACTTTAGTGGGCCGCAGCCACCCTTTCGGCCCACCCGAGCTGGCAGCCCGGCCCGCGCCTGCGCCCGCGTCCGCGTCTGCCGCCCGCACGCGCGCGCGACGCCGTGGCGCCGCGGCAGAGCTCGGCCGCCGCGTGGCCGGACGCCGACGCCGCCGTGCGACACGCGCCCCTGTGGCCCCCGCAGCACCGCCCTCGCTTACCCCCCCTCCATGCGCTCGTCCGCCTCGGCTGATCCCTCCATTCCCTCCTCTCGCCCCGCCAGCAGCAGCAGCAGCGCACCGCCGCGCCATCACCGGCTCCCGAAGCTCCGCCACCGCCGTCCGCGCTCGTGGCTGCTTCTCCGGCCGATTCCTCCCGGCCTCAGCTCCGCCCCGCTTCCCTCCACCGCGTGCGCGCCTCCACTCCGCCGCTCGAGCTCAGGTGAGGGCCAATTGGCCGCCCCCCTCCTCCACTGCCGCCATGGCCGCCGTTGGCCGGCGCGCATGGCCGGAGTTCCCTGGCCCTTCATGCCTCCTCCGGTCTCGAGCATCCGCTTCCCCTTCGCCTAGCGGTGCTCGTGCTCGCATTCTCGGCCGCCCCCGTGGCCTGCATTGGCCGGCCGACGAGCTCCCGCGCCGCCGTGCCGCCATCTCCGCCGGCGAGCCTCCTCCGGAGCTTCCACGCCGCTCGGAGTTGGTGCGCTAGGTGCGTCTCGGTGCGGGGAGCACGTTGGTGCCCTCCCCGTCGCCGGAGACCTCACCGGCGGCGAGTGCGCCACCGGTCAGCGCCTCCCCCGCGCTGCTCTGGCTGGCCGGTGGGATCCGTTGACCCGTGGGTCCCGAGTGTCAGCATGTGTGGGTGCACTGCACCGGGTGTATTCAGCGTTTTCACCGGCGAATTTTTAAAAGAATTAAGGAAAATAATTTCTCAGAATTTTGAAACAGCTTTGAAAAATCATATCTCAAGATTTATAGCTCCAAAAATTATGAAACAAATTTTGTAATGTTCCTCTTGAATAGATCTACAGTTTAAAAATATCTCATGTTATTTTTGTAACACTTTACTGTGCAAATTTATTTAATTGCTATAAATGCTGATATCTTAGAAAATATGTAGTAAATAAAATAATGAAGGGAAAAATGTGATTCTTATTTCTTTAATCTTTATTAGTGATGTACTTTCTAGGAAAAATATTAGTGAAGCATGTTCTGTGAGAAAATTCTGAAGTGTAGTTCAAATACCTTTAATTGATAATCTTTGTTATTTTTAGTAGAGAGCTAAATTTGTATAGAACATACATGTGATAATTTTTGTAGTATGTTAGTTTACTGTTAGTAACATAGGAAAAATGTGAAATCTGTTGTTTGATATTTTTTCTAGTACAAAATAATTTCATGCTCATTATTATGCTATACTTTGTTTATTTTGTACAGATAGTTTTACTTATTCAATTCTCATAAAAATTTAGTAGTAGGATAGTTAGGGTAAGAGTAATCTACTGTAATTTTTGTAGATTTTTATCTACACCAGAAATAGGTGTTGCTGTGTAACCCTAGTCAAATAGGGAATAAAAGATTATTCTTTATGAGAAATTAAGAGAAATAAAATATGTTTGGTGTATCTTTGAAGCATCATTATGCCTTGCTGATGTTATGGATGAGTTAGGTTGGTAAGCTTTGGTAGCTTAGGTTCACTTGTATCTGTAGATGGTAGGCTAACTAATAGAAGGATAAGGTGCAGGTTTTAGGGTACATGTTCTTGGATGACGTTGACTACCTTGTAGAAGAAATAATTACATTCGAACTGCTCATTCTATGTGCTCATCTGCATCTCATGTCATCAAAGCACTCCACCACAATTCGATGCATTCTTCGCATGTTTGCTTATGCACTTGCATCATACAGGATCGCAGGAGGAGTCGCAGGTAGCGGTACCGGAGGAGCAAGTTTGGACGGATCAGCAGGAACCCCAGGCACAGGAGGTGCCCGAGGAAGAAGAGTCAGGCGAGGAACTACCAGAGTGCGTTGACCACCACCCTAGCTTGTTCGAAAAAGGCAAGCCCCAGAGCATTTTAAGTCTCCTATTTTTATAAAAGTTGTTCCTTAATACATGAACTATAGTTATATATATTGTTGCATTAAGTTGTAGGAGTTGAGTGAAACCGTTGTTGCATTATTACCTTGGCCCCCGGATTATCTTTCACCCTATTAGGTCAGGATCGAGTAAATTGCTTAGCCATGCTTAGACCGGTAGAAGTCGGGTGATTTCCTGTCACCTGCGAGTTATAGGTGGATACCGGGTTATGGTTAGCTGTAATTGTGATCATAAAAAGTAACCAAGTGTTGATGGATAAACGGAGACCGGGCGGAGTCTTATAGGGTTTTGGACTATAGTGATTCCGTCTGTGTCGATTAAGGACCGATCGTTGCTCGTCCCTCTTGTCATGTTGAACGCATGCCTCACATTTAGCTGGCCGAATAAAGTACCTTTCGACCGCGAAGCTAGTGACACTTTTTGAGCCGGGATAAACTCGGGTTGGCAGACTGGTGTTGAAGTGGGTGTAACGGGGACGCGAAGAGTGAGCCCAAGGTGCGTCCTAGCAGTCGGGCGGTCCCTGGGTAGTGCGATCCATGATTGTTATCCCGCGGCTTCTTGGAAAGTGTCATTGGTAATCTATGCGACCCTGACGGGGGAAACAGGGTTTGTGTGAGGAATAAATCTCCAGCTGGATAGGAATTCGATTCGAATCGCCGTCGCTCCCGGTTAGTGAGCACTTGACTCGAGCTATGGCATCGTAGTAACATTAATGGAACACTGATGGTTAAGTGAATGATGTTGGAAATGCTAAACCTGATATGGTAATCTAGATTGCTAATGATAAATCAAGTGATTGTTCTAGCAATAGCTGCTTACCTAGTTTGAATAGGTTATACTAAAAGTGATGCAAAAAGTACTGGTTTAGTTTTTCATAACAACTCATGCTTTTTCGCAAATGAGTCAAGCCAGTCCAATCTATAAAGCCTTGCATGATCCTTGGTGTCCTTTATTTCTGGTTTTTGACGGGTAAGTCTAGCTGAGTACATTCTCGTACTCAGGGCGTTGTTCCCATTGTTGTTGCAGATGGTCAGATGTACTATGGGTACTGCTCCAACTGTCTGTATCCGGCGATGGGCGACAACTAGGACCTGGGGCAAGGGTCACTCTGTTGTCTTATCTACTGCTTTTGTGGACCCTGACTATCTACTGGCACTGTATTTGAACGAAGTGTGGGTGTAAAACTACTTGCTTCCGCTATGTTATTCTAAACTATGTTGTAATAACTTTTATTCCGAACTCCGATGTACTCCACTTTTATTGTGAACTCTATGTATCATGTGAACTGTGGCTGCTAAATCAGTACGATCTTGGTTGTATGTTGGTTGGTTTGAAATCCCGTGTGATTTCACGGAATCTCGGGTTATACGAGTTTAAGTATGATAAAGTAACCACCTCGGTGAAAGATTTTCGTACTTAATCTCGTATAATTACGTTGATCCGTTACAGCTGGTATCATAGCATGGTTTAGCATGTTACTGTTCACATGGGTATTTAAAAATAAAATTGTGTTTTCAACTAAGCTTTTAAATTTAAGAGTGTGCCAGTGGTCATATCGTTTATGCCCAATAAGGACTCTAGGTGGCTTAATTAAGTACTAACTTGGGGGTTTGCATCATATTTGAAATTTTGTCGCTCATACGGCGTGCTATTGTATGAGTGCCATTCAATTGAGTGGTAATGTATGGATCAATTTCCTCTACGCCCTGGTAAGTGAGAGTTGTGAGAGCATGGTCGGATACATTGCCGATCTAGGGGAGTGCTTATATGATACCGAAATACTTACGTGCCATGCGCATGTTCGTATAAGGGTATTCAATTGGTGGGGACTTCCGTCATGCGGTGACGATGCCGTCAATAGGACGATGATTCGGGTAGTTGTTACCGTTATACTCGTATCTGGGGATGCGTGTAGAGCGAGTAACTTACTTTACTGCTTTCTTGCATATTTTCATACTGTGAGGGTTGGGCTGAAGTGACTTTCTGCAGGTACATAACAACGCTTTCGAGTAGTACGTATTAGTTACGTTACAAGAGATCGTTGTATGCCACCGTTTATTCCGTTAGTAGTTATTATTTTTCTAAGTTTGTGAGGACGTACGGAACGTGCATGTATCATGTTGTGCATTTCATTCATGGCATTGTTTCTCCCCTTATAAGTTGATTATCTCATTTTGATAAAAATGCCAACTTAAAAATCTGTTCTCACCACGGTAATAAAAATTTTGCTACAGATGGCACGTACCAAGCAGACAGCTCGCAAGTCCACCGGCAGAGCTCCCCGTCATCAGCTAGCTCCACGCACTCGTCAGCGCCACACTTTTCTTGGAGAGTTTGGGATGCCTACGCTCTTGTGGAGAGTACTCAGAGATGTAGGCTATCCTGATGGAATGGAGCCCCGCTACTTTTGGTCGAATGAGCGGTTGGGGGAAGGACTTTTGGTGACTGTGGAAGCAGTAGTTCGTTCTCGAGGTGATGGTTCTGAGTGGACCGGTTGGCATTTTGAGTCAACTGGCAGGACCCCTGAAGAAGCCGCTGAGAGGGCAGCCTTTGGGATCCTGAGGGATATCATGGATCGCTTTCCTCAGGAGTTGGCAGCAGCTTTAGTTGGAGTCTTTCCGAGGGGCAACCCCTCCACTGACTCATGGCAGCAGGCAAGAGGAAGATCTCTGGAGATTAGCGCTGCGGAAGCACAAAACAGTGACAACCCCGCTATGAGTGCTATGTTCGCAGTGATGAGGGCTTTTGATGGAGTGGAAGGTAGCCTGAGACGTGTGTCTAGTGCTCTTGGTCAGGCTCGTGATGACCGCCGTCAGCTTCAGAGAGATCACGACGCCGAGATTGAGAGGCTCAACACAGAGATGGCTCAGTTGACTCGCCAGAGAGATCAGGCTACCCAGAGGACTGTGGTTTTCGAAGGAGATGTGCGTGCCCTGAGAGAGCAGGTTGAGCGACTGACCACCGCCAACGGGAACGCTGAGCGCATGTTGACTCATGTGCTCCATCAGAGGAATGAAGCCTGGTCCGCAGAGAATGTGTTGAGGGCTAGACAGTTTGAGCTAGAGCAACAGTTGGCTTATGCAGAGGAATATAATGACAATCTGCATGAGGAGGTTCATCGGCTGAACAATCAACTCAACCCCTATGTTCCTCCTGGTGCGGCAGAGATGGATTTGAATGAAGACGAAGATCCTGAAGAGCCCGAAGCACCAGTTGGGGAGCACCACGACGCTGCTAATGGCGACGAAGCCAACGTCTCGGACTTAGACAGCGACCACGATGAGTAGGCTAGTAGTTGTTACGCTAGCTACTAGGTTCCATCTACATGATCTTTTGCTTTGTTGGCACGTTGGGTATGTAATAATGAGTAGAAAGACTAAGGCTTTGATGTAATGTTGGAAAGCTTGGATGTGTTTGTGGCGGTATCCGAACGTCAAAAGTCCAGTGTATGTATGCTGGCAACTTGGTTGTAATGGACGCGATGTGTGCGCTTTAAGTAATCTAATTAGTGGTGTTGTGTTAATTGGAATGACTTATTATGCCCCTGTTTTATTGTATGGATTTATTCTCTCCAGTAATTTCAGTACGGCATGATCTTTCATTCAGTCGCAATTCCTACAACATCACCTAATAATTACTGTTGCTGAAACATGCAGATGCCGAACACTCGTCGTACCGTGTATGGTGCCGCTGAGGCTGGTGGCAGTGCAGCGCTAGTGATGACCGTGATCCACCACCGCCTCCTCCACCCTACACTGCGGAACAGTTTTTCGCACAATTTCTTGGAAGCCAACGTAATATGGAGAGCATGCAACAGAATATGGAAGCTGCGTTGCGCAGTATCGCAGACAACACCCGTCGGGGAATAAACCCGGGTGGTCACGAAGCAAATCAGTACAGCAGTTTCAAGGACTTCATGGATACTCGTCCACCGATCTTTAAGGAAGCCGCAGAACCCTTGGATGCAGAAGAGTGGATTAATACTATGGAAGACAAGTTCCGTGTATTGAGAATGACTGAAGTGTTGAAGACTGAGTATGCAGCTCATCAACTTCAAGGTCCGGCAGGAATGTGGTGGAAACATCACCGCACCACTTTTCCTCCCCATACTCACATCACTTGGAGGGAGTTCACCGAAGCCTTCCGTGGAACGTACATTCCACCTGGTCTGACCGAGATGAAGCTTGGGGAATTCCTGGCACTGAATCAAGGCACAAAGACTGTAACTCAATATCTACATGCATTCAATAACCTGAGCCGTTATGCTCCTGATATGGTGAATACGGAGGCCAAGAAGATCGCTAGCTTCAAGAGAGGCCTAAATCCCAAGATGATGAAACATGTGGGTACAAATATGAGGACTGGTTTTAATGATTTCGTTAGCGACTGTCTGAAGCAAGAGAAGAACAACAATGTTTATGCTGCTTCCAAGATCCGTAAGAGAGCTTTCGAGTCGGGTTCGTCCCAGTCCAGAGCCCCAGTGGCCAACCGTCCAGCTTATCGATCGCCTGCCCCAGGTGCAAGGTTTAGGCCACCGCAAAGAAAGAATCAGAATGCTCAGCAACCCCAGAGGAACCAGAAACCATTCAAGATGGCATTGCCTCAGGCGAAGATAGGACAAGGCAGTTCATCTGGAACTGTGGCTCAAGTGAAGGGACCGTGCTTCAACTGCAACCAACCCGGACACTTTGCGAAGTTTTGTCCCTACCCTAAGAAACAGCAGACGCAGTATCAAGCTCGTGTGCATCACACCACCGTGGATGACATCCCTGAAGGAGAACCGGTAACAGCTGGTATGTTTTCTATCAACAATCATCCTGCAGTAGTCTTGTTTGATTCCGGATCATCTCATTCCTTTGTAAGTCAAGCTTTTGTTAAGAGGCATGAGCAAAAGATTATTGAACTGGAATGTGCATATAAAATCAGTTCAGCTGGGGCTGATCTGTTGACTAATCAGATAGTTCAGGGAGTGACCCTAAACATATCAAACCGGCAATATAAGCTTAATCTGATAGTCATGCCAGGGTTAGTTTTGGATGTGATCATGGGTATGAACTGGATGAATAAGATGGGGGTAGTAATCGATGTTGGAGGAAGGAGTATCTCTCTCAAGGAACCAAGTGGAGAAGGCACCTTTCGAGTGGTCCTACCTCGGAAAGTAGACCTAGCTAGCACGACTTGTGCGGTCCAAACTACTCTGCTAGCCCAGATTCCAGTGGTCTGTGAGTTTCCAGATGTGTTTCCGGATGAGTTACCTGGACTTCCACCAGACCGAGATGTTGAGTTTGCCATTGAGTTAATTCCGGGAACAGCACCGATCTCGAGAAGGCCCTATCGGATGCCTCCCAATGAGTTAGCCGAATTGAAGAAGCAACTTCAGGACTTACTAAAGAGAGGTTTGATTCGTCCCAGCTCGTCTGAATGGGGATGCCCCGCTCTGTTTGTGAAAAAGAAGAAGGATAACTCCTTACGCATGTGCGTGGATTATCGACCACTGAATGCAGTGACAATTAAAAACAAGTATCCTCTTCCTCGGATTGATATACTGTTTGACCAGTTGTCTAAAGCCAAAGTGTTCTCTAAGATAGATTTGAGATCAGGATACCATCAGATAAAGATTAGGCCGCAAGATGTGCCTAAGACTGCGTTCTCTACCAGATATGGCTTGTACGAGTATCTTGTCATGTCCTTCGGATTGACAAACGCTCCTGCATACTTTATGTATCTGATGAATTCTGTTTTCATGCCAGAGTTGGACAAGTTTGTGATTGTGTTCATTGATGACATTCTAATATATTCAGAGAATGAAAAAGATCACGCAGAGCACCTCAGGATTGTCTTGACTAGACTCAGGGAACATCAACTATATGCGAAGTTCAGCAAGTGTGAGTTCTGGCTTAAGACAGTGCCTTTTCTCGGCCACGTGTTGTCTGAAAATGGCATTTCCGTAGATCCTAGTAAGGTACAAGAGGTTATGGACTGGAAGTCACCAACCTCAGTGCATGAAGTTCGCAGTTTTCTTGGTTTAGCCGGTTACTATCGTCGCTTCATACCGGATTTCTCGAAGATTGCCAAACCAATGACAAGCCTGTTACAGAAGGATCATAAGTTTGTATGGACAGAGGAGTGCGAGGCAGCTTTCTGCACCTTGCGAAAGTTGTTGACCACTGCTCCTGTTCTGGCCCAACCGGATATAGAAAAGTCTTTTGATGTGTTCTGTGACGCATCTAAGAATGGGTTAGGATGTGTGCTAATGCAAAATGGAAGGGTCATTGCCTATGCCTCGCGTCAACTGAGGAAGCATGAAGTTAATTATCCTACACATGATTTGGAGCTTGCAGCAGTAGTGCATGCTCTAAAGATTTGGAGACACTACCTAATGGGTAATGTGTGTAACCTCTTTACAGATCATAAGAGTCTCAAATACATTTTTACCCAATCTGAGTTGAACATGCGACAGAGAAGATGGTTAGAGCTGATAAAGGACTATAATCTAAACGTGCATTATCATCCCGGGAAGGCTAATGTAGTAGCAGATGCACTGAGCAGAAAATCACATGCTATTGATGTGCAACCGTTGTTTGAAGAAGGGTTCAATTTGCTACATCCTGCTGTGTTGCATAATCTTCAGATCAGTTGTACTTTGGAAGACCAGATCATTGAAAGTCAGAGGACAGATAAGGGAATCTTTCATATCAAGGAGAAGATGAAGAGAGAACTCACCAAACACTTTCGATTGGATGACCAAGGAGTGTTATGGTTTAAGGATCGTCTGGTGGTACCAAAGGATAGAGAGCTTAAGAACAAGTTGATGAATGAGACCCATCATTCTAAGCTATCTATTCACCCCGGAAGTAGTAAGATGTACCAAGATTTGCGACCCCGTTATTGGTGGACTAAGATGAAAAAAGAAATTGCAGCATACATTGCTCGTTGCGACATGTGTTGTAGAGTTAAAGCTCTTCACATGAGACCTGCAGGACTTCTGCAACCCTTGTCTGTACCCGATTGGAAATGGGATGATATAAGTATGGATTTCATCACTGTCTTCCCACCACACAGAAGGGACATGATTCTATTTGGGTCATAGTAGATCGTCTCACCAAGACAGCTCACTTTCTGCCAGTTAAGACGACATTCCGACCACCTCAATATGCAGAAAAGTATATTGCTGAAATTATCCGATTACATGGTATACCAAAAACGATCGTGTCTGATCGCGGTTCACAGTTTACCTCTCATTTTTGGGAACATCTTCATAAAGGTTTGGGTACTAGTTTGATTCGTAGTACGGCTTACCATCCGCAGACAGATGGGCAGACAGAACGAGTGAATGCTGTACTTGAAGATATGCTTAGAGCTTGTGTACTATCATCCAGAGGCTCATGGGAATCCTGGTTACCATTGGCAGAATTCGCTTACAACAACAGTTACCAAGAGAGTATCAAGATGGCACCTTTCGAAGCTTTATATGGCAGGAAGTGCAGAACACCGTTAAATTGGGTAGAGCCTGGAGAAAGAAAGTTTTATGGAATTGATTTTGTAAATGAGGCAGAGAAGAAGGTTCGTATTATCCGGCAAAACATGCAAGCTGCACAGTCCCGTCAGAAGAGTTATGCAGACAAGAGAAGGAGACCATTGGATTTCCAAGTGGGTGACTATGTCTATTTGAAAGTTACCCCATGAAGAAGAAACGGTTTGGAATCAAGCAGAAACTGTCTGCTAGATATATCGGACCATACCAGATTATAGAGAAAAAGGGTCCCGTGGCGTACAAGTTGCAGTTGCCAGAAGAGATGAGTTCGATCTTTCCCGTCTTTCACGTATCCCAGTTGAAGAAATGTCTGTGTTCCGGAAGAGAGAATAGAACCGCAGGGTATTCGGATCAAGGCAGACTTGGAATATCGTGAACAACCAGTTCGAGTTCTAGATACAAAGGACCGAGTCACTCGGAATAAAGTGGTAACAACCTACAAGGTTCAGTGGAGCCATCATGATGAGAGTGATGCTTCATGGGAAACGGGAGAATATCTTCAAACCGCGTATAAAGATTTTTACGATAAATGGTTCGTAACTCAAAATCTCGGGACGAGATTCTTATAAGGGGGGAGGGCTGTAACACCCCTGGGTGTTAAGCATGCATTAGCATCCAAGGCACTAGTCATAATCATCTCATACATGGTTATCATTGCATGCAATATAGACCCTTTTTAAATTTAGAGTTGAAAAACAACTACTCAAAACCCAAATGCTACATTTAAGTGCTAAGGAGTGATGAAACTTTGTGTAGCTACAATTTTAGATAATCTAGAATAAATAAACATGATTTTTGGAGCAACTCTTGAATTCAAATTCCTTCAAATTTTGCTTTTAAAAATATTCTAGAAAAATAAATTTTTACTTAAAAATTTAGCTTTGAATCCCAAATTCAAAATCTATTTAGAATTTTGAAAAGTGCCCTACATGAAAGTTGTAGAGAATTAAATTTTGAACAACTTTTATTTTGGGCAAAAGTTCTGAAAACCTCTTTTTCATCTTCAAATTCAAATTTGAAACAAATATAGAAATCTGAAAATTTATTTATAAAAGAAAAATCGGTTTTTTCACTTTAGTGGGCCGCAGCCACCCTTTCGGCCCACCCGAGCTGGCAGCCCGGCCCACGCCCGCGCCCCGCCCGCGCCTGCCGCCGCGCGCGCGCGCGCGACGCCGTGGCGCCGCGGCAGAGCTCGGCCGCCGCGTGGCCGGACGCCGACGACGCCGCGACACGCGCCCCTGTGGCCCCCGCAGCACCGCGCTCGCTTACCCCCCCTCCGCGCGCTCGTCCGCCTCGGCTGATCCCTCCATTCCCTCCTCTCGCCCCGCCAGCAGCAGCAGCAGCGCACCGCCGCGCCATCACCGGCTCCCGAAGCTCCGCCACCGCCGTCCGCGCTCGTGGCTGCTTCTCCGGCCGATTCCTCCCGGCCTCAGCTCCGCCCCGCTTCCCTCCACCGCGTGCGCGCCTCCACTCCGCCGCTCGAGCTCAGGTGAGGGCCAATTGGCCACCCCCCTCCTCCACTGCCGCCATGGCCGCCGTTGGCCGGCGCGCATGGCCGGAGCTCCCTGGCCCTTCATGCCTCCTCCGGTCTCGAGCATCCGCTTCCCCTTCGCCTAGCGGTGCTCGTGCTCGTATTCTCGGCCGCCCCCGTGGCCTGCATTGGCCGGCCGACGAGCTCCCGCGCCGCCGTGCCGCCATCTCCGCCGGCGAGCCTCCTCCGGAGCTCCCGCGCCGCTCGGAGTTGGTGCGCTGGGTGCGTCTCGGTGCGGGGAGCACGTTGGTGCCCTCCCCGTCGCCGGAGACCTCACCGGCGGCGAGTGCGCCACCGGTCAGCGCCTCCCCCGCGCTGCTCTGGCTGGCCGGTGGGGTCCGTTGACCCGTGGGTCCCGAGTGTCAGCGTGTGTGGGTGCACTGCACCGGGTGTATTCAGCGTTTTCACCGGCGAATTTTTAAAAGAATTAAGGAAAATAATTTCTCAGAATTTTGAAACAGCTTTGAAAAATCATATCTCAAGATTTATAGCTCCAAAAATTATGAAACAAATTTTGTAATGTTCCTCTTGAATAGATCTACAGTTTAAAAATATCTCATGTTATTTTTGTAACACTTTACTGTGCAAATTTATTTAATTGCTATAAATGCTGATATCTTAGAAAATGTGTAGTAAATAAAATAATGAAGGGAAAAATGTGATTCTTGTTTCTTTAATCTTTATTAGTGATGTACTTTCTAGGAAAAATATTAGTGAAGCATGTTCTGTGAGAAAATTCTGAAGTGTAGTTCAAATGCCTTTAATTGATAATCTTTGTTATTTTTAGTAGAGAGCTAAATTTGTATAGAACATACATGTGATAATTTTTATAGTATGTTAGTTTACTGTTAGTAACATAGGAAAAATGTGAAATCTGTTGTTTGATACTTTTTCTAGTACAAAATAATTTCATGCTCATTATTATGCTATACTTTGTTTATTTTGTACAGATAGTTTTACTTATTCAATTCTCATAAAAATTTAGTAGTAGGATAGTTAGGGTAAGAGTAATCTACTGTAATTTTTGTAGATTTTTATCTACACCAAAAATAGGTGTTGCTGTGTAACCCTAGTCAAATAGGGAATAAAAGATTATTCTTTATGAGAAATTAAGAGAAATAAAATATGTTTGGTGTATCTTTGAAGCATCATTATGCCTTGCTGATGTTATGGTTGAGTTAGGTTGGTAAGCTTTGGTAGCTTAGGTTCACTTGTATCTGTAGATGGTAGGCTAACTAATAGAAGGATAAGGTGCAGGTTTTAGGGTACATGTTCTTGGATGACGTTGACTACCTTGTAGAAGAAATAATTACATTCGAACTGCTCATTCCATGTGCTCATCTGCATCTCATGTCATCAAAGCACTCCACCACAATTCGATGCATTCTTCGCATGTTTGCTTATGCACTTGCATCATACAGGATCGGAGGAGGAGTCGCAGGTAGCGGTACCGGAGGAGCAAGTTTGGACGGATCAGCAGGAACCCCAGGCACAGGAGGTGCCCGAGGAAGAAGAGTCAGGCGAGGAACTACCAGAGTGCGTTGACCACCACCCTAGCTCGTTCGAAAAAGGCAAGCCCCGGAGCATTTTAAGTCTCCTATTTTTATAAAAGCTGTTCCTTAATACATGAACTATAGTTATATATATTGTTGCATTAAGTTGTAGGAGTTGAGTGAAACCGTTGTTGCATTATTACCTTGGCCCCCGGATTATCTTTCACCCTATTAGGTCAGGATCGAGTAAATTGCTTAGCCATGCTTAGACCGGTAGAAGTCGGGTGATTTCCTGTCACCTGCGAGTTATAGGTGGATACCGGGTTATGGTTAGCTGTAATTGTGATCATAAAAAGTAACCAAGTGTTGATGGATAAACAGAGACCGGGCGGAGTCTTATAGGGTTTTGGACTATAGTGATTCCGTCTGTGTCGATTAAGGACCGATCGTTGCTCGTCCCTCTTGTCATGTTGAACGCATGCCTCATATTTAGCTGGCCGAATAAAGTACCTTTCGACCGCGAAGCTAGTGTCACTTTTCGAGCCGGGATAAACTCGGGTTGGCAGACTGGTGTTGAAGTGGGTGTAACGGGGACGCGAAGAGTGAGCCCATGGTGCGTCCTGGCAGTCGGGCGGTCCCTGGGTAGTGCGATCCATGATTGTTATCCCGCGGCTTCTTGGAAAGTGTCATTGGTAATCTATGCGACCCTGACGGGGGAAACAGGGTTTGTGTGAGGAATAAATCTCCAGCTGGATTGGAATTCGATTCGAATCGCCGTCGCTCCCGGTTAGTGAGCACTTGACTCGAGCTATGGCATCGTAGTAACATTAATGGAACACTGATGGTTAAGTGAATGATGTTAGAAATGCTAAACCTGATATGGTAATCTAGATTGCTAATGATAAATCAAGTGATTGTTCTAGCAATAGCTGCTTACCTAGTTTGAATAGGTTATACTAAAAGTGATGCAAAAAGTACTGGTTTAGTTTTTCATAACAACTCATGCTTTTTCACAAATGAGTCAAGCCAGTCCAATCTATAAAGCCTTGCATGATCCTTGGTGTCCTTTATTTCTGGTTTTTGACGGGTAAGTCTAGCTGAGTACATTCTCGTACTCAGGGCGTTGTTCCCATTGTTGTTGCAGATGGTCAGATGTACTATGGGTACTGCTCCAACTGTCTGTATCCGGCGATGGGCGACAACTAGGACCTGGGGCAAGGGTCACTTTGTTGTCTTATCTACTGCTTTTGTGGACCCTGACTATCTACTGGCACTGTATTTGAACGAAGTGTGGGTGTAAAACTACTTGCTTCCGCTATGTTATTCTGAACTATGTTGTAATAACTTTTATTCCGAACTCCGATGTACTCCACTTTTATTGTGAACTCTATGTATCATGTGAACTGTGGCTGCTAAATCAGTACGATCTTGGTTGTATGTTGGTTGGTTTGAAATCCCGCGTGATTTCATGGAATCTCGGGTTATACGGGTTTAAGTATGATAAAGTAACCGCCTCGGTGAAAGATTTTCGTACTTAATCTCGTATAATTACGTTGATCTGTTACATACACGACCTTGTGCGCCTCTTCTCCCTTCCTCTATTACCCAGTATACCAAGAGCGAGACCTCGCCATGGCGGGGTGTGGCCACGGTGACTGTGCGCGGTGCAGTGGCGTGTCGCGGCAATTCTGAACCCTGTGGCTCGGCCAGGCCAACGAGTGTGCGCACCATGTGTGCGTGAGCGAGCGATCAAAGCATGAGGCCCACGAATTTTTCCTAGATGATCCATGGTACTAGCGGGCGAGACGGTTCTATGCCAAGCACAACCGGCGGCGAGCGAGGTGAGACGGTGAGCTCACCGTAGGTGGCGATGGCGAAAGGATATCGGTGCAGAGGTGATTCGGAGCAGTGTAGAGTCAGTGCCGTGCAGGGAGAACCGCAACGTCGACGTGGTCGTTCGGTCGACGCTCTGGGCTCCGGTGGCTGGCGGCTCCGGTGGCGGCCTTTTCCCCCCTTTCTCCCCTTCTTCCCCATCGTCCCCTTTTCTTGGTCGTGGCGCGAAGTGGTGGCCACCGGGGTGGTGGCGGAGCGGATGGAGGGCGCTCGGGCACCCCAGGTGGCGCCTACTTATAGGGGGCGGCGATCATGGAATAGCGAGCGGTGGTGAAGGGGTTTGGGCCACGTGGAGGCGATCAACGCGACTGTGTAAGGGTTTTAGGGAAGCCAGCTAGTGATGATCGGATTGGCCTCACCAATTTTTGGAATCGCGGGGTGGTTATGGAAGGACGGCGGTGTCAGGTGGTGGTTGCGGTGCGGGCCATGGCGAGCGCGCTCGCGGTGCATGGGAGCGGAGGCGAGACGCGTGCAGCTGGCTGGAGGAAACGGTGGCGCGGCTTGGCACGCACGGCTGGCGGTGGAGGCAGAGGGAATCTCCCCTCGCCCCGTGCGTGACCCTGTCCCCTCGCTGTCTCTGTTCCCGATCGAAGCAGAGGATTCAGTCGGGCAGGAGGAAGGGGATGAAGGCGGGTCCCGCCCGTCAGCGACGTGGGAAGGAAGAATACGCCTTGGCGTTGGCGGGTTAGCAACGCAGGCCGGGCGCCGGCGGCTTGTTGGGCCGGCCCACGTGCGGGCGAGCACGGGTGCGCGCGAGGCCGCAGGCGTGATGCAGGCCGGGCTAAGCTGGTTCGAAAAGCTGGGCCGAAAAGGAGTTTTTCCTTTTCTATTTTAAACCAAGGCTTTCCCATTTATCTGATTTATTCAAAAAGCTTTTCTATTTTCTATTTTCCCATTTTAAATATGCCATGCATTTGTATGTAAGAAAGCATATTTGCCCACATTTGTATAACATAGTGGGTCCTCCAAAATATATTTTCGGTTTTCAACTATTTGATAGGTTTATATTTCTATATTTATTTACTTAAGCAATTAATTCAAGAGATGTTGTTGCTTTTAATTCAATTCAAAGAACATAAAATCCAACTCAAGCATGTTTGGTTAAATGCAAAGATGTAGTTAGCTATTTTAGGTGCTACTTGTGCAATTAGGTTAGGTTCCCTATATGACACCTCACCAAACATAGGTTTATTTTTAGAAAAAAAAAGAAAAAAAAATTGCAGTTGTGATTTTGTTTCCTGGAAATTTCTGGGTTGTTACAACAAGCACTGTACCACAGCCCCAAAATAGCATCGGACATGGGTCGATAAAAATACTAAAATACAAGCAAGACATGTTAGTTATGGATTGTACATGACAAACATCTTAGTTGTGTAGATACTTCAATGATCTAGATCGGTTGTGAGTATGTTGTATAAAACTTGTAAAAGTACAAGGTTGATGGCTTCAATGAAAATTATGAGCATGGTTTAGCAAGTTCTGAGTTTGATGTTTAACATGAGCTAGATGGTTAATGTTTGCTATATGGTTACTCCAAGATTAATTAGTTCTTATTGTGTCTAGCGTTGGATAGTTGGTCGTTATAAATACATATCGTTAGACCATGGGTCGGTACAAGTTTACAATAGACGTCAAACTATTGATCGGTGTATCTACATGGTATCGTCTAGGTCAGCCGGTATAGGTGGGTCGGTCAGTCGCCACTATCAGCGACACATAAGGTCGGTCGGTATAGATCTATACCGACCGACCGCAGGTTGCTATAACGACTTATACCGTCCTTCCGTAGGACGCTATAGATGGGTTGTGGTATAGTGAGAGCTATTGTGGATGACGTGAGTATGTGTGACTTCCCTGTTGGTTTTGGCTTCCTGGGGCCTGCCGCCTAACCCCAGTCAATTATCTTATGATAGTACTATTGCTATTTTCTTTTGTCACAATGTTGTGGCTGCATTCTATCTTGCATGAAATATTGTCTGATATTATTTTAATTATTCAGATTGAAAGGACTTCACCAAGAAAATATCTTTAATGATCCCTATTGTCATAAATATGCAACATCTTTCAACACTTTGGTTTAAGGATGGTATGGATAACAACTCTGCAAATGTCATGTTACGTCAACTGGCTGGAAATGCATTTGGACACCTTCACAGAAAAACATGACTTCCAAACACTTTTCAACTGGTGATAATCTCTTACATTTTTTATGAATGGGAGAGCTTTATTATAACGATCAAGTAAATTTATTACAAACTATAAATTTATTACAAATTATAACGATCACAGTAAGGAACCTGGCAAAAGGAATAGCAACACTGAATTTCATGAAAAGCAAAATGTTTTAGCTTTTATTTTGATCTCTCTCAACTTGGCCCATCTCAAACTCACTAGCAGCTGGCTTTCTTGGCGAGCATCACTCCAATGGGTTAAAAAGCGCCAACTTATCAGCATATGGAGTCCTCTACTATTTCAAATAATGACGCCGATCGGGCACAACATTAATCTTCAGGCCATCTCGACTTTATGGCATCCATCATAAAGCTGACTATGGGTTAGCAGGATAACTTCATGCTTGTTCTCACTAAACAGCCCCTGCTTTCCTCTGAAATCATTGGCTAGTAGCTGTTGTCGGAGCAGCAAATACTATGAGAATTTGGTTAAAAACATCACTGATCCTTCAATCTATATAGGTCCCTGTTTTCCTCTGAGATCACCCTACTATAGGTACTTGGTAAAAAACAGCACTGATCCTTTGTACTTGGTTAAGAAATTGCACTAAAACAGTCATGTTCTTACAGTTATTCTTTAGGCACTACATTATTGATTCATATGTTTTTGTAAGAAATTGCACTGACCTTTTTTTTTGAAGAATCATGTGGGAAACAATTCTGGGAGTATAGGATTACAGAGAATGGATGGAAGTACTTTGGATATTTTGCCCAACAGTCTACTCATAATACTTCTGAGAAGGTAGTAAACTAAACAACTTATTATCTTTATCGACTCATGATAGTGTAAATTATTGGTCACCATACAAAACCTAATGGAGTTTGTACCTCTGGTATTTCTTTTTGAAGGAATTGATGCCAAACAGCTCTGGGTGTTCTACAGGAAACCAAGCAACTGATACAACCAACTATCACAATAACCACATTAGGAACAATGATGCCATTGATGACAGCGACATCTTCTTTTGATCTGATTAGGAACTTTGGTGTAACGACCTGAAGTCATTCCAACTGAAACCTCTCTTCCGAACCTCCTTGATCACCTTGCAAAGGCTCTCAAAATCCCCAGGATCGCTTCATCACTATTTCTAAAGGATTCCTAGTGTTCTCTACTAGGACAAGGACTCCAAATTCGCTAATCACCCTCATCAATTCTCTGAAGTCAACCTCGCAATAATACCCCAACGAAGATGCTATCAACATAACAAGTCTCCCTACATGTGCTTGTCAAACTCTAGAAGATGAAGAAGGACCCCTTATGCCAAGAACTCTTTCTCTAGATCAACTTCTCAAAATCAGAGAACAGACGCGTCTGACTGGTCCGACATACTTGAAAGCATCTAGGCCCCTAGAGTGGGTTTCGATGATTGATGACAACGGTTAATTATCATGACTAACGTGCATTTTGCAGAGACGATATAATGTTAGGTCATGATAATGGAGATTGTGGGCGATATGGTTATCATGCCCCTTATCGATGGAAATCATTTCAGTTTTCAAAGGATGGTCGACAAGGTTAAGGACGGTTAGTTCTGGACGTCAAAGGTGTTGAGTGACGTTCGGATTAGTCATTAGGACTTTTGTTTTCTCCTTTGGCCATACTATTAAGGGGGGCATGGATGGGTAGCTTGACCTAGATAAGTCTAATGGTTTAGGTGTGGTGCACACTTGTCAAACTTAGCACTAGGTAGCTACAAAGATTACGCAAAATTGTTTGGGAGTCAAAGTTGTTCACAAAGAAGTTGAATTGGAAGTGAATGGAGCTGGAAAAGGTGCATCGGACGCTGGAGACAGAAGCATCGAACGCTGGTCCAACGTCCAGTGTTGTGTTGTTTTGTGCGGATCAGCAGGTAGGATGCATCGGACGCTCCTGAGGTGCAACGTTGGACGCGATAGTGCGAGAGCGGCATCGGACGATGAGCGTCCGGTGATTCATCGGACGCCTGGCTGAGGAGCATCCTTTGCGGTCCAGTAAGCATCCAGACCAGGAAAACGGTCGTCGGACGTGTCCGATGGGTAAGCACCGGACGCTGGCCCGCGTCCAGTGATAACTTAACGGCTAGTTCACACTGTTTGGTACAGGAGGGGCAGTTGTATACAACGAACGTGTCCGGTGGTATGCACCGGCACATCCGGTGACCCCGACTCAGACTGTTTTAAAGATAACGGTTGGAGGAGTTGAGGGAGAGTATAAATATAACCCCTACCTCTCCATTTGAGCTCTCTTGCTCATTTGTTCAGCTGAGAAACACCTTTCAAGTGCAAGGGAGGGCAAGAGCCCTAGTGAGGATTGTGATTTGAGAATCCAAGATTAAGGACCCTCATTAGTGCATAGGGAGTAGCAAGTGTGCATCCACCTTCTCATTAGGCTTTCTATGGTCAAGTGAGAGTTCTTGCTTGTTACTCTTGGTGATCGCCATCACCTAGACAGCTTGGTGGTGATTGGGAGTTTGGTGATCATCCGACGGAGCTTGTGGATGACCCAACTCATCTTGTGAGCGGTTGTGGGTGATTTACCGCGATGGAGTGTCAAAGAATCAGCCCGTAGAGAGCACTTGATCCTTGCGCGGATCAAGGGGGAGCTACACCCTTGCGCGGGTGCTCCAACAAGGACTAGTGGGGAGTGGCGACTCTCCGATACCTCAGAAAAACATCACCGTGTTCCTTGCCCCTTTACTTTCATGCAATTTCTTTCGAGCATTACTTTTATTGCTTGTTTACATTCCTAGAATTGCCATGCTAGAATAGGATTTGGAACCTAGGGTGCAAAACTTTTTATCGGTAGAATCACTAGGAACACTTTTAGGCACTAGGGGTGAATCATGGGCTAGTAGGACTTAATTCTTGCAATTAAATTTTAGAAAAGCCCAATTCACCCCCCCTCTTGGGCATCTTGATCCTTTCAATTGGTATCAAAGCCGAGTTGCTCCTTAATTAGGCTTAACCGCCTAGAGCAAGATGTCCAATGGGGAAGGACCACCTCCCATCTTTGGAAAATCTGCATGGAGGCGTACCTCGAAGCCATAGACGTTGGGTGTCTTAGAGCCACCACCGAAGGGCTTCCTAAAGTCAAGGATCCCACTAACCCCGTTGGTGACGAGGAGAAGTACGACCGGTGGAATGCAAAGGCAAAAAATACACTCTACTGGGGCCTTGGTAAGGATATCTTCAATCGTGTGCGTAATGCAAAAGACGCTCATGAATTGTGGGAAAACATTTGTGCTCTCCATGAGGGAACTAAGAGTGAGCATGAGGAACACTATCATATTGCTTTGAAGAAGATTAATTCATTTGAGATGCTTCCCAAAGAAAGTGCTAATGACATATACACTCGCTTGAATGTTCTTGTAGAGGATCTCAATGCTCTTGGGCTCACTCAAATGAGTCCATCGGATGTTGCAAGGAGGATCTTAAGTGTTCTTCCCGTTGAGAAGTATGGCTATATTGTCACCATGCTTCACCAAAGCAATCTCTCCACCGCAACACCGACACAAGTATTGGGAAAGATCAATGCTCATGAGATGTACATGCACATCACTTCAGAAGAGGGCTCATCATCTTCTAAGAAGAAGGACTTGGCCTTTAAAGCTAGCCTTGGCAAGAAGAAGAAGAAGAGCCAAGCCATGATTGTTCAAGAAAGCTCAAGTGAGAGTGACATTGATGATGCATCACTTGCTCTCATGGTGAGAAAAACCACCAAGATGCTAAAGAAGCTCAATAAGAGTGGCATCAAGTTTGATGGCAAGAAGAAAAAATTCTTTACAAGTAGCAAAAGAAAGCCCATATCCGAGATGGATTGCTATAATTGTGGAGAACTTGGTCATCTAGCTCACCAATGCCCTAAGCCTCCTAAAGACAAGTACAAGAACAAGAACAAGGGCAAGAAAGATCACTCAAGTGATGAAGAAGAAGAAAAGAAGAAGAACAAGCCATACAAGAAGGATGGAAAGAAAAAGGAGTACCACAAGAAGAAGAAAGGTGGCAAAGCCTATATTATTGGTGACTGGCTCACCGACATTGAGTCATCTTGTGAATCTTCCAGTGATGAGAGCGACGATGAGAAATAGAAGGTAGTCGCATTTGTGATTGGGCCGTCATTGTCTTCATCAACTTCTTCACCACCACCTTCACCGCCATCCTCACCGTCATCATCCACTACTCACCTATGCCTCATGGCCAAGGGTGAATGAAAGGTACAAAGTAATGATAGTGATGATGATGATGATGATAGTGATAGTGACGATGAATTTGATGCACCCTCTTATGATGAGCTTGTAAAGTTGCTAAACAAGTACACTAAAATCATAAGAAAAACGAGAAATGCAAATGATGAGCTTCAAAATGAAAATGAATTACTCTCATCTAAGCTTAATGTTGCCCAAAAGACTAGTGATGAGCTTAGAGAACAAAATAAAGTTGTGTCTTCTAGTCTCAAGGAGCTCAAAACTTCTAACAAAGAGCTTAGAGATGAACATGATAAACTTGAGAAGAAGCACAATGAGCTCACCACTAGGTACAACTTGCTAAAAGAAGAGTATACAACCTTGAAAATCAATCATGATAGTCTTGTTGTTGCTAATGAGCTTTCTCTTGAGTCACATGTTGCTACTAACCATGTTGTTAAGATTGATATAGCCACATCATGTGATGACTTGATTGTTGAGAGCATTGAGCAAGGTTCTAGTAGCAAAGGCAAGAAAGTAGTTGAATCCGACAACTTTAATGAGTATGCCAAGCTCAAGAATGAAAATGAAAAGCTAAAGAAAGATCTTGAGAAGGCCACAACCACCAACACCGTTGTGATAGAGAACCTTGATCATGATCAAGAACTAGTGGAAGAAATTGAGAAGCTCAAGAAAGAGAACAACAAACTCAAGGCACTCATGACTCTTGAAAAGCAAGCACCAAATGAGTCACTCATTGAAGAGAACAAGAAGCTTAAGCTAGAGAAAGAGCACCTCAAGGTTGGGTTGAGCAAGTTCACCAGAGGCCAATACTTGCAAAGTGAGCTACTCCTGAACACCGTCATGAAGATGGACAAGAGTGGTATTGGCTACTTAGCAAATCAAGAGAAGAAGATCAAGGCACAACAAAAGCAACAAAACAAGCCAAATCCTAAACCAAAGAGATGTATTGAGTGTGGTCAAGAAGGTCACTTTGCTCATGAGTGAGAGACTCCACCACCACAACCCTTGCCCAAACATGCTAGACCCTTTACTTTCAATGCTCACTACAAGCTAAGAAAGGATTCAAGTGGAAAGATGAAAGTCATGTTCTTAGGTCCCCCAAACAAGAATAGGCCTAAGAGAATTTGGGTTGCTAAGTCACTAGTTGAAAAAGTCAAGGGCCCTACTCAAATATGGGTCCCTAAGCATCAAGCTTGATCTCTTATGTGTGTAGATGAACTACAAGATCGGTGGAACACATTGGGTTATTGATAGTGGTTGCACTCAACATATGACCGGTGATCCTTGTATGTTCGCCTCACTAGAAGAAAATGGAGAATATCAAAAGAAGATCACATTTGGGGACAATTCAAAAAGCAAAGTCAAGGGTCTAGGCAAGATTGCAATATCAAATGATCACGCTCTTTCAAACGTGCTCTATGTTGCTTCTTTGAGTTTCAATTTGCTATCCGTTGGGCAACTATGTGATCTTGGCTACCAATGTTTGTTCACTTCAAATGAAGTGGTTGTATCAAAGATAGATGACAAGCAAGTGATATTCAAGGGCTTTAGATACAACAACCTCTATCTTGTTGATTTCACCTCTGAAGATGCAAATTTGATGACATGCTTGTTCACCAAGACTTCACTTAGGTGGCTTTGGCATAGGAGGCTTGCTCATGTTGGAATGAACACACTCAACAAGTTATTGAAGAAAGAGTTAGTGAGAGGATTGAAGGACGTCAAGTTTGAGAAGGACAAACCTTGTAGTGCATGTCAAGCCGGCAAGCAAGTTGCAAACACTCATCCAACAAAAGCTTACATGTCAACATCAAGAGTGCTAGAGCTTCTCCACATGGATTTGTTTGGGCCAACAATTTACAAGAGCTTAGGTGGCAACCTCTATTATCTAGTGAATGTGGATGACTATTCAAGATACACTTGGACCTTCTTTCTTCATGACAAATCCAAAGTGGTCGCTTGTTTCAAGAAGTTTGCCAAGAGAGCTCAAAATGAATTTGAAGTGAAGATCAAGAAGATAAGGAGTGATAATGGCAAAGAGTTTGACAACGCAAACATTGAAGCTTATTGTGATGAAGTTGGGATCAAGCATGAGGTCTCCGCAACCTACACTCCTCAACAAAATGGTGTAGTTGAGAGAAAGCACCAGACATTGATCACTCTTGTAAGAATAATGCTAGATGAGTACAACACTCCCCAAGAATTGTGGGCCGAGGCAATCAACACTGCTTGTTATGCATCCAACCGTCTCTTTCCACAAAAGTTTCTTGGCAAGACCCCCTATGAGTTGCTAAATGGAAAGAAGCCAGACGTCTCATTCTTCCAGGTGTTTAGTTGCAAATGCTACATCTATAAGAAGCGGCAACGCCTAGGGAAGTTTGAAAGACATTGTGATATTGGTTTTCTTGTTGGCTATTCATCAAAGTCCAAATCATATAGAGTATTTAACCTTGCCACCGGTTTGGTTGAAGAAACATATGATGTAGAATTTGATGAATCTAACGGCTCCCAAGGAGCAATTGAGAATTGTGATGTTGTAGGTGATGAACCATTGAGGGAGGCAATAAAGAACATGCCGGTGGGAGACATCAAGCCCAAAGATGATGAAGATGATGTTCAAGTGATTAATCCACCTTCTTCATCAAGTGTGCCTCAAGATGATGACAAAAATGAGAGAGTTCAAAATGAAGATACTCATGTCTCTCATGAACAAGCCAAGGCACAGCTCAAGATGTTGATGCTCCCCAACCTCCTCCTCAAGTGGTTGATAGAAGACATTCACCCCTACTTCAAGCACATCCACAAGATCTCACAATAGGGAGTCCTACAAAGGGTGTAATGACTCAATCTCAAAAGCTTGCTTCTTTTATTGAACATCACTCCTTTGTCTCTTGCATTGAGCCTAAGACTGTAGATGAAGCTCTTCAAGATCTAGATTGGGTGAATGCAATGCATGAAGAATTGAACAACTTCACCTGCAATCAAGTTTGGACACTTGAAGAGCGTCCAAAAGGTGCAAGGGTCATTGGAACCAAGTGGGTGTTCCACAAGAAGCAAGATGACCAAGGCATAGTGGTGAGGAACAAGGCAAGACTAGTTGCAAAGGGGTTCTCTCAAGTTGAAGGGCTTGATTTTGGAGAGACCTTTGCACCCGTTGCAAGACTTGAAGCCATCTGTATCCTCCTTGCATATGCATCGTATCGTGAAATGAAATTATATCAAATGGATGTTAAAAGTGCATTCTTAAATGGCTTCATAAATGAACTAGTCTATGTTGATCAACCTCCCGGGTTTGAAGACCCTAGATATCCTAATCATGTTTATAGGTTATCCAAGGCACTATATGGGCTCAAGCAAGCGCCTAGAGCGTGGTATGAGCGCCATCGAGATTTCCTCATTGAGAAGGGCTTCACCATTGGGAAAGTCAACACCACACTATTCACCAAGAAGCTTAATGGGGAGATCTTCATTTGTCAAGTCTATGTTGATGATATTATCTTTGGCTCAACAAATGAAGATTATTGCAAGGAATTTGGTGAATTGATGTTGAAAGAGTTCAAGATGTCTATGATTGGTGAACTTATATTCTTCCTTGGTTTTCAAGTCAAGCAAATGAGAGAAGGGATTTTCATCTCTCAAGAGAAGTATACCAAGGATCTTCTCAAGAGGTTCAAGATGGATGATTGTAAGCCAATCAAGACCCCAATGCCATCAAATGGACACCTCGACCTAGATGAGGGAGGTAAACTGGTTGATCAAACCTCTACCGTTCTATGATTGGTAGTTTGTTGTACCTTACGCATCTAGGCCCGATATCATGTTTAGTGTGTGCATGTGTGCTCGCTTTCAAGCTTGCCCTAAAGAACTTCACTTAAGTGCCGTAAAAAGAATCCTAAGATATCTTAAGCACACCCTAAGCATTAGTCTTTGGTATCCCAAAGGAGCTAGATTCCAACTAGTTGGCTATTCCGATTCTGATTATGCCGGTTGCAAAATTGATAGAAAAAGCACATCTGGAGGGTGCCACTTGCTTAGGAGGTCTTTAGTATCTTGGTTATCTAAGAAGCAAAATAGTATGGCTTTGTCCACCGCTGAGGCGGAATACATTACCGCGGGGGCTTGTTGTGCACAAATTCTCTATATGAAGCAAACCCTTCTAGACTATGGTGTTGTTCTTGATATGGTGCCACTTTTATGTGATAATAAAAGTGCCGTTAAAATTGCTAATAATCCAGTACAACACTCACGCACCAAGCACATTGATATATGTCATCACTTTCTAAGGGATCATGTTGCTAAAAATGATATATCACTAGAAGGTGTAAGAAGTGAAGATCAATTGGTGGATATCTTCACAAAACCTTTGGATGAGGCTACTTTTTTTAGGTTGAGGAGTGAGCCCAATGTGTTTGACTCAAGTAACTTTAAAAATGAGCTTGTGTTGTCCCTTGCATTGCATTGTAACATATGACATGTTTAAATTCAGTAATGCATCTAGGGCTTATCTAACACGGTTACGATAACCCTCATTCGGAGGAGTGAAGAAGCCTAATCGTGGATCAAACTTGATAAGAAACTAGCTTTACTTTCCTGTATTGCATTAAATATGCATGAGTGTTGCTTTATCATTTCTTTTCGGTTATGCTTTGAGCAACCGCTGTGTTCGTCCATGAATAGAGAGAGCATTTGACGCTCCTAATGGTTAAGGAACTCTATTGCATGGCCAAACGTTGCTCCACGGGTGTTTATTGCCTATTTTTTTCTAAAAATAATTACTAGCCCAAGGCAAAATAATTTGAAAATTCAAGGGTTTGAGAGAGGTCACTCATATCATGTTCCAATTGGTGTTTATTTGTTTTTTTATTGAAATTGGAACTTGATTGGGAGAAAGCATCATGGAGGAACTTCAATTTTCTGGACACTGTGCAGCAACGGACGCTGCATCGGACGCTGGGTGTAAGCCACCGTACGCGTCCGGTGTACACAAGAAGAAGTATTGCGGTTCATCTCACGTTGGACGATAAACAGTGTTCTTCGAGCATCCAATGGTTTTTCACTGGAGCGTCCGATGTGACCAAGAAATTTCTTCAAAAGCAACTGACGTAGGTTCGCGTCCGACGGCATGCCTTAGGACGTGTCCGATGACCCTGGGAGAGTTTTTGACCCTCTCTGGATCGCATCAGACACTGGCTCGACTGCGTCCGATGGACTCCATCGGAGCATCCGATGTGTTGGAGAAAGGCGCATTTTGGGTTTAAAATTCTGACTAACGCGTGGGGCCCTCCTCTCTGTTATTCATCTGTGGCCGCTCCGTCCCGCTCTACTCTTCGTACGCTAGCGAAATCCCCTTCTAACCCTAGCCCGCCGCCTCCTCTTCACTCGCTTGCGCCACCACCGTCGTCGCCGGCATGCTGTTTTCTTGCCACGTGTGTGCCTCTCCATGCATCTCATCGTCCCTGGTCGCTGTAGGGAACCACCGCCACCAGGAAGAGCGCCTTCATCTTCTTCTTCAACTTCGTTGGTCTCGGCAACTAGGAGTGTCCCGCACCGACATCGACTCCCATCTTCTTTCCTTGGCCAGTGATCGATTCCCTGGGTGAGCCCCAATCTTGTGCCCCTCAGGTGCTCGATTCTATGCTGTTGTGTTCTTTCCAACTTTGTCTTGATTGTTTCAACCCTAATTTGTAGTGCAGTGCCCTTGTTGTCGAGTGCTTGTGACCCTCCCTGTACCAGCTCTGCTCTCGTGCAATCCACCATTGAGATTTCTTGTTTGAACTCTGAGGTGCCCCGGTGTGTCAGTCACTCTTACCCCTTCGCAGGTCCTTGCTCTTACCAGGTAGGAAAAGCAAAATTTCTTTCATAACTCATATATATATATGCTTGCTTCTACTAAGGATGTCACTCACCTCTAGCTATATACATTTCTCTTACATGTACTTCTCCCCTGTCTATCTATCGCAGCGAGTCGGTGACCTGTGTGTTTTTGCTTGGCACTTCGAGAAGTGATAGTTCACTCGGGGCCAAGCCCGCGAGTACGGAACATAGGCCAAGCCTCTTGAGTGTCAGCGATAGTTCTTTTCGATAGACTGGCAGGTATTCTTTTGTGGCAATGGTACTCTTGCAGCTTTTGATCAGAGTTACTTGCAGTGGTTATGTGATTCAGTTGAAGTCCTTTCATTGCAGTTGATCTTCAGAGACAGTCTCTCCTTCAGGTGTCAAATATGCCACATTGCAAGAATGCTAGGGGTGGACCCGATGACAACGATCAATCATCCTCTCGTCTCACACCTCAGATGAAAGGGAAGAAGAAGGTCACTACTACGAGGAAGCGTTCCAGAGTTAAGAGACATGGATGCAGCCATAGCAGCAACAGAGGCAGCCGATAGAGCAAAGAGAGGTGGCAGGAGTGGTGGCTTGCACATCAAAGACTCTCCTGCCCGTACTGAGGCTATAGAGGCAGCTACAGAGGCAGAGGCTGAGGAGCCCACACCTGGCAGTCAGGAGGAGCAACAGCTAGAGGAGATAGAGCAGATCCGTCCTAGGCGCTCCACACGTGCCCGCACTCAGGTGACTTCACCACCTGTTGTTGATGGACCCCGACGTCCCCGAGCGCCCCATATTCTAGCAGTTGCACACATTGACTTAAGGGGGGTCAGAGCTCGATGAGTACAGGAGTTGAGGTGCATCGACCTCGACATGTGGTTCCCTAGAGATAGACAGCCTGGGGTTGAGTACTTCCACACAGCACTTCACGAGGATTTCTTCAGAGCTTACGTGGAGACCGGTACAACTTTTGGACCTCACAGAGTTGTGTCAGTTGAGGAGATTGTTAGAGTTGCTGGTGAGTAGATCCGTCCTCACTTGACATATCTATCAGGGTTAGCAGATCTTATTGGCAGAAGTGGGAAGTATGTGCAGTCCTAGATTAGAGAGTTCTATGCTACAGTGTGGATTGATCCAGATCATGATTACATTGAGTTTAGTTTCCTTGGGGTTCCTCGCAGGATCTATAGTGAGGAGGCTCAGATGTTTTTGAGGATCCCTAAACAGACAGTCATCTTCACCAGCTGTGTTACCCACAGATAGACCCGCCTCGCTGACCCCATGGTGCAAAGTTACCCTCAGCGTACGATGTCCGACCTTGCTTTAGGGGTGACTTTGGCGAGGGCTCGAGCAGGCTTCCATGGCATCTTACTCCTACAGCTCGAGTTCTAGATGCAGTGATGAGGAGGACTATCTTACCCCGAGAGGGTTTCAGAGAGGGTTTGACTCGGTTATAGCAGTGGCTTCTCCTTCACCAAGTTACACTGACTCCGTTTGACCTCTGGGATTTCATGATCTGCGAGATTGAGGATGTGATTCTTGAGGGCTTCAGGGGCAAGAGACACATGCCCTATTGTCACTGGCTGACCTTCCTAATCTACATGGGGGTCAATCCCATAGAGCAGTCAGCCAAAGATGAGTGGAGAGGTACCACTACAAAGTTTCCTCGGTATGACCCTACACAGCTAGTTTGCTCAGTGACTCGAGGGACTCTTGCCAGACAGAGTCATAGGCCAGAGGTATCAGAGACAGCTGCCGAGCAGGATGTCATTGTCAAGGATCTAGCTGAGATAGAGCTTGCATAGCTTGAGACTCAGGGAGCAGAGGTTGAGGTTACAGACACTTCTGACAGCTCTGACACAGAGTACAGGCCACCTCCCAGGTTCTCACCTAGGCCTCACAATCCCGAGGCCAACGGCTTAGGTTCAACCCCTTGCACCGACCCTGCAGTTCTCACTTTACTCGAGAGGTTGACCGCGGCCTAGGAGTGTCAGGAGGCAGCTTAGCAGAGGCAGGCCCAGGAGTCAGCTGCAGCTTTCGCAGAGATTCGCTCTTGCCAGGATGCCTTCCAGCTACAGCAGCTTGAGATCCAGCGTCAGCAGGCCGAGCTTCAGAGACAGCAGCAGCAGACTCAGCAGCAGTACATAGGGCTTATTCAGTAGCTGGTGCAGGTGGAAGGGATTTCCTTACCCCAGGGTTCTCTTCAGGCGACTCTAGTGTTACAGCCCAGCGGGTTTCAGAGTCAGCCACAGTTTGTCAGTCAGCCTCTGGGACTAGGATCATTTACTTCACCTACTCAGTAGGTCCCACAGTCGTTTGTGTCCCCAGGTTACACGCCTATTCAGATGGGGTTCACACCGATGACCTAGCTTCAGTCTCCGCTTTTCACTCCAGGCTTAAGTGCATTTCACGCACCTATAGTGAGCTGACAGGGCAGCCGACACCGTCTCAGACCATAGCTCTCACTACGACTTCAGAGGTGTCAGCCCTAGAGACTGTAGTTGCCCCAGTGACAGGGACTGGGACCACAGAGACGATTCCATCGTTTGTTGCTTCCACCGAGCCACCCCAGACCGGTACTCTGCCGGCTCCTACTACAGAGACAGAGACTTGAGTGGCTACTACACAGATTCACACTACTTCTGAGGCAGCTGATACAACCTAGACCGCTTCACCTCTAGCTTCACAGTCACAGGGTCAGACAGTTTTTGTAGCTCAGCTTGACTCAAGTCCAGATGATGGAGATGCAGCTCAGTTCATAGTTTCTCACCGCCCCGGCTCATTTGCTACTCCACCTACCGACCTTTAGGTTTTGGTGCTTGATGCCAAAGGGGGAGAGAGCTTGAGTATGTTAGATTCAGGGGGAGCTTGTGAGAGGGTTTTGGCTCTTTTGTGTGCTACATTCTCATGCATCATGTTTACTTTCTCGCCTTGCATTGCATTTTATGTGTGCTTGTGAGACACTTTGTGACATGTTGTGGTTCTTCAATTACCTTCTATATCATGTCACTAGTTTAGTTGTTTGCTCATATGCTTTGCTTCCGCGCTCTACTCCATTTTCTTATGAGCTACATAATCAAGTACTAACTCTTCATGTCTTATCTTATAAGTACATTTTTTGTTTGGCTTGGGGCACATAAGCAATCCGAACCTTCCTTACTTACTTATTGCAATTGCTTATATGAACCAAGCATGTTTGAAAACCTCAAAATCTTCATCTTCTTACTCAAGGTGTTGTCATCAATCACCAAAAAGGGGATATTGAAAGCATCTAGGCCCCCTAGAATGGGTTTCGATGATTGATGACAACGGTTAATTATCATGACTAACGTGCATTTTGCAGAGACGATAGAATGTTAGGTCATGATAATGGAGATTGTGGGCGATATGGTTATCATACCCCTTATCGATGGAAATCATTTCGGTTTTCAAAGGATGGTCGACAAGGTTAAGGACGGTTAGTTCTGGACATCAAAGGTGTTGAGTGACGTTCGGATTAGCCGTTAGGACTTTTGTTTTCTCCTTTGGCCGTACTATTAAGGGGGCGTGGATGGGTAGCTTGACCTAGATAAGTCTAATGGTTTAGGTGTGGTGCACACTTGTCAAACTTAGCACTAGGTAGCTACAAAGATTGCCTAAAATTGCATGGGAGTCAAAGCCGTTGACAAAGAAGTTGAATTGGAAGTGAATGGAGCTAGAATAGGTGCATCGGACGCTGGAGACAGAAGCATCGGACGCTGGTCCAGCGTTCGGTGTAGTGTTGTTTTGTGCGGATCAGCAGGCAGGATGCATCGGACGCTCCTGAGGTGCAGCGTTGGACGTGACGGTGCGAGAGTGGCATCGGACGATGAGCGTCCGGTGATTCATCGGACGCCTGACTGAGGAGCGTCCTTTGCGGTCCAGTAAGCATCCAGACCAGGAAAATGGTCGTCAGACACGTCCGATGGGTAAGCACCGGACGCTGGCCCACGTCCAGTGATAACTTAACAGCTAGTTCACACTGTTTGGTTCAGGAGGCGCAGTTGTATACACCGGATGCGTCCGATGGTATGCACAGGCGCGTTCGGTGACCCCGACTCAAATTGTTTTAAAGATAACAGTTAGGGGAGTTCAGGGGGAGTATAAATATAACCCCTACCCCTCCATTTGAGCTCTCTTGCTCATTTGTTCAGCTGAGAAACACCTTTTAAGTGCAAGGGAGTGCAAGAGCCCTAATGAGGATTGTGATTTGAGAATCCAAGATTAAGGACCTTCATTAGTGCATAGGGAGTAGCAAGTGTGCATCCACCTTCTCATTAGGCTTTCCATGGTCAAGTGAGAGTTCTTGCTTGTTACTCTTGGTAATCGCCATCACCTAGATGGCTTGGTGGTGATTGAGAGTTTGTTGATCATCCGGCAGAGCTTGTGGATGACCCAATTCATCTTGTGAGCGGTTATGGGCGATTCACCATGATGGAGTGTCAAAGAATCAGCCCGCAGAGAGCACTTGATCCTTGCGTGGATCAAGGGGGAGCTACACCCTTGTGCGGGTGCTCCAACGAGGACTAGTAGGGAGTGGCGACTCTCCGATACCTCGGAAAAACATCATCATGTTCCTTGCCCCTTTACTTTCAAGCAATTTCTTTCGAGCATTACTTTCATTGCTTGTTTACATTCCTAGAATTGTCATGCTAGAATAGGATTTGGAACTTAGGGTGCAAAACTTTTTATTGGTAGAATCACTAGAAACACTTTTAGGCACTAGGGGTGAATCATGGGCTAGTAGGACTTAATTCTTGCAATTAAATTTTAGAAAAGCCCAATTCACCCCCCCCCTCTTGGGCATCTTGATCCTTTCAAGACTATTCGTCAGATTATAAGTTCAGCAGAGTTAAGTGGAAAATGAATTGTCCTCCACTCCCTCTTGGTGGGACCATGCTGTCAACACAAATAGAAGCCCTTTAGAACCAACTCCATCTCACACACACTCTCACTCACTCTCCCATTCCGCACCCTCTCACTCTCTCTCTCTCTCTCTAAAAGGGAAGAACAAGCAAGAACTAGAGAGGGAAAGTGAGAGAGATCAAGAAGGAAAAGAGAAAACGAAGAAAGAAGGGAGCAAGATCAGCACCAAGTCAAGCCCAAGAGCATCTCCATCTCAATCTCCATCCATGGTTAGCTCAAGAGCTTTCGCACCACATCTATCTTCAAAGTTCTTGCACAAAGTTGCTGAAAAAAGTTACCTAATTCTGCAAGTGCTTCATATATGTCCTTCGGCATGATTACTCGGATAGCAGTAGGTATAATCCTTTGAAGGATAATATGACAATCATGACTTTTCAGTCTTTGGAGGTTGCATCCATCAACAGTAACACATGTTGCTAAGTTGGAAGCATATCCATATAGAAATTTTACACTATTCAAAAAATCACAATAGTCAGCCTTTAGAATTTATGGTATCCTTTGACTTCCCAGCCATGCCTAGAAACGTAACTAGGATGTACTCATGATTGTATGGTGACTCCGATCATTGGCTTTGTGAGGTGCTTTGTGCTCATCTCTGCGGGAGATTCGCCAAGAGCAACTTTAGTGGAATATAATCATCAAGGCTTGGAGTGGTTCTTTGTGGTCTACCGGCTTCCGCATTAGTGTCAATGTCGTATGGGCCGAGCCTATGTGCTTGCGAGACTAGTGAAGCGGTGAACTTGAGAATCTACCTTAACAGGGACATAGGTTGCCAACAAGCAACCAAACCTCAAGATAATCATTGTGTCACTTGCCCTTGCTGGTTTGCATTCTCTACACTTATAATTACATTTCATATCTTGTGCTTGTGTAGTTGTTTGGTACCTATAGATCTAGCTTCTTAGTTGCTAGCGTAGCTTTGCCCTCTAGTGAGTAGTGTAGTTTAGTTGTTCTTGTTGTTAGCTCACTAGTTGTTTAGTAGGGATTCTAGTTGTTTGTGTGCTAGTGAAGTTGGCAACTAGAATTGTGTAGAGGCTTGCGTTGATTTGAGTAGGTTAGTCAAAGTAGTGGCAATTAGAATTGTCTTTTATACTAATACACTTTGTCTATTGTCTTTGTGTTTGAGAATTTTTTAATAGGCTTTTCGTCCCCCCCCCCCTCTAGCCATCCACAGGTCCTTTCAAAGGGCCATGGCAGAGGAGGCTTGGCCAGGACATGCAGCAGGGCAATCACAGTGTAAGTGGCCAGATGGCACGTACAATAGGTCCTGGAAAGTTAGGTCCGCGCATCCTGTCTGAGCCTCCACCACATGTATCTACCCCTGGCGCTACACCACTACGGGTGGACGAGCGCGGTGTAGCATAGCGGCCATGCGGGGTGTGGCAGGCATGTGTAATGCAATGTAGAGGGGAGAGGGTGGACCTTGATGACTATATATACAATAATACAAATTTAGGGAGCGGAGTGTGCAATTTACAGCTACCGGCACCAAGATCTGTATTTACATGCTAAGGGAGTCGAGTGTGTATATTGCAAATAGAAGGACCTGGAGAACTCATGGCAAGTTGAAGGAATCAAATTTGTAATTTGCAAATACTGGAATCTGTATGAGAACTCAAGACAAGTTCAAGGAATGCCAATGAAATTTACTCTTTTTTCAAATAGACCTATTGCGATATACAGTTTTAGGTATTATTTTTATTTTACTAGTCTACATAAGGAATATGTACAATGGCAAGCATCATCAACTTCTAGAAAATAGACACAATTTAACATCCTCAAGCAGAATCGCTTTGTACAAATGTGCATATGAAATTTTAACTGTACAGATACTTTTGGGTTATCAATTAAAGAGCAGAACATGGCAACTGAAGCTTCTCCATGACAGTCCATACATAATTTTTATTTTACACGATATACTGGGAACCCTCCCATGTCTGACATGTATCAGCTTTCAGCAATCAGAATTAGTAATGACCTGACGAAATTATAGAGCACATTTTGAAAGATATAAAAGTTGAAAGTATGAATATTCTTTACAGAATCCAAATGTTCTCTCCATAAGCACCAGAATTTAATTTAAGTCTACATCAATAAACAGCAACAAATAGACGAATCCACATCAAATGCAACGATTATTCAGAAAAAAGAAATATGATATCGAGTACAACGAACCAAGGAAGTCATCATATAAACACTCAGCTCCTCATGATCACATATATATTCATGACAGGATGTCCTCAATATTGAGATGGGCACAACAGATCCAAAGACGAGGTTGAGCACTACTCCTTGAACGACAATACAGTTTCAAAGGCCCCCACCAAGGCCTTCACCCGGCTCTTCCTCTCCTCCAGGTGCTTGCTTTTGGTTTCCTCAATCACGTCATTGCCCCTTGGATCATCCTTCCTCCACACCTGAGCCACTTCAGTCCTTGGCACTGCCTTATCCGCACTCCGGTCAGCCTCCTCCTTCTCAACAATCCCACATTCATATATAGTCTTGACGCCACCATTGGCATCTTGCCCTCCATTATGAATCTCATTGGCTCCTGCATCTACTTTCTCTTCAGAGAAATGTCCCTTGGATTCCTCATCATCTTTGAATACTTGTTCTGGTTGATTGGGAGATGGCTCATGCTGATCAGGTACAGTCATCTCCATGGATTTCAAATCAACTGGATCAGAGAGCTCCTTGTGCAAGTGCTCTTCTATGGACAGGGTGGTGTTTATGCACTCTGTTCCCTTAATCTGCATCGATGCATCCTTATGTTTCTCCTTCCTGGTTGCAGATGCTCCCATTGCCTTCTGAGAAACACTTTTAGCCTTTGAGCTGGTAGTAGCACCATTAACAGTATCCAATCTCTTTCTTGCGGTTGCACCAGGTGAGTGTGTGGTAGACAGTGGCTGAACTTTGTCTCCTCGAGCAGCACCTGGCAACAAGACCCTCTGGTTGCTAGGTTTAGGTGATGCTGCCGCCTTGCAACTGTCAGCACTAGGCCTTGGAGATGGCTTACTCCTCAGCAAGGTGGATGGTGATGCCTTAGCTGCTGTCTTGGTCATGTCCTTAAAGGAGTTGCTTGGCGGCACAGCAAGCACCAGAGGCCGCTGCGAGGTGGTGCTGACCTTGTCGGATTTCGCCCTCGCCAGTGTAGGTTTTGAGGCTGCACCTGGGAATGGCTGGGCCTTGGTGCCATGGATGGATGAGCCCATGGTCCGCAATGAGATGGACTGACCAGCACTGGACAATGATGGACGCTGCACATCTGTGGAGCCAGAGGCAGCCACAGACGGCGATGATGAGCCGAATTTGCGGTCCGGGGAGCTTGGGACAGACCGTGCCCGCCTAGCACCATATCCATACCCAGAGGACTCACAGCTGGATGGCCTGAGGTTGGGTGACATCCTGCCTCTGCTGGGATTTGGGGGATCCTTCTTGGATGTCGCCATTGTTTCACAGTTGCGCCTGGCTTAGATCAGCTGTACGAGAAACAACACAACACAAATCAGCTGGGCCTAAAGCTTCTGATTGCATAAACAGAATCGAGAACCTGAAACACATAGGCAGATCTTGTCTACACAAGGATGCCCCCAGTTGAGAGAAAAGGGGATGCAATGAAGACATGGTGCTCTTGGTGAGACATCAAAGTCGGTGGCCCCAGCAAAGAGAAGAAAGGAAACAAAGAGACCAGAAAAAGAAGCATATCCTAACGGATTTGGAAGTTAAATATGATGGCGCAGGCTCCAACCCAATCCAACCTTTGTTTTCGGTCGTCCCTACCAACATTTCAACAAATATTCCTGCGAACAAAATACCTACGTAGAGAGTAGAGCAATGGTAGCAACTACAGACATGAACTTTTCTATTTTTTTTAGAGTTTTATGGTCGATGGCCCCAGTCTTTTAGCATTGAGCAAAAGAGAACTTATCTATTGCGTCTCGGATTGGAGGAAAAGAATAAAATGCAGCGAGATCAAATGAAGCCTGCAATCTCTCGGGAAACCGTACAAGATGGCGATACATATTTCCTAACGCCAAACCCGCGTCTCGGCCAGTTCAACAGGCAATTAAAGATGTCAGGCGATTACTGAATTGGCATCACCCGTACGGCCACAACTACTGAATTCGTTAGCGACGAAGGAACATTCCCCGCAGCGACGGACGATCGCAGGAACCACCAAACAGTGCGCGGCCCCCATCTAATCCATCTACTCCTAGATTGTAGCATCGTCTGTCGCGAGCGGCGCCGAACAGCGAATGGAGCCGAATCGGCGGCGTCCATTGATGGCAACCAACGAAGCGGGCGGCCGAGAAGGGAGAAGCGTCAAGGCGAGGGAACACGAGACATACCTGGCGGGAGTGGCGGTGGGTGGGGCGATCCGTGGAGGGGAGCCGGAGAAGGCTAATCCGGGCCAGATGCGGGGCTGGCGAGGAGGGGGAGGGGAAGAGGAAAGTCTCCATGGCCGGGCCACATTATATGCGTCGATTTGTACGGTAGCTGTGCGGTGTTGCCGTGTGGGTGGGGGAGGGCCGGAGCGGGGCGGCCGGGCGGGGATGGAGGGGCAGCGCAGCGCAGGCAGAACGGCACGGGCGGCACGGCACCCCGTTGCGCGCTCCTTCTTCTATAATAGGATAGGAGGGGAGGTGCGGGCAGGGGGCTGCAGCCCGAGGAAAAGGACGGGGGTGTGTTGTGTTGGCTGCTGTCGTGCTCCGCGCATGCGGCCAGTGCGACGGGGGTGCAGCGCGTGGTGCGTTGGGTTGGGCCGGAGCAACAGCCGTGATTAAGGATGAAAACGGAACGGAAATATTCTGAACCGAACCGCATCGTTTTTTGTATTTTATCCGATCGAATTTGTATTTTTGTGTCCGACTTTACCGTTTTCGTTTTCGTTTTCGTATTTCAAATGTAAAAGTAGAAAACGGTTTAGACATTTTCCGACCGTTTCCGACCGTTTTCTACTTTTCTACTTTTAATTCAGAATATCCCGAATTCAATCAGTTTAAACCGAATTTTGTTGTCAATCATTACTGTCCAGGCAACTAGGCAAACACAAGTATGGAGCACTAATGCTCATTGGCCGTATTATATAGGCAGCTCACCCCGTCGCGTCTCCCTGAGTCGTTGAGGTAGGACTAATCATCTCGCACGGTGTTGTATGCTTGCATGGCTACATCTGGCTTCACGCGGCACTGTTGTTGCATTACATGTGACTGGGCCGACCAAAAGACAGAGCTAGATGGGCCAGGCGTTGTTGCTATCCTTTCTAGTCTAGTACCAATGGCATCTCAAATTTTCCTCTTTTTTCTTTTTTTCTTTTTTTCTCTTGTCAAAGAAACCAAATTGATAAGTCTGCTCTCTTGCACTCGAAATTTGCCACGATGACACTTGTTAATTGTTATGCATTGTGGATCGGTATTCCGTATTGAATTTTCGTATACCGACCGTGTTCAACATAATTACGCTCGAATGGGTTCGTTTTCGAAATTCTTGATATTCCGTAAGTTCGCGTTCATTTTCGTGTCCAGCTTTACCGTTTTCGCTTTCGTTTTCGTATTCAAATATAAAAGTAGAAAATGGTTAAGGAGTTTTCCGACCGGTTTCCGACCATTTTCATTCTTAGCCGTGATGGCAATATGGATTTTCGTATACGTGCTGAACCTCACATACAACACGTTTGGTTGGAGGAAATTGTCAGAAAGAAATGGAAGTTAAGAGATGTGTGATTAAAATTCCTTTGATTAGTTGGTGGGCATAGGAGTTTCTATGCGAAGGGGAAAGGGGAATAGGAATTGGAGGGCCTCAACTCTCACCTTTTAAACCCAGGGAGAGAGGTGGGAGCTGAGTGAGAATTCCTTATCGACACAAGACGAGCATATCTCTACCGTTGATAACTTAAGTTATGATTTTCCATTCCCAAACCCACCAACCAAACAAAGGCAACAGAAACTCCCTCTTGAACTCTCTCTCTTAATGTCAAGCACATGCCAAACATGTGATTGGGAGTACAAATCAAACTCTCACATCAATTCCTTCCACTAGCTCCCACCTCCAATTCCCATGCCCTTTCTCTGAACTTGACAAACACACCGATAATGCTCATGGAGTGTCTGATCATCAACAGCTAAAGTCATGACTGGATTGGTGTAGGCATATTTGTAGCCGGAGGGTAATTTGGTTCCAGAATCTCAAACTGTATCTTATCCTGCTGAGAATAGATATGCTTGTGAAATCAGTGGTCTGACAAATCATGTGACTAGAGAGTGTAGAAGGTTGCTCTACGAGATTTTGTGGTCTGAATTGTCATTGTCATTTAGCTTATGAGAAATGTTTGCCTTGGCATATGGGTCCTGAGCTGAGGCAGAAGACCAAACGTTTCTTTTATACTGATGGGTCAATTAATCCTAGAGCTGCTAGGGAAAAGGATAGAATGCTAGGCCTATTGGGGAAAATAAATTTGTTATGAGGTTTTCCAATGCTAAGATAGTGAAAGAATGGAGCTACTTTAAGTTTCTGGCTATGAGGAGTGTGGATGCACAAATGAAAGTTGAACCTTGGACTTCAAATGTCGGTGCTAATGGTATGTTACAGGAAAGCATGATTTAGGATGTACTCCTTGTTGATCAGAGGTCTGTTAAGACAGTGGCAAAGTTGGAAGGCTTGGTTGGAAAAGTGATTGAAATCGATGAGAAGACTAGGTTCAGGCCAGACTATGTGAGAATGAAAATTGCATGTAGGGATGTGTCCAAAGTTCCGAACAAGGCTCAGAGTGCTTTGGGATGATTTGTACTTTGAGACGAAGTGCAAGAAGAAGGAACTGTTAAAACTCTTTCCAATGGTATCAAAGTTGGTGGGAGGGACAATCAACCACCTACCAAGAAATACAAATCTGATGATAAGGACGCAAAAGGAACTCAGACCGATAACATGGGAGGTAAAGTGAACACAAATGAAAAGAGAACATATAATGAAAAGCAAAGGAAGGACTAGTCAGTTGCTAGGAGATGACATATCTAAGGAAATGGAATGTGATAAGGCTGGGAATGTGTTGTTGGGAGATAACAGTCAAGTTAAGGACAGTGTTAACGCTGAAGAGATAATGGTTAACACTCAAGAAATGTGGTAAGTGAAGAAGGAAAGGAAGAACAATGCTACGTATTTAGCAGGAGAATGCAGTTACGGAAAAGAATACATAGGAAATAGTTCAGATAAAAGAAATTCGGCAAGAAAGGAGGAGGAGCGAGAGATTAAAGAAAGACATCAAGTTGACTACACAAGACAAGGTTACTGCTATGGCAAGGAAAAGAAATCTAGAAGGTAATGATACTAATCCAAACTTATTCTCTGCATTGCCAAATGATAAAATATGTAATTTGTTGGGTGATATGGGAGTATTGGTGGAACAGGAAAATTTTGACACTTTTTCACATTTTGAAAGACTTGGAGATTGCTAGAAATAAGGTGTATGATAAACAACAAAATACTCATAGTTTAGTTCCGATTGAGGAGATTGTTGAGGAAGAACAAGATTCTATCTACTTTGTTAATGGAATAGAATAATGAGAAATCTTCTGAGCTTGAAGATTTCTTGATAATTAAATCTATGGAAAAGGAAAATAAAAGAAAGAATGTTAAACTTTCCCCAAAAATAGGTTTCCCTGAATGAGAAAATTAACAGAAAACATAGGGAAAAAATGAGATTACAAGGTTTAGTGCGGAACTGTAGAGACCTTAGAAAAAAAAGGGTCTGTACTTATCTTAAAAATCTCATTCAGCAACATTGTTTGCCTTTTGTTAGTTTATAGGAAACTATGGTAGAAAATTGTGAGGATTCTTTACTAAGAAAAATGATGTTAATGAAGACTTCCTATGAATATGGAATCTATCCAAAGGAAAATCTGATGGAATTCTGGTAGGTATTAGAATAGAATTATATGGTGTGGGATCATTAAAAAAAGGTGACTTTGTTCTTCAAATGAATCTGTGGGACAAAGTAAAAAAGGCTAAATGAAATTTGTTGATAGTTTATGAAGCTTCTCAAGAGGAAAATAAGATGGACTTTTTTGTCTGAACTATCTAGGTTCTGCTCATCAATAACTGAACCCACCCTGATTGGTGGTGATTTCAATATTAATACATATGCAAAAGAAAAAAAAAGTAATGGAGGGGTTACCGAGACATCCTTGAAATATTAGAGGCCTGAGTTAGGTAATTAAAAAATTAAGTGTGCATGATTATACTTTAACACATTTTAGCATCTTGCTAAGTTTTTTTTAAATCATGCATGTCATATCCAGTTCATATGCAAACATACAAGGAAATTTGTATTATGGTAGAAGTTCTCTGTCACACCCATTTTTAA
Source organism: Saccharum officinarum (assembly GCA_020631735.1). NCBI lineage: Eukaryota > Viridiplantae > Streptophyta > Magnoliopsida > Poales > Poaceae > Saccharum > Saccharum officinarum. The sequence continues at coordinate 140,086,231 of CM036153.1, read as the reverse complement.
GGACAAAAATAGGATGCATAAAAGACTCATGTGCGTCCTAGCAAATGATCGCACACATAAGTAGACAAATTATATAGTATCATCACAGTACTTATTACATAACGAGTAAATATGTAACACATACTCTTATACAATAAATTGTAGCAACTAATAGTAGATCTCCAGCGGAAACTCCAAACACAGGGATACGGTTGACTGGTTGACACCAAGACTAGTACTCATTACGATAATCATCTTCATAATCTTCATCTGTTATTGTGGAAATAGCAAGGGTGAGTCCATGTCGAACTCAACAAGTATAACACAGGGTTCATGAGGCACAAAAGACTAGACATTGTTTGACTGCGTTTAGCTTTTTATCATCATATATTCAGCAATTGAGTAGCGTCAAGATAATCCACTTCCCATTCATGAATCAATGATCAATTGTAATAAAGATAATGAACAGCATTAACATAAGCATAATAGTAACAATAATAATTAAACATGGTATAACAATGGTGATCAACTATTCTGTAAGAATCCCCAAGGCCGCTTGTATTCGTGAGCACGGCTAGTATACCAGTTTATTAAACTCTGCACAGAGGTGTACACTTTCACTGTGAGTCATAACTTCCAAATGCATGGGTTCGCGACTCCCCAAAACACCGAAAATCATATAAAGCCACTTAAAGGTTCGCCTAACATGTTAGGGCCATTAGATTCACTCGGCAGACAGATGTAGGAACCCCTTTTCAAATGGCACACTTCCTTCTCGGCTATACTCATAGACTAGAGGCTGTCCTACACCCAACGTGTCAAGCCATTCTTACGCCAATTAGGTAACCACTAACAAGCTAGAAAAGGTCCTTTAAACAACTAAATCCAGAGCCATATAGCCCTCACAGCTGTACTATAAATCCCGGTTATCACTTACAGGTAAGTCCTTATGGAGAGTAACTAGAGCGACAAACAAACAACACAACGCTCTAGTCCCTTTTTCAACAATAATAAAATCATCTTAATGGTTGGTTGCTCAATACATTAATCGAATTACAAGATCATTGTTCATAATTAAGCACTAGCAATAGCTACCCAAATACATAACCCATAGGTGACAAGGAATCAAGATACCAATCGCTAAGTTACAATGGTCCCATGTTATACTTGTCTTGATCAAAGCTTTCCTACTGATACTGCTTGTCCAGCTCAAAATAATACTCCTGATCGTCAAGAAACTGCCCACCGTCTATACTCGATCACCAAGCATCAACACACAATCATCCTAGCAATCATACACGAAGCAAACAAAGAAACATAGTTAGAACAGTACACCAACAGTAGCAAAACAGTATAAAAAGTTTGTAAAACTATTCTACACATTACTACAATCACACAGACGTAAAGATCACAAAATTCGGAGTTAAAACGTGAAAGTTATGAATTTTCTAAGATTTCCTATAGATAATAATTATTTTAATATAAACTCGAAAATTAAATTTCTCAAACCTACTATACAGCTACACTAACATGTATAGCTCGCAAATACGAACCTAACGCAACTTGAACGGGTCAAATCAGAGTTAAAACGAAGATTTTATGACCAAAACAAGTTTAGTGGCAAAACTGTAAATATCAGAAAACGTATTTTTGAATTACCGAGAAGAAATACGTCTTCAAAACAAAGAAACGTACTTTGTGAATTACGCCAAGGACCGCGGGTTCTAATAAAGAAAAACATAGGGGCTCTTTATGAAGTTTACCCCGCGAAGGGGTATCTTCTAATCTGAGCCGCTGATTCGAGAACGGACAGCTGGAAACCTCCCTAGGAGGCGGCTCGGTAGCGCTGTCACCGAAAAACGCCAGCACGCGGCGGCGCCATTGCCAGCTTTGGCAAAAACTCGCCGGAGTTCACAGTTCTCGCGATATTGACCATCATTTGGCTCACGGCCGGTACCAAACGAGAGAGGAGCTCAGCGCGAACTCACCTAGGGCCTCAAATCAACCGGTCACAAGACGAGGATGAAGGGCAGCTTGACGGAGCGGACGGCAGTGCGGCTGTACACAAAGACGACGCATTAAAACCTAAAGAATCAAATTGAGGACACCCTCGAGCTCGCAAAGACCATGAGAAAGCTACTAGAAGAACTTAGGGTGGCAGAGGAGTGACATACTCGCCGAATCAAAGCCGATGGCGGTGTCCTAGGGTTCACCAAGCTTGCGGCCGCGAACTAGGGCAACTACGCTGCAAATTGATGAAAAGAACGAAGGGCGGTGGCTTAGGTGACCCTATATAGGGCGGGGATGAACTGATTACGAGAAGAAATCCCAGGGTTTTCGGGATTGGATGGCGTCGGTAGCGTCCAACTCGGTTACGAATGTGGAGAAGAAGGTAATGCTGACAAGCGGGGTCCAGTCGTCAGCGTCACTGGAGAGAGGGGCGCGTGGCCGTGGCTGCTCCTTGGGCCAGCCCACGCGGGCGCGAGAGAAAAGGGAAACAGGCTCAGCCCAACCGCGAGAAGGAAAAGTGTAGCTGGGCTGCACAGGCCGAAAAGGAAAAAGGTAAAGGGTTTCCTTTTTATTTTCCATTTTCTTTTTCTAATTTTCCCAAACACCTTTTCAAATCAAATTTCCAGTAGAATTTGTATTCCTTTTCAAGTTGGTCAAAATCACACACCAAGATAAAATAGATGCACCAGCATGAATGCAAAAACATGTTGCTAACCATATATTGGGTTTTAGTTTCAAATCAAATAATATTATTTCTCTATGGTTTATTACTCAAACAATTGCATCTTAAATCAATTTAAACTAATTTAAATTCTTGTTAAATTTTTGGGTGTTACAAATTCTACCCCCTTAAAAGAATCTCGTCCTCGAGATTGGACTGCTTACTCAAATAACTGCGGATATGATTTCCTCAATTTATCCTCTCTTTCCTAAGTTGCATCTGCCTCTGAATACCGATTCCATTGAACTTTGCACATCTTAATAACCCGACTTCGAGTAACTCTTTCAGCAGTTTCTATAATCTTAACCGGAAACTCTTCATATGTAAGATCCTCTTTAATGGTCAATTCATCTAAAGGTATTTGTTCCTCAGGCACTCGTAAACACTTCTTGAGTTGAGAAACATGAAACACATCATGTGCCCTAGACAAATTCTCAGACAACTCTAATTGGTAAGCAACTTCACCACGTCTATCGATAACTTTAAATGGCCCAACATACCTTGGTGCTAACTTGCCTTTCATGTTGAACCTCTTCACACTTCTCATTGGTGACACCTTCAAGTAAACATAATCACCTACTTCAAAAACTAAATCCCTTCTCTGGTTGTCAGCATAACTCTTCTGACGAGATTGTGTCACTCTCAAATTTTCATGAATCACTCGCACTTGATCCTCTGCATTTCTAAGAACATCTGTACCAAATACCTAAGACTCACCTGTCTGATCCTAAAACAATGGAGTTCTACACTTACGTCCATACAAAGCTTCAAACGGTGCCATCTTAAGACTCTGTTGATAGCTGTTGTTGTAAGAGAATTCTGCATAAGGCAAACTCTTATCCCAACTAGTTCCATATTGTAATGCACAAGCTCTCAACATGTCTTCTAGTATCTGGTTGGTTCTTTCAGTCTGCCCATCTGTCTGTGGATGATATGTTGTACTAAAATTCAACTTTGTCCCCAAAGATTCATGTACAACCTTCCAAAAGTGTGATGTAAATTGCGAACCTCGATCAGATACGATTTTCTTTGGTACTCCATGTAAACATACTATCCTCTCCATATACAACTCTGCCAATCTTGGTCCATGGTAGGTAGTCTTGACTGGTATGAAATGAGCAACTTTAGTTAACCGATCTACTATCACCCAAATAGAGTCATAACCTCTCTGAGTGCGAGGTAATCCCACTATAAAAATCCATACCAACTTCCTCCCACTTCCATTCAGGAATCTTTCATTGGTTGCAA
>CM036153.1:140020006-140082173 GCA_020631735.1 Saccharum officinarum | reverse complement strand
TATTATCCAGGATGATGTATACAATAGATAAGTAAATCTGAATTCTCTAGGCGAATTTTATTTTCAGCGGCTCAGTAAACCTGCCATAATCTCGAGCTACAGACGTCCAATTAAGGTGATCCTTACATGGTTAGAAAAGCTTATGAAATTATCTATGACTGATTTATTAATAACACTTTTCCAGATTCTGTCACTAAATTAGTCAAACTGAGCTTAACCAAAACTGTTCCAGAATTCCCGACTGCACAGTGACCCCAACTTGAACAGCATATCTCCCAGCTCATAATGGATAAAAAGATAATTCTTGCAGGGTTGGAAAGATACAGAAGTCTAAATTATTCTCAGTAAAATTTCATAAATTTCTAACAAACAGATTTTGAGTTATTCTAGAAACATCTCAGACTGATTTAGAAATCAGTAAAAGACAGAAACCAAGTTTACCCAGAACCCAACTATATATTCATGATCAAACTTAAAATCCTTAACTATGGAACCTGTAGACATGCCACAAAGCTCCAGCACACATTACAAAGATCAAATCACACATTATCATAATAACAATTCATCAAGCACATAATTGTTCACACCACATACTAATACTCGACACTACCAAACTCAAATTGACTCGCAAACTAATATCGTTCTTATTACATAGGGACCTCCTAATTTTAATTGAGCTTCTCATAAATCTTGGGACTACTAGCTCAGCCCTTAGTTCATCGATCTCCTTATAAGCTTGTTCTTTAAGTTCCTTTCCTTTAGCAACTCATCCCTCAAATCCACCTCATGAAGAGCCAACTCATGAACCAGCCCATTGTGGCTTGTAAAGTTAAGGATGAATCATCAGCAAGTGGCACGGTCCAAACACCCTTATCATGCAAGAAATAGGAAAAGTGCCGGAGTGCACCCTTCAACGTCTTGTCAGAGCAAAGACCATGGTAGAAGACAAACGCATTGTAGGCGACATCTTCCATGCTTGTTTCTACAGTTGCCCGGCTCACTCGGGTGATGAACTTTGACTCCACCTTAGGCTCCTTAGTGGTAGGATCTATTGTCTTGAACCATAACTCAGTCTCCCAGTAAGAGTCCATCATTGAATGACTATACTCTTTGCAGCGATACTGCAACGTAGCTTCTCAATCGTAGTAATAAGTATCTAAAGTTCTTGTCAGCATGTCATGGAAGAAAACATCTGCTTTAGGAACCATGATGTGAAGCTTCGTGGTCCATCCCATGACTGAATTCTCCATTGAATTATCTCCCACTCTTGATTCAGCATCTGATATCTCTTGATCACCATCGTCATGGGGCTCCTGGGGTTTGAAGCGGGCAATGTACTGTGCAGCGGACATGCGGGGATGAGAAGGCATCTACAAGAATTAGACATAGATTAGATGGAATCAATATATTTTCACAATAGAATAAGATAGGAGAAGCATACAAATTTAGCAATTAACAAGGTAAAAGAAATAAGCATGAAATAAATGAAGCATAGATGCTAATAACGACCATTCTAACTAGGTTTGCGTCCTACAATCAACACGACTTTGATACCAATTTGTCACACCCATTTTTAAGGACAAAAATAGGAGGCATAAAAGACTCATGTGCACTCTAGGAAACGATCGCACACATAAGTAGACAAATTACATAGTATCATCACAGTGCTTATTACATAACGAGTAAATATGTAACACATAGTCTTATATAATAAATTGTAGCAACTAATAGTAGATCTCCAGCGGAAACTCCAAACACAGGGACACGGTTGACTGGTTGACACCAAGACTAGTACTCATTACGATAATCATCTTCATAATCTTCATCTGTTATGGTGAAAATAGCAAGGGTGAGTCCATGTCGAACTCAACAAGTACAACACAGAGTTCATGAGGCACAAAAGGCTAGACACTGTTTGACTGCATTTAGCTTTTTATCATCATATATTCAACAATTGAGTAGCGTTAAGATAATCTACTTCCCATTAATGAATCAATGATCAATTGTAATAAGGATAATGAACAACATTAACATAAGCATAATAGTAACAACAATAATTAAACATGGTATAACAATGGTGATCAACTATTCTTTAAGAATCCCCAAGGCCGCTCGTATCCATGAGCATGTCTAGTATACCAGTTTATTAAACTCTGCGCAGAGGTGTACACTTTCACTGTGAGTCATAACTTTCAAATGCATGGGTTCGCGACTCCCCAAAAAACCGAAAATCATATAAAGCCACTTAAAGGTTCGTCTAACAAGTTAGGGCCATTAGATTCACTCGGCAGGCAGATGTAGGAACCCCCTTTTCAAATGGCACACTTCCTTCTCGGCTATACTCATAGACTAGAGGCTTTCCTACACCCAACGTGTCAAGCCATTCTTACGCCAATTAAGGTAACCACTAACAAGCTAGAAAAGGTCCTTTAAACAACTAAATCCAGAGCCATATAGCCCTCGCAGCTGTACTATAAATCCCGGTTATCACTTATAGGTAAGTCCTTATGGAGAGTAACTAGAGCGATAAACAAACAACACAACACAACGCTCTAGTCCCCTTTTTCAACAATAATAAAATTATCTTAATGGTTGGTTGCTCAATCCATTAATCGAATTACAAGATCATTGTTCATAATTAAGCACTAGCAATAGCTACCCAAATACACAACCCATAGGTGACAAGGAATCAAAATACCAATCGCTAAGTTATATTCTCTAAGGTTGTAAAGGAGGACACATACATATATATGATAATTTCAGTGAATAGGACAACAAGGATGGTCCCATATTATACTTGCCTTGATCAAAGCTTCCCTGCTGATACTGCTTGTTCGGCTCAAAATAATACTCCTGATCGTCAAGAAACTGCTCACCGTCTATACTCGATCACCAAGCATCAACACACAATCATCCGAGCAATCATAGACGAAGCAAACAAAGAAACATAGTTAGAACAGTACACCAATAGTAGCAAAACAGTATAAAAAGTTTGCAAAATTCTTCTACACATTACTACGATCACACAGACGTAAAGATCACAAAATTCGGAGTTAAAACGTGAAAGTTATGAATTTTCTAAGATTTCCTATAGATAAATAATTATTTTAATATAAACTCGAAAATTAAATTTCCTAAACCTACTGTACAGCTACACTAACATGTAGAGCTCGCAAATACGAACCTAACGCAACTTGAACGGGTCAAATCGGAATTAAAACGAGGATTTTATGATCAAAACAAGTTTAGTGGCAAAACTGTAAATATCAGAAAACATATTTTTGAATTACCGAGAAGAAATACGTCTTCAGAACAAATAAACATACTTCGTGAATTACGCCAAGGACCGTGGGTTCTAATAAAGAAAAACACAGGGGCTCTTTATGAAGTTTACCCCGCGAAGGGGTATCTTCTAATCCGAGCCGCTAATCCGAGAACGGACGGCTGGAAACCTCCCTAGGAGGCGGCTCGGCGGCGCTGTCGCCGGAAAACGCCAGCACGCGGCGGCGCCATTGCCGGCTTCGGCAAAAGCTCGCCGGAGTTCACAGTTCTCGCGATATTGACCATCATTTGGCTCACGGCCGGTACCAAACGAGAGATGAGCTCAGCGCGAACTCACCTAGGGCCTCAAATCAACCGGTCACAAGACGAGGATGAAGGGCAGCTCGATGGAGCGGATGGCAGTGCGACTGTACACAAAGACGACGCATTAAAACCTAACGAATCAAATTGAGGACACCCTCGAGCTCGCAAGACCATGAGAAAGCTACTAGAAGAACTTAGGGTGGCGGAGGAGTGACATACTCGACGAATCGAAGCCGACGGCGGTGTCCTAGGGTTCACCAAGCTTGCGGCCGCAAACTAGGGCAACTACGCTGCAAATTGATGAAAAGAACGAAGGGTGGTGGCTTAGGTGACCCTATATAGGGCGGGGATGAACTGATTACGAGAAGAAATCCCGGGGTTTTCGGGATTCGATGGCGTCGGTAGCATCCGGCTCGGTTACGAATGTGGAGAAGAAGGTAAGGCTGACAAGCGGGGTCCAGTCGTCAGCGTCACCGGAGAGAGGGGCGCGCGGCCGCGGCTACTCCCTAGGCCGGCCCACGCGGGCGCGAGAGAAAAGGGAAACAGGCTCGGCCCAACCGCGAGAAGGAAAAGAGTAGCTGGGCTGCACAGGCCGAGAAGGAAAAAGGTAAAGGGTTTCCTTTTTATTTTCCATTTTGTTTTTCTAATTTTCCCAAACACCTTTTCAAATCAAATTTCCAATAGAATTTGTATTCCTTTTCAAGTTGGTCAAAATCACACACCAAGATAAAATAGATGCACCAGCATGAATGTAAAAACATGTTGCTAAACATATATTGGGTTTTAGTTTCAAATCAAATAATATTATTTCTCTATGGTTTATTACTCAAACAATTGCATCTTAAATCAATTTAAACTAATTTAAATTCTTGTTAAATTTTTGGGTGTTACATTCCCGAAACTCTAGTGTTTTCTTAAAGCCTAAAGTGTTCCATATTTACTGATCATCATTTTGAATGCACGTGGACACCACCTTGGCTTCCTGTTCTTTAGAAAAGGGAAAGAACAACTCCATTTATTATACGGGCTGAAACATTGATGATTTTGGCCACATCTATTTTGCCTCTTTTCCTTCCTTGGCTGAAATGATCTCTTCTTGTTTAAGACTACGCAGGCCTAGTCCGACATGGTTATCCTCATCTTCAACCTCCTGCAAGCTTGCTCACTGTTCATTGGTATTGATATTTCAACGTTGTTACCGTGCTGCACAGTACGCCTCTAGCCACACGTTCCATTTCTTTCTTACTGTCTACACTGTCTTTTTTTTATAAAAGAAAATACAGCAGCGGAGGTCCCTACCATATACTGTCCATCTGGCCCTATTTAGTGCTCCTAAGACATTCACTGCCTCAAATTACCAGCAATGCTTATCACCTTGGTAAAGTTATTTCCTTCCTGCTATAAAATTTGATGAGTTATTATCCATTGGATTCCTTCGGGAGCAATCCTTGCTACAGTCTCAGTCTTCATCTTTTGGGTGACTGCAGAAAGTCACTCCTGGTGGACCGGGGGTGTTTAGTTCTTTCTTAAAAAAAATTTCACCCCGTCACATCGGATGTTTGGACACATGCATTGAGTATTAAATATAGACGAAAAAATAACTAATTACACAGATTGCGATAAATTTGCGAGATAAATCTTTTAAGCCTAATTAGTCTATGATTAACCATAATTGCTACAGTAACACACATGTGCTAATGACGGATTAATTAGGCTTAATAAATTCGTCTCGCGGTTTTCAGGCGAGTTATGTAATTAGTATTTTTATTAGTATCCAAATACCCCTTCTGATATCCCATGAAACATCTGATGTGACACCCCAAAAATTTTCACCTCAGGAAAACACCCCGGCCTTCCATTGATATATCAGCTGGACTTGAGGACAGATTTTTCCTTCTCTGTCCATTGCACCATCCAGAGACCCATTTCCATCGGCAGAGATGGCTTAGTCAGGGAGAGAGGTCTCCATCTTCCTTGCTGCCACTGCCATTGTAAATTCCCTCTCCGGTGAGCTGCACGTTGATTTCTTGCATCTTGTGCAGCTTCATGTGGTAGAAAATCCTTCCACTGTTGTCTGCTCCACTGTGGTCCTCTGTTGCTTGATCGTCACCGTTTTAGCAACATCCACGAGCCCCTGGTGAGCTTCAGTGTAGAGTCCGAGCTACATGTTTCATTCTATCAACAACAAGAACACTATTTTGCTACCGTCATGAGCTTTTGCTGCTGCCCTGTGTCGTAGTTGCATGTTTTTGCAACAGCACCACCTTGCTTCCTTGTATCTCAGAGCTATCATTTGAGTTCGCCGAGCTCGCGCCGCGGTGTCCGGCCATCTCTGGCAGCAAGCCGACCACCAGCTCCTTGTCACTGAACCGCACGTCATCTTGGCTGAGCCAAGTTGAGGTGGGATGAGAATCGTTGTCCTCGGCAAGCGTCACAGCAGCCGGAAAAGCTTTGCTTAAGCATGTTCTGCACTGATAAGCACGAGTCATGCAGTTAGACATCTGATCTCTCGTTAATAAGTCTGTGCACCAAGTAGTAAACCATAAAGAAAGTTTTAATCTTACTGATGGATCGACCTAGCAGCCAGAAGAGAATTCCGGTAGCAAAAATACGTGTGTTAGGAGATAAATAAATGGCCAAATAACATATTCTGTAGCCAGATCCAATGTGCGTGTCTGATCTAGGCCGAAGAGGCCATCTGTCCAACTTAACCCAGGCACATGCACACCATTACTTATTAGGCCAGTTTCAGTGGGGTTTCGTGGTCCAGTTTCCAACACAGCTATTGTTTGGAAACAATGTTGAAGAGTTTCATCCCCATGAAACTCTCTTTACTCCCATAAAACTTTCATTACCTCTCTCTTCATCAATACAATATCATGTCAGCGTATTTAATGCTCATGAAACTCTATAAAATCCCTATTGAGGTTGGTCTTACAGGACCCGGCTCGTCATCGCCTCATAATTAGCATTAATGACCTGTGACCCAAATTACGCTTATATATACTCGCCTTCAGAAATCCGAGACCGCTTTGATCGTGGCCGGAGACGCACCATCGCAGATCCAGATCGGGCCCTCGCGGCCTGCCTCCTCTACCGCGCTGCGTCGTCAGCGGCGCTGGCCTCCGCTGGCGCTGGGCCGACGCTGGCCTTGGGGCGCTGCGGGCGCCGTGCGACGGGACGTTGGAGCTGTGCGCTGTAGGGAGCGACGAGGAGCAGGAGATGGGCAGCAGCGACGCGTTCCTGCGGCGGGCGCAGCGGCAGCCGACCAACAGGTACATCAGTGACGCGGCGCTACGCGCGGACCAGGTGACGTGCAACTCCTACCACAGGACCGCGGCTGCTCCGCCATCACCTGATGCGCACGCACCACCAACTGATCCATCCTAAATATGGGTGTGTTCACTTCACGAAAAGTTGGTGAAAAGTTACTGTAGCATCTTTCGTTGTTATTTGGCAAAATTTGTCCAATCATGGACTAACTAGGCTCAAAAGATTCGTCCCGACATTTACAGACAAACTATGCAATTAGTTATCTTTTTTACCTACATTTAATGCTCCATGCATGTGTCGAAAGATTTGATGTGATGGGTGAAAGAGGAAATATTTTGGGTTAGGATGGGGAAGTGAACAAGGCCTATATACTGTATCCTAATTACCATCCAGCGATGCAGATGCAGATAATGCAGATCGATCCATTGACGTACAGGCTCAAGTGTTGTTCGGATTGACATGCATGTTTGACATTTTGTCTTAATTTATTCTTTTTGTGATGAATGGCCAACGTCTACGTACGTACCTAAGTAGTAAGTAGTAGCAGTTCCATTGGTTTGATTTTCTGATGATGCGTGTGACCATAGCTGAAATTCGACATCGGCATGCAGATTCAGCATCATTCAGACCGCGTCCTCTCCTCCGGTGAGCCTGACATCCCTGAATCCTTCTCGTATTTATTTGTTGATCCGAATCCATAAGTATTAAACTGTATTTTTTTCCCTATGCCTCCGCTTGATTTATCACTACTTTCAAATAATTTATATGGATTTCTCTAATTATCAAACTTCACCGTTGTTCATCTAATTATAGATTCTTATTTTCCCCATTTTTTTCTGGAAGATGCTATTAGCCTCATGATCTTGCTAAAAGTTTTATCTTCATTTTTTTCCTAAATCCAGGTGCATAGATCCTGCCTTCCAGCTTCAGAGGTCCACCTATTCCCATCTTCAAGGCCAGAGGTTGTGGATGGTACTACGTCAAAGATTCATAATCCGGGCTTCCAGCTTCAGAAGAACTCTTTTCCTGTAACAAGGACCTGACTATATGAATGAAACAATATAGTCTGTAATTGTCGAAGCGGTTAGGTACCATTTTGTGATGCTGAGATATATGGTTCGCCCAGTACAAGCTGGTGTTATATAGTATGTACCATTTGAAATATCGTAACTATCTTATGGTAAAATGGTCTCAATATTATAGTAACTAGTTATCATGAACCATTTGACTCATGTAATTCTCTTATCAAGAAACTCGAATTCTCGTAATTATTTCATGGTAGACCATTGTCCCAGTTACAATATATAGTTCTATACTTCATGCATTTTCGTAACTGGCCAACTAGTTAGTCGGAAAAACCAGAACCTAACTAAAGTAACTTGTCATGTAATTCTCGTAATTATTTCATGGTTCTCGTAATTCACATTCAAGGTTCATTCTCGGAAATCACACTAAATTCTCATAAATCATAGTTGTCAAATTCACAAGGATAGCAAGGCATAGATTCTTGTAAATTACTGTTAGTATTGTCGTAAACACAATTCTCGTAAATACAAACATTGGGACGATAAACTGTGGTAACCTCAATTCTAAATTATCGTAAATTTATCATGGCACGTTTGTTTTTTTTATTATAGTAATCAAATACTCAAGGCATAAAATTGTGATAACTTCCTACTCAATTATAGTCCGAGCAATAAGAATTATGGTAATTACCATAGTTTCCGAGCATTAGTTCAACATGTAGCTATTTGAATTATCGTAAATTTCCGAGCATTAGTTCATGCACATTGGCATTAATATTATAGTAACCAAATACTCACAGCGTAAAATTGTGGTAACGTCCTACTCAAATTGTAGTCGGAACAATAAGAATTAGAGACTCTTTACAATGGTTGGAGTCGGTTCCCATCGGTTCCGCTAAATAGCTATTTTGGTTAATTTAATTCGTCGAAGGGTAATATGGACATTGCGCATGGTCATCTCAATCCCCACACCCTCACCCCGCCCGCCCGTCCTTCACCCCGACCCCCACCACGCCGAACTGGCTCCCCTCGGTCTCGCACGGACCTAGCTCCCGTCGGTCTCGCCGCCACCGCCGCCGTTGCCCTCGCACGTCGTCACGCCGGCGGCCGCAGTGCCCTCGGCCTCAATTCGACGGCGGCACCAAGGCAGTGGCAGCGTCGCGGCACGCAGCCAATGTCGCGCCCCCAAGCAGTGGCGCGGCCCCAGGCAACGGCGTGGTTCCCAGGCATCGGCACGCCCCCCAAGCAGCGGCGGATCCGGGTGCTCTACTCGTCTCCACCTGTTTCAACTAGGCGCCAGGGACTCCCAAGGCGACGAGCTCTTTCATCTCCGGCACGGCAGCCGTGGTCGCGTCATCAAGGTTTGTGCTCTGAAACCCTGTCTACTCTAGAAGTTTTGCTTCAAAATCAGCTGCTGTTATTAGGTGTGTGTGTGTTAGTCATTGTAGAAATAATGAATGCATTGTTAGTGTTCTGATGAATCACTGCAAAATTTAATAGTGGAATCGAGGACAGTGAGATTGGATGAATGATAAGCACCTCGTGCTAAATTAGTTATAAGCAACTTTGAACTGACAGACATTAGCTGAATAAAAAGAAAAGAATGATATAGGATGGTGTCATATTTCTTAGTTGCTGGTTATCATCTTCAATGTCTTGATGTTTGTCGCTGAAGTTCCCATTTCATTTTTTCTTACATTGGCACGTTTTAGAGGTCGTCAGTATCTATTTCCTGTACTCTTTTTGTTGTTGTTCATTTTTACCTTTTTAATATGCAACAAGAAACTGGTACGCAAGCGTGCTGAGTTGTTTAGCTGTTGTAGTGTAGTGCCCTTTAGTTCTCAGCATTGCCACAAGAAAGTTTTCAGAATTTTTGTATGTACTAAGGAGGTAATAAACATTTTTGCATCCATCTGCTATGTGGCTAATCAGGACAATCTAGGTTTGACAAATATGGGCATCTGGCTTGTTCTTTGGTTTGGCTCATTTCTACTTTCACTCCCATAAGGCCAGGCTTTTGGCTCATCCTCTGTACTGGGTGTTTCTGTAACCGAAGTTTCCTCTGACTTGAAGATTGGCATATGTGTCTCACGTACAAATTTTCAATTCCCAAAATGACTTTAGTTACCTGGAGGAGCTCATTTACCATTGCACTACTGGATCAGACGTTTTTCAAAATAAATTCGGCAGAGCAGGTTATATCAGTGCACATGGTAGGCTGGTAAACTACATGGCACAATCACTGAATCACATGCATATATATAGTTTTAATCTTGCTTATATCAGTGCTTAAGTGTGCTGATTATAAATGCATAATTACACAGACTTTCAAAGTTACTCTAGGTTGGGATTTATGTTCACATGGTAAAAATATATTCATTTGGTTTGCTACCTGATACTTTTCTGTATATTTTTTTGGGGTATTTTCTTTAGAAAGAATGTGATCATTTGTGTTGTTCACTGTGTTCTGAATGTCATGTTGCAATGTCAATTCTCCTGCTTTGTGCAAACTTAGTTCTGAACTTCTGATCATGAGCCATGCCATTATAAGAGGCTAGATACTTGTGACAGAAAGTGCTTTCTCTTTTTGGACTTGTGGGATTGGCATGCTTACAATGGACTCCAGGGGGCATGAATTTGCAACCCTGCTTCATAGTATGATGAAGCTATTTAGGAGCAGTACAATGCAGAATGCATTTTGACAATTTGTGCAATTTTGCGTTGAGATGCTTCCAAGGAATTAGATGCTTGCCATGGATGAGCAGTAGGTATCTTTCGGCTAGGCTGTAGCAGTAGGAAAATTGGGGGCTGAGGTCATGCTCTGATGCTCGTGATGTTCAGGCTTACTGGATCAGACATTTTTTCAAATAAATTCTGCAGAGCAGGTTATATCAGTGCACATGGTAGGCTGGTTAACTACATGGCACAATCATTGAATCACATGCATATATTGGAAGCTATTGTAATGCTTCTAAATAGCTTCCAATTTGTCAAAATGCAATCATACTTAGATGAAGTGTCTATCTGCTTGAACATGTTAATAGAGACCTTAAGAATTCAGAAATTCAGTACATTTGTGCATATGGACTGTCATCAAAGTAGATGCACCCACCTTATCTCCAACTCCAGTTAAAATTGAACCACTCTTCATATGGCACAAGGTATGTCTGTTTAATATTTGACTGCATACATTCAGTTGACTTGCAACTGCATTTATAATGTTTCATTCTCATCTTTTACAGAAAGAACAAGGCACCACACAGATCACCATCGAAGTGTGAAGGCGTAATTTCAAAACTACGTGATACCCGGGAATTGCGGGTTGAAGAGCCCATTCTGTATGTGAAGATGAAGATTGCAACATTTCTTCTTAGAGAAAGGGAGTCAAAAGGATTGGGCAAAACCTTTTTGGACAGCATGGTTGATGTTGATCCTTCTGTCCATGGTACCTATTACTGGGTGTGTTCTCAGTATCATAAGTCCAGTCAAGAATACTCAGAATTCTACAAAAGTGCTCTTTATCTTGCATACACAACAGTCTAGTCGCTTTCAGAACCATTCAAACAGGTTTTACATATTACTCCCTGCTTATATTTTGATACCAATAGATTGGGCTTATTCTTACCGTTTCTGATAGGGTTTATGCTGTCTTCTTGGGAACTGAGTACAAAGTTTTGCACTCGATTGTTCATGATGTCTTCTTTGGAACTGAGTTGTACACAAGTCCTTGATTTTGAATTGTTTTGTCTAGGACTTTAATTTTGTCCATACAGAAGATTTTAGAATGCCACTGCTACTGCTATAGTCAAATTCAAATTTGCTAAGCTGAATCAATGGGTTTTTCTTATATATGGCATATGAATATGAATCATTGACTTCACTTGACATTAAAATACAACCTGATAAATAAACTTTGCTATATCCATGAACCAAACTCGTGGCCATACCTAACAGCTTGCATAGTCCAATTTATCTTCCCTATAGTGCAAAGCTGAAACCAATGTCATGAACACTGGTGTTGCTTTGAGAATTTGTCAACTGATTTCCATTGTTGACATCATGTAGATCCATAGCCTTTTTCAAGCTGAGTGGATATTTCATATGTTGCAAGCTTTCAACTCTGGGAATCTATCCTTGTACCAAGAAATCTGCAAAGCTCATAACACCGCTTTGAGTGCACAACTTGCATTGGTACAAAATGAGAGGAATCTACTTGAAAAGATCAACATTCTTTGCTTGATGGAAACCATTTCTAGGTAATTCTCGTAAGCTTAGTTCAGTAACAGCTTTGTCTACTTGCAGTCGATCATCTGAAAACCGCACAATCCCAATGCGGGATATAGCAGAACAGACCAGGCTCTCTGTTGAAGATGTGGAGTATCTACTAATGAAGAGCCTCTCTGTAAGACCTACCCTCCAAAAACTGTGCTTGGCTCTTTTTTGTTCTTGTGGCAATATCATCATGGTTTTGACATTACTGTGGTTTTTTTCCTCTTCAGGCTCGTCTTATTGAAGGCATGATTGATCAGGTTGATGGAGTTGTCCATGTTTCATGGGTTCAATCGAGGGTGTTGGGCATAGAGCAAGTGGAATCCTTCCGTAGTTGCGTGACCGGTTGGATACATGGATTCGGAAGGTCGATGCTTTCTGTTGAAGCCGAGACACCAGACTTTTTTTTGAGGGACACCAAACTTGGTATCTTCGTGATCTACTCTCGAAGGATCACTGTGGCATAATCTGATGTGAACGAAGTCATTAGATATTTATCAGGTTGTCCCCCTGTAACCATTGCTGTACACCTCCGTAACGATTGCTATAACAGTGTAACCTTGTTGCTTCAGTTTTAGTAGTGCACATTCTCAAGGAACCGTTGCTTTGCAGAATGGTTCAGCTGACTTCCAGCGCATGATGTGATCTTATTTTTTAAACATTAAGACAGCTAACCTAAGCAAGGATTCACCTACCTCTACACTCAACGAAACAGTGGTCTCAAATCACGAGTCAGCATATATGACTTCAGCATCTCGAGGGAATTCCATATTCATAAACAATCAACCATGACACATGAAAACACTTGGCTGGCAGAGCACACACAAAGTCTGGATTTCAACACTACACTGGTACATTGGGTTGGCAATATAAGCTCAGTTCTAGTCCAGAACTGGCACATCATTTGGTTCAGTTAAGTGATAGCTGACAAATATCGCTTTTATAAGTAGTTGATCGTTGATCTTTCTCATCCAATGCTAATTATTCTCAATTGACACTCTTCAAGAACTATGTTTCTCTGAATAATCACTCTTGTAGGATGTATACAAGGGCCTTTCGATCCACTCGTGCTAATTAAGAGCTGAGTATATACCTCGAAGAGTGCTTTAATGGCGAGCTTGATGGTCTCCTTGTAATTCTTCTCGAGAAACTCGAGCATGGAGTTGGAGTTGCGGGCGGAGGCGTTGGCCTTCCAAGCGGAGAAGGTCCCCGAGGGGTCAGTCTGGTACAGCGCGGGCTTCTAGGTGTAGGGGTCGAAGCCGACGATAAGCCTAGAGAGGCCGAAGGGGCGCACCCCTCCGCTCTGGGTGTACTTCTGCTGCAGGGCGGCGATGTAGCGCTTGATGTACTCGACGGTGATGGGGTCCTTGACGGTGAGGCGGTGGCTCTGGCACTCGACGCGGGCACGGTTGCTGAGCACGCGTGGGTCGGCCTTGAGCCCCGCGTACCGCGATGTGGTTGTCCAGGCTCGCGATCTTGCCCACGGACCTGCAGAGATTTGGGGGAAGGGGGTTCGACTGAGGCGGCGGCGGGGTGTAAGGTTCAAATGTCTTGAGGGGGGAGAGTGAACAACCTATTTAAAAATCTACAAGCTTCACTAAATAATCATGTTAGTATAAAAGATGGCTAAGCTAATTCTAGCGCTAGCTCAACTACAATATGCAAGCCACCTATACAATTCTAGTGAAACAAGGCTATGATCTCTAATACACACCAACAAGACTAAGTCATTAAGCTACTTACTCCTATGTGATAAAGGCTACAATAAGCAAACTACACTAGGACTGGTACAAGAAAGTAAAGAGCAAGTGACTTGATTCTTATACCAACGATGTAGATAAGTAATGCACTCGAAGAATCAATCACAATGAGCAACCACAAGAGAAATCCTCGCCAAGAGATGACACAAGATTTTTACCGAGGTTCACTTGCTTCCCGGCAAGCTACTTCTCGTTGTGGCAATGCACCCACCTGTCGGTACGTGAGCTAATCGACTATCAAGAGTCGAGTCCTCGGCGGACGCCGCACAACCACACACAAGATGAGAATCCTACAAGCCACGAGCTACACTAGAGTATCCAATTTGAGCTCAAGCATCTCCGCTTCTCCAAGCCGTCTACCGTGTCGGGAAACACAGAATAGTAACAAGAAATCCGCAGCAACTCGAAGATCAAGTGCCTCTAGAATGCAACTCTCAAGTAATGCACTTGAATCTCACTCAATCTCACTCAAGATGTGCAACTAAGCAAAGAAATGAGTGGAGAGGTTGTTCTCTAGCTCAAAAGATGTCTCTAGGTCTCAAAATATGCAAGAGTTACCATCAAACCCCGGCCAACTTCTATTTATAGCGAAGGGGTACGCAGCTAGCCGAAAAAATATAGATCTAGATGGATTCTATAACTTTTTGATGATGACTTTTTAAGTTGAAATCATCTACTACCCGAAAAATTTATTTGAACTTCTCATATTTGAAATTTCAAATTTTATATAGTTCAATAAAACTCGAATGGAGAAACGACCAAAACAAAAGTGGTAGATCTCAATGAATTCTAAAACTTTGTTTTTGACCACTTTTTCACATGAGTTCATTTCATATCCTAAAATTTGATTCGAAGTTCTCATATTTTATATTTTTTTAATTTGTTGGGCTTCTCAGCCTTCCAACCTGGGCTTGGGTCTCAATTTTGCTTTTGGGCTATTGAAACCCACAGACATATTAAGGACGTGGATGATCTGAGCCCTTGATCTGAGATGGATGGCTGAGATCTGGTCGACAGAAAATGGTTTCATATAAACCCGGCCAAACCCTAACCGTGTGTTTGGTTGGGGGTTGGGTGGGGTGGGTTGGATCCAACCCAGTTTTTGAGGATGGAGCCAACCCGTCCAGTGTTTGGTTGCACTTCTGATTTTAAGGACGGAACCAACCCGTTCAGTGTTTGGTTGAAGGAAGTTGAATGAAAACACGGGTTGATATAAGCCAACCCGGCTGGAGCGGCTCCGTCCCTCAGATTTTGAGGGACAGAGCCAACCCACATCTGAGAGGAATATTCCACCCTGAAGCCAACCCAACCCTCCCATCCTCCAACCAAACGGCCACGGAAACGGGTTCGCTCCACCACGGCTCGGCCCGCTCTCCAACCAAACACACGGCCCCGCTCTTCATGGTTGAAGGAAGTATAATGCGCTCGCTCTCTTGCTCCCCCTCTCCTCTGGTTCTCCTCTCCGCCACCCCATCCCTCCTGTGCGTCTTTGCCCCAAGGTCGTCGGGGAGCGAAGCCATGGAGCGGCGAGGCGTGCCACGACCAACGCACATCCTCCCAGATCAGCTCCTCCAAATCGCCATCTCACAGCGCAGGAAACTGAGCAGATCGAAGGAGATCTTGCAAAGGATCGAATGTTCAAGTTCGTCTCCAACTTGCTTCTGATCTAGATGCGGCTGTACACATGCATGGACAAGGAGATCTTGCAAAGGGTCGCATGTATCCGGCTCCTAAGCACTGTTGGGACCTCCAAGGATACGGAAGCAGATGACTGCCCACGAGATTCTGGTGACGGCGATGGCTGGATCCCGCCGGCTCGCGGTTGACGGCGTCGATGCTCAGCAAGATTCTGGCGGCGACCGGAGACCGGCGTGCGGGTGACAGTGACGGCGGGATCCCGGTCCACGAGCAACGGCGAGGCCTCCTCCGTTGACTCGTTCCACATCATCGCTGGTATGACCAATCCTCTCCCACCTGCTTCTCATCCTTCCATGCTGTCCTATGCACGGATCCCCTGGTTGTGATTGCCTTGTCCCTGGGCAGCGATTGCAGCGTTGTCCTTAACATCTGCTGCTGCGCGCCTTCTAGATCGGTAGTCTCTTCTGCATGAATATTTAGATCAGCAAGCTAGCTGCCGATATTATATTTTGTTTCTTCGGTGTCTGAATAGGGATGGGATGCATCGATGCATGCCTTGTTGGGAAGGACCGAAAGGTCGGTAGTCTCTCTGTAATTCATTAATGATTGCTGCTCAAAGATCCTGTCGGCTGCTCCAATTTTGCTATCTAGTGTCAATAGCTGCTAGCTTGGCAGCTTGCACATCCTCGTATGCAGAAGTAAAACAAGGAGACTAGCAATTTATCAAGTTAATTAACCATTGCTTGGAAAATGTTGTGTCAGTCTGGCCACTAAGTACTGGATTCATGTCTGTTACAAGAAATTCAACTTTGTTTGTGGATTTTTTTTGCGAGACTAGATACAATGGATTAGAAAGGAAAAGAAGGTAACTACTGGATGTAGCTGCTGGTTTCACTCAGAGATTCTAGTTTGCTGTATTATATTAATTATGCTATCGTACTAGCTTCTGGTTTGTTGTATTTTTTCCTTAAACATGAACAAACACTCGCACTTGTTTTGTGGGAAATGGTCAAGTCTAAACAAGACCTATTTTTAAACTGTAAATTCAGTTTATCTAAACGGTACTGTCATATCTTATAATTCTACCACTTGGTATGCAGATGAAGCAACTGTCCAAACTTCTCGACGAAGATCCAGCAGTCATGGAACGCAGAACTAACCTTGCAAAGAAGCTGGAGCTGTACCGGAGTGCGCAATCAGAAATCAATGCAGTTTCATGGTCCAAATAGTCCCGATGGCCAAGATATCTGTTCTTACATGTTCTTTACCCCTTGTCTAGTGAATCTCCCATATTCTGGGGGCATATATAGCGCATTTTTCTTGTGTAGGTCAGGTCATTTTATAGATCACCGCTGCTGTTGTACGGTGTCGTTTGGTTGTGCTTTTGTTCCTTGTGCTTGAGGATCTAGGGGACACCTGGCTGCTGTACTCTCTTGTATCACGAACAAGTTCATATATTGTGCTTTTGTTACCATGCATTCTTTTGTTCCATCTATGTGCTGTGCAGCTACATGAAAGCACGTTTCTCTATCGCGCTGTTCAAAATCTTGCTAAAAGCAGGGTGTATATGTATTTGCAAAGTGTTAAACGACCTTCTAGCCTGGGCAGTAATAGTAAGTGATGGGTGATGCTACGGAATCCGACCAACATTACCGCAGCTACTGCGTGGCCACGATGCTGGGAATCGTGCTACCCGCCTGATTGGTTGGAATGTGCAGGAAGCTAGGAGGCTCTGTCAATAAAGTCTCCCAGGTCTCCACTTCATAGTCGTCCCAATAGACGCAAAATGATCACGTAAAGAAACAAAGACTAGTTTAAACAGGTGGTACATTTCCTAGGTTAACTAGGTGGTCAAAGCGTTGCTATGCATATTTGTAAAAGCAATGGCCATTTTGGATTGGAGTATATTCTTTGCACACTGGTCCATCATGTCAATTGTAGTTCAGGCAGTCGGGGCTAAAATTCAGTTCCATTGATAAACTAGAAAGTATGCAGAATACATCTGATAATAGAAGAAGAGACACCATCGATATAGATGTCTGAGTTTTGTCAAAAACTCGAAATTGTAATAACCTTAAGTGCGTAACATTCCTTGATTGGGAGATAACAAATGAATAGATGGCATGCGATCAACTAGTATACAATATCATCTTGGAACTCTAAAGTTCGCTATCATTGTCGTCATCTCTCGAGTCGTGAAAACCATAGACAACTACTTCACATCTTCCAACTTCAGCATCTCGCAGTATTCTGGAACTTGGGATCAGATGCCGCAAACAATGCACTCCTACAACCTGAATGGGATCCAAAACAGAATGTTTGTGTATATCAGAAGATGCGCAAGCTGTTGATTGACAGGAGGCGACAACAGAAGTTCAGTAACTTCCCCTTCTTGAGCATCAAATAAGTAGGGAACAAAATGATATGCAGCTAAAACAATCTTAGGAAGGTCTCTTGCCTGCATCATGTAACAAGTGTTGAGCTAACATTTATATATAGTGAATAAAGACAAAGAAGAATAGGTTGCTAAATTGTGGCCATCAGGATGAGTGATAAATATACTTTGTTAGGGAGTGGTAGAATTTGTGATACATGTGAATCAATCATCAAACAATATATGCGTTTTCTTTTCTATCACTGTGTTCAACTAATCATAAGTGATGACTATCCAAACCTCTATGTTTCTCAAAACGTGAATGTTAGGTAGGCATACATGTTATATATAATAATCCACCTCCAGAAACAGTACAAATGATTGGGCCACAAATGAAATGGAAATGGAACTCACACCATTCATGTCGACAATTCCAGGAGAAGCGCAAACTACACTGATCCCAGCTTCTGTAGGAATTTTCTTATGAACCATGCTACTGAATTTTACCTGAGAGTGCAACAAGAAGAATTTAGAGCTACTAGATTAAAGGCACACACTTCTATTCTGATAGCACAGAAAAATAAACAGTTCAAAGGTACAAAAAGGGAACTAGCATTTTGAAGGGAGCAACTTTTTGTCAGCAGTCTTTAACAAAAAGTTACCTGTGCCAACTTGCTATTTGAATATCCCAACGAACTTCTATATTTATGTTTTCTCAAGTTCATAACTTCAGCATCAACAAAACCTACAGTGTGCATCTGCAATTGGAAACACACACAGGTCAGATAATGGTGATGTAGCCACAAAAGAATTGTACAGTTGCAATCTCATTGATTGAAAATTGAAATTAGAATTCCAAAATATTTGCATTCATGGTGGCACAACAAGAGCCAACTGATTCTATAACCTGAGCACAAATGCTAGTCTTTTCAGCATGTGACACAAGGAGGCACCCAAAAATAAAACCATAAAACAAACAGAAAACATGGTCTAATACTCTGCAAGAATTTATGGTACAAAAAATTGGTACCAAGAACCAGCAATAAATTGACTAAAAAGAGTTGTAGACTATGCACATACATCCTTATTAATACATAAAAAAAATTGACTAAAAAGTGTTGCAGACTATGCACATACATCCTTATTAATACATAACACAAGTTAGCCTCATCAAGGTATCATGGCTCAGATAAGGATCAGAAATAAATGGTGAGACCAAAATGCATCTCAGAGAGCTACAAGCCCATGGCTACGCCTACTCCATCTGCGATCCAGTGACTCAAAATCATGCACTTGCAGGTGCATGATCAACTTTGTAGCACAAGAGACCCAATCTAATGGTTCAGGTGTTCTCTTCCAGCAAATAGGGTGCCTCATAATATCACATAAAACACAGATAGAAAACAGTTCAAATCTCTGTCCAGCTTCCTGGTGAAATTGTTAACTTTCTACCATAAAAATTAGTCTTTTTCCCTCTCCAAAGAAGATAGAGTTGGTGTAGAACAGAAACCCCCGAATAAGTTCACCAACAACAGACACAGGTTTACAGTCAAAATCATGGATGAACTAACTACTAAGATTATCCACGGAATGAAACAAGTTATCGGATAATGAAGGGACCGGCTGATTGTAGCTACCAGGAGGACAACTGCAAAAGGGAAAGCAGCAGGAGGAGGAGGAGCTCACCATGAGCCGCACACGGCGGAGCAGCGGGAGAGGTCGAAGTGGTCGTCCAGGCTAGAGAAGACGCACCGGAGGATGTCGTTGTCCAGCGGCTGCGCTGTGGACCCGCGCTACCGCTCCGACGGGTGGATGGTGCCTGTAGGATGGCGGCGGGCGGATGCGGCGATGGACGGACGGCGCCGCACGGTTGGGGCGACTGGTGAACGGCGGCAGACGGCATCTTGGTTGGTGACTTGAGGGGTCCACCTGTTGCCATCGTCGGCGCGCCGCACGGTGGCTTCGCCGGATCGACCTCGGCGACGATGGCCTGGATGTCCTTGCGCGAGGTCGGGAGCGCCGACGGAGGAGGATGCGGTGGCCAAGATGAAACCTAGAAATATAAATTAAATGTTAATCTAACTATATTACTTCAATTATTCATCCCAACTATACTAGTCTTTTTGCAATTATGCATTTATCATTTTACCCTTCATTAAAAAAGAACTACGAAAATGAAATTACCACTCTTCTGTTTAGGGTGCTAATCCCCTCAATTTCGGAGGCGATAGGAGGCGACGTGACACATATGGGTCCACCTGCTATAGACACACCAATCGGTTTCCATCGCCTTACTCCCTATCGCTTTCTCATCGGCTCTCATGTTCTGGGCTCACCAATCGGTTCCCATCGTCTCTCCAACTATTGTAAAAATATTACATCTCTTAAAATTATAGGAATGCATGCTGTAATATTCTATAGAAAACATTTCCATCTTACACAAAGTTAAAAGGAAAAAGTGAACATGAGAAATACATGCTGCTTTGTAGAAAAAGCTATACTATTTAGTGCAGTAAATTTTGGACAGGCTAAACCTCTGCTTGTTATCCCATTTGACTGACTGCACACAAAAAAACACAAATTTTCTCATCTAACTGAATACTACTCACAGTTGAGTAGTTCACAGCAAATTTCACAATCTAAAGAAAGGACGGGCACATAAGGAAACAACATGTAGCACTGAGAACCTAATAAGTTCGACAACAGTTCATCAATATAAAATAAAATCATGAAGCAGTATCGCCAATAACTCCCTGATCTCGTCCACAGTGTGGGATTGCGAAGGTATGGAGAGTTTGAGCAGGTTACCGATGCGCACGTATCCATTGGTCCTCATATACAGGCGCAGCTCCGCCACCATGTGCTCCAATACCCTCGTCCTGCAACTGAGAGCATGCCATGAGCAAGCGGCAGGGCGCACACAAGATGCAAAGAGCGACGGAGAGGGGGATGGGGAGTCAAGCACTACAGAAATTTGTTACATTGTTACATATACCAACCGGCTTTGTTTCACTTTCACCTCTCAGTTCTATTTAAACAAGAGCCATTACTATTGAATGCCATCATAACTGCCTCTGAGCTCTTTCCTGCATGCAGATCCAAGAAACACGGGTTATGCATTCAGAATTAGACTGATGGGTCATAAATATTAATGATTGAAGTCGATACCCTTTATCACTACATTCTAACTACTTTTTGAACAGTAATATAAATGCCAGATTAGGAATTCTCACAAATTTAAAAAGAAGGTTGCACAACAAATATATCCATGCTGTCCTGATTGACATGTCAACATTTATATTTGCTTCTACTTATTAAAAAAATATATTTGCTTCTTGACCAGATAAGTAACCACAATGTCTAGCATGAGGCATGCCTAAAAGAAAAATTGATAGGCACAGCAGTTCTTACCACTGCTCCTGCCGGAAGAGGTGCTGCTGCTACTCTACAAGAAGCACAATCACCACAGAAGAAATTGTGAACTACCTATAAGTCTCAACAGCTGCTAGCAAAAGGTCGGGCTTCTTCAAAATATGACAAAAAGTAGAACAAACTTGTAAATTTAAATATCCAGTACCAAGTAAATCCAATCCATAAATTAGTACAGCTCAGTGCGTGTACTATTCAATAAACAAAAAAGAAAAACAATATCATGTACAATAATTAAGTTGATGGAGATCAGGTATCCAGGCAATGGCATTGGTTTGTCAGACCATAGCTCAACTCAAAGCATCTCTGCATGCCGCCAAGCCCTCTTCGCATGGCCAACATGAGATCCCAGAACAGGCACATGAGCATCTGGTACTGGATGTAACTCGGAAACTTTTGGCATCTCAGCTAGCATATCGCGAAGCTGTCTAAAGAAGTCCAGTATGTATTTTTCTAAGTACACGATGGTTGGAGGCTTTCGACGGGCACGTTTTTCTTAGGGACCTAATATAATTTTGATTAGTCCATTACAGTAAAGATGTGTTTAGTTAGGCCTTTTGATTCTGTCAAGAAGCTTGAATTGGAGCTTCCTGCAACCACGAGGGGAAAAAAAATTTTATGACTAAAGTGCTTCGATGCTTAAACCTTGAGTAAGGCTAGAAATATATGTATAATGCATCTGAGGCCTAAACCTCCATGGATTCCAAAAATATTAGACCGGTAATTACCAACATGGGTTCGAGAAACATTAGACTGAAATCTCAATCTATATATCTCACTATTTAATTCATTTTCAAGAAATATATTATTCTTTTGTTTTTACTGTAGAGCTACTAGTGAGAGAAAAAAAGATAGGACTTTTGTGAATAGTCGAAGGTTCAAAAAGGACAATTTCTTGTTCACCCACACTAACGCCGGAGACGGCCGCCCGGACCATTCCTGGTTAGGGTAGTCGCAATGGTAAAACCAGACACGGATTCCATGGCATTGTATCAGCAAAAATCGTAACGTAGACATTAACCTATCCAACGACCAGGGATGAAAAGGATACGGATATTTTCCAACCGTATTCGAGACTAAATTCGTTTAGAGGGGTTTTAATCTGTCCGTATCTAAGTCCGGATATTTAACATCCGATACCGTATTCGTATCCGAATATTTAAATCACATATTTATGATGTCAATATCCAATCGTATTCTATCCGACATTTTTTATACTATCCGTATTCAAATCCGAATCCAGACATAAATATGAAAACAAATACGATATCAATGATATCCGTCCGTATCCGATCCGTTTTCATCCCTACCGACGACTGATGTCCTCGTGTAATAAATGTGCACAGTTTCCCTCTCCCTTATCGCTTCCGAAGCTCTCTCGTCCTCACATTTTTCTTTGCGCGTGCGTGAGGGTAGTGGCTGGCTGGAGTGCAGCTACCTAGTGCAGGCGAGTGCGGCAGCACGGCCGAGCGTGGCCGGCGGGCGAGCGCACGCAAGAGCAGCCAACGCAGTCAAGCGCGGCGGCACGGGCAGCGCTAGCGAGAGCGAGCGTGCAGTGGTGTGAGCACGGCAGCACGACCGGCGCACACGAGCGCGGCGGCGCGGGCAGCCCACGCGAGCATGGCCGGCCCCGGTAGCTCGAGCGCAGCGGCGCAGTCGAGCAGCCGGCGGCGGCGCGGCCTGCGTGGGCGAGCGTGTCCGGCGCGAGCGCAACAGCTGGGCGGCGGCGGCGTGGCCTGCGTCCACGAGCGCATCCGGCGCGAGCACAGCAGCCGGTGGTGGCGCGGCCTGCGCGAGCACGGCAGGCGCGTCGGCGACGGGCGAGCATGGCGGCGCGGGCGAGCACGACGGAGTTCCAGCGGCGGCTCCGGCGAGCTCCCATGGTGGCGCGCGAGAACGCGTTCGTGTTGTTGCCGGCGGGCGAGGACGCGCCGTGGCCGGCGAGCGAGCACGCGTAGCTGCCGGCGGGAAGTTAATGCCATGGACTCCGGTCGTTTCCTCCCAATGCAGAAAATGTCGTTTCTTTCTCCCTCGGTTCAAGAGTCAACGCTGTTTCGTGCAGCCGAAACGATTTCCTTAATTTAATCTCTCTTTCTTTATTTATTGGGACGTCACTGTGAATTTTTGTCTACGTGAAGGAATCTACGCAGATACAAACGACCTCGTTAGTTGCCGTTGGGACTGCCCTTAGAATGCGCCGTGCGGCCCACGCCCTTGCTCCCACCAGGCGTGCCTGCTGTGCTGTATTCGCAGCTGGCGCCTGACTGTTTCCTGCACGCCATCTCTACTTCCGGTTCCCTCTCCTTTGGTCCTCCTTGAGTGGCCGAGTATGGCTTCCTCGCCCTCTTCCCCCCACCACCGCGCCGCCAGAGCCGGTGATCCCGCCGTCACCATGGACCATCACAGACGGCGCCATCTCCGGCACGCTACCAGAAGCCGAGGCCTTCGCCGTGCACTACCCGGGCTACCCCTCCTCCCCCGCCCGCGCCGCCCGCACCCTCGGCGGTCTCCCCGGCATCGCCAAGGCACTAGTCCCGGAAATCCTAACCTTCTCCAGTTCCAGCCTGGCGGTTCGCCCGAGCGAAGTGTACTGATGTTCGTCCATGCGCCTCCTCCTCCCTCTCTCTCAGGTCCGGAGCTCCGATCCCGGCACCCGCCTCGAGCTCCGCTTCCGCCCCGAGGACCCCTACTGCCATCCAGCCTTCGGCCAGTCCTGCGCCTCCACTGGCCTTCTGCTGCGCCTCTCCAAGCGCAAGGGAGCTGCAGCACCTTGCGCCGAGATGGTCGCTCGTGTCCGGACTGCTTACCACTTCGAAGGTAAGTGCCCAATGCGGCCATGCCCCATGCCCCAGAGTGCAAAGCGTTCGATGAAATGCCTCGTTTGCAGTCCCTATGGATTGGTGGATGTGTTGGAAGTCTGCATGTTAGAACTTGGTACATTTAAAAGTCATGGGCTGGGTTGGTCCAGTAGGATGATGGGAGGGCTTTAGACATTTTGTTAATATAATGTACGATACAAGCTTTCTTGATACAATCTCAACATACTTTTTTTTTATCATTGTTTAGTACCATACCTAAATACAGTGTTGCAATGATGATACCAAATTTGAAAGAAACAAGCTGTGCAGAGTGAAGTTTTTTTTCAGAACTACTAGCACAGATGAGCTCTAATATCCCTACTCAGATTTAGGTATTAATTCTATTTGATCCAATTGGTATCCCTACTCAGATTAAGGATCTTAACTAACCTAAGGCATGAACACTTAAACCAACTTAATTAACACTTAATTGTGCACTTACCTGGGATGGTTGCAATGCCCTATGGGCTGCTGACGTCCTGTGCCTGCTCCTAGCAGCAGGCATGGTGTTGATGATGAACTGGTCGATGAAGATTCGCTGTTCTTGTAGATCACTGTCACACTCTGGCTGGCGGCTAGCCACTAGTCTTCAGACCACACCTGAGGTAACCTGATTGGGAGGTTATGGCTTGATGAGCCTAATCGCGCCCCAACTCAAGAAGCTATGGGTTGCCCTTCCTTATACCTTGGGGTGGACCTGGACCAGGGCCATTTGGTTGGTTACTGGGCCCACCTATCATGGGCAGAGCTTAGATAAAAGCTATTAGGCTCCTCAAGACTTGGTCAACTCTTTGATGAGCCAAGATCAACCCTAACTATCTCTACTTACAGCTACTGCATAATGCTTATTGTTTCTTTAATCGTTCTTTCGTTCAAAAGTAGATGACATACGGCGTGTTTGGGATTGTGTTCCCTGTGGCGGTGGTGAAAAGAAGCCTAGAATCGCGCCAAATGTTCCCATGGTGAGATGATTCTTTTCCCCGCACACGGCACCAGGACCATAGAAATGAACTAGCGCCTGCGTTTTATGTACCGCGGTGCGAGGGCCGCGGTACGCATACCGCACCGCGTGGTTGGCAACCGCGTTCCTAAATACGCCCGTTCTAGGATTCATGAAAGAGGATAGAAACATGTCTTAGAAACATGAATGAGAGAGAGGGAGGGAGGGAGGGAGAAGGAGAGGGTGACGGGGCAGGTGACCGAAGAACAGGGCCCTACAATATGGAGAGAAGCAGAGGGTGCATAGGTGCTCATCAAGTCTCGATAAATTTGTGCTGAGGATTCTCTTGAATGGGTCTTTTGCTTTTATGCCTCCTTAGCAATGAAATCATGTCCTGGACTCGCATTGTTTTGTTTTAGTAGATTAGAGCCTTTACCATAATTTCCTATGTTTTCCGTGTTTTCATCCAAACAACCAAGTCCAATGAAATTATTTAATTTTCTGTTTTGATTTTTTATCTATTTCCCATGTTTTTTTTCCCCATCCTTGTGTGCCAAACAGACCCTTCAAGGAATGCCCAATGTGCATACCATACTGGACTAGTCAATAAAATTGAATTGGTTTTGGCCTTTTATCATTCCATTATCTTATATTGTTTGAAAGTTGATTTTCCCATACCTCCCCAAAATTTCGTATGATCACAACTTTTGTTTTTTGACCAACGTATGATCACAACTTATGCATGTGATATCTTAACATTGGTTTATTCTACATGCAAATTTTCTGATATACAGGTATATGTAGGTATGGCAGATTTTCAACATGTTGTTCCAGTGCATGCTGCACAAACGAGAAAAAGAAAACGTTCAGATTCTCAAAATGATAATGAAAATTTAGGTAGCAGTACCTTGCTTTCTGAAACCCTTTACTTTGAGGATTACCAGCTTCTTGTGATGTTGCCATTTCTAGTCAATATCCTCCTTTTCTGGATGACAGATAAGACAGGACATCATGAAGCAGATGGAGATGTCATGATGTTGGTGCCCCCACTCTTCTCAGTGAAGGATAGACCAACAAAGATAGCGTAAGTGATATTTCTTACAAAAATAGCAAATGATGCTGACCTTTGATTTCTTCAACTCTCTGTATTTGAAATTCGCTTCACTGCCTTCAAAAGGGTACAAATTAGCCTTTGTCCTGAAAAATTGTTAGTGAAGTTTCCAAGATATGAATTGATATGGAGCTTTGTATGCACATGATTTTTGATAGAACATATTGAATCAGAAGCCATGCTTTGCTTGGGGGCGCGGGGTGGGGGGAGGGGGGGGGGGGTTGGGGCTGCAGTTGCTGGCGGCTAGGGCAGCGGCGGCATGGGCGCAAGGAGGAGGTGGCCCACGAGAGAGAGAGAGAGAGAGAGAGAGAGAGAGAGAGAGAGAGAGAGGTAGGGGTCAAGACTATTTTTGCTTAGATTGAAACAGTTACATCGCCCCTATATTTATAGTCCCTAGAGGACTTGTATTCCAAGCAAACTAAAGGAAGAGTCCTTATAGATTTGGACTTCTCTTTTCCTATCAAACCAATCTTATTCAATCTAATTACCTAAAAAAATTCTATTTCTAATTTCCCTACTTTTTTCTCCTAATATTACCAAATATCTCGTTACGATCTCTTTCTATTTTGGGCTCCCCGGGGGATGGGGGTTGTCGGTGCGGCGGGCAGCCGCCCCTCCCTAGACGCGCGCCCCTCTGGTGGCGTGGGTGGCCAGGGTGTGGCCGGCCTGGGCCCCCTCCTAGCCTCGTTTGGCTTGACTTTTCGGCTTGTATTTAGGCCATTGACATCTCCCTCCCCCCTTCTCCACTCACACTGAATCATGGTCCAATTGTTGATGCTGTCTACGGGAAGGTCGCCGTCCCATGGTATGGCCTCCAAGCGGATGACAAGATGCCCTAAGGTGTCATCCCTTGGGATGATGCCATTGTGGTTGTCGTTGGTGGAGAACTCAAAGCAGTATTGGCAGCTGCCGACGTAGCCGAAGATGTAGTAAATAGTAATTGTAGGTCTCTTGGCCGGTTGTTGGTCCATAAGCCTCTTGTGCTATGACGAGGATGGCTTGTGGGATGGCCGCATCGAGAGAGAGTGCCTTCATGACCCTAGGGGCCTCAAAAAGTTGTATACCTGGTTGTTAGTCCCCGAGAGGATGAAGCTCGTTATGCGTTGGCATACCGCCATCGTAAGTCTCTTTGGAGGGATGGTTGTTCGGTGTTCCATCGTGCCGAAGAGTAGATCTCCCACGAGATGAGAGGAAGTCTGGAGCTGTGATGCTGGCCGATGTAGATGTCCTCGATGGAGAGGAATTGACAGCCGGCGCTGTCGAAGAAGACTGCTGCTGTCGATGGAAGTATGCGTTGTGGCACTTGCGTGTCAACAGTATGCTGGTGGGGAACGTGTGGGTGGCCATCCTAGACGATGGAGTGTGGAAACCTACCACAATTAGGTTGTCATCTGAAGCGACTGTAGCAGTTTTGATAGTAGGGGTGATGCTACTGGTAGGTAGAAGCACCCGCCGAAGAAGAGGATCCCTTGCTCGAGAGACCAGGTGGGTGCAGCTGCCCTGCTTATGATGGCAGCAGCGATGGTCCGCAATTCCTCCTGAACTGCTTGGTGCAGATGTGCAAGGATGGTGGAGTTGGTCTCGATGGCGGTCAATGCCTTTGGATGGCGTAGTCCCGTTGTGTTGCTCTGGTTGATGTAGCGTGGGAGGAGCGTCATCGGGGAAGGGTTGTCGACGTAGCGTGGGAGGAGTGTTGTCAGGGGAGGGATGTAGCATGGAGGGAGTGGCATGGGGGAAGGAGGCAGTGCCGTGCTCCCTTCTTTTCTCATCAGCGTGTCCTCGTGCTGTTGGAATTGTTGTCAGAAGCTGTGGCTGTCTGATGTTCATGTGCCCTTGCCCACTGTCATACGTCTAATGGAGGGCCTAGGAGAGGGCCCAAGAGGGGGCCCAGGCCGGCTAGGTCTGGGCTGACCCCGCCACCAGGAGGGGGACGCGACCAGTGGAGGGGCGGCCTCCCGCTACGCCGCCGACATCCAGATCCGAGAGGATAGTATCTGCTTGCTTGGAGGACAAGATTAGATTGCTTAGGGCCTAAGTTTCCCAGGACTGTAAATATAGGGACGACGTAACCTTTCAATCTTAAGCAAGAGTAGAATAGGCTAAGGGCCTTCTATCCCCTCCTCTCCCTTCTAAGCCTCGGTCCTCTTCCCCTGCGCCTCTCTCTCTACTGTGTCAACGCCCCTAGTCCCCCAAACCCTAGCCACCGCATCCCTAGGCCCTCCCTCCTAACAGGGCTCTGACACCCACGATATGGCTGTCTCCATCGCCTGTGGGTTGTGTTGCTGCAGTGCCGATTTGAGTGGTTCTTCGAGGCCGTTGATGTAGATGCTGATTCATTGGCATTCGTCACAGGTTCCGGCATGTAGCATGTGTCAAGATGCGGTCGGTGTAGTCACTGATGGTGCCGGTTCTCCGTGGGGGTGCCACTTCTCCAAATTTGTTGTGGTGAATCGGTGGTCCGAATTGTTGATGCAGCAGACAAAGTGTTCCTAGTCAACCATTGGTTCGTCCTTTGTCAGGTGCATGTACTTTGCCGCACTTGTTAGATGAAAAATTGCGTACCCGATCTTCTGGTCGTTAGCTATTTGCTGCCCTTTGAAGAGTTGTTCTATGCGGGAGAGCCATGGCAGTGGATCTGTCATTCTGCCGCATGTGGGGATTGACAACTTAGTGTTGATGGGTTGTTGGCGCGGAGGTGGAGTTGTTGTCACGAGTTGGGGCAGGTGCTGGGGGGATGGTGGTGGCACGGTCATCTCGGCTGACGAACAAATTGTTTGTTACCTCCTCCACGATCTCTGGCGTGCTTGATGAGTGGGGTCCTCCAACCTTTTTCTAAGGAAGGCGTGTCCCGCTGCCAGCATAGCGCGCTTGGTTTCTGCCTCTAGCTTTTTGACAGTGGATTCGCGGTCCAATTGTGCTTTTGTTGTGGTGATGTCGACGTCGTCCTTGGTGCGTGCTTGTTCGCAGGCGGGTGTTGATCGTGATCACCTATTTGTGCTCCTCATCGAAGCATTTGCTCGTGATGAAGCCCTCAATGAGCTGTTGTAGTTCCGTGGTGATGGTGGTGTTGCCCATGGATCCGATCTCGCCTTCGGATACCATGTGTCATGGTCCTGCTTGGGGGAAGGGGGGTTTGGGCTGCGGTGACCAGTGGCTAGGGCTTGCGTCGGTGGCGCGGGCACAGGGAGGGGGCTGCACACGAGAGAGAGAGAGAGAGTTGAGACTATTTTCTGCTTAGATTGAAATAGTTACATCGCCCCTATATTTATAGTCCCTAGAGGACTTGTATCCAAGCAACCTAAAGGAATATTCCTTATGGACTTCTCTTTTCCTATCAAACCAATCTTATTTAATCTTATTTCCTAAACAAGTTCTATTTCTAAATTCCCTACTTTTTTTTTTCTAATTTTGCCAAATCTCCTTCTGATCTCTTTCTATTTTGGGCTCCTCCGGGGGATGGTGGTTGTCGGTGTAGCGGGCAGCCGCCCCTCCCTAGGCGTGCCCCTCTGGTGGCGCGGGTGTGGCCGGCCTGGGCCCCCTCCTGGGTCCCGTTTGGCCTGACTTGGTGGCCCGTATTTAGGCTGGTGATACTCTTACACTTTCATCCTTGCTTCATGTAAAAGCATTAACTCAGAGGTGTTAAGTTTGGGGTGACAAGAATTATAAGCCAAGCCCTCATCCTCCTAAAGTTTCAACATGGTATTAAATCCACTGACTAGAACCACACATGGGCCACATGGGCCAACTACTATAGGCTACTAATGGGCTGGGTATTAAATCCAACCCCCTTAATGGCTCATGCCCCGGTTAGCTCAGCATTGGGCCGAGTATTACATTCAACCTCTTTAATGGCTTACACCCTAGGCAGCGGGGGGGGGGGGTTGAATGTAATATCGGGGCCTTAGTAGCCTATAGTAGTTGGCTTATGTAGCCTATGTGTGGTTGTAGTTGGTGGGTTTAGTACCACTTTAGGAGTTAGGAGGGTGCGGATCAGCTTATAATCCTTGTCGCGTTTAATGTTTTAGGAGTTAATGTTTTTACACGAAGTGAGGACGAAAGTGTAAGAGATGTGCTACACTTATACGGGCCTGTTCCACGAGACGAGCTGAGGCATAGGCAGATTTTGGACGTGGAGTGTTACATGCTCATAAGTGAAAAACACCCATTGCAAAATTAAAGTTAAGTAGCCTGCAGATCTTGATTTGTCTCTTCACTTAATCGTTCCTATTTTGGCCTACTGAAATTCTTTATGCATAGTAGTAAATATATGCATATTCTAAAAACTTTGGTACCATAACTATTAGCATATGTAAAATTTCTTTTCACTGGTTCCTTTGCCATTTAAAAAAGTTTGTATAATATTATTAGTGCTATTCTAGGCTTCTACCATCATCCAATGCCATAAAGGTGCCTAATATTTAATAGTGTTATTGTTCTAGGCTTCTACCATCGTCCAATGTCCTATCTAAAACCATGAACAGGGGAGTCGTACAAGAACGGTGGGAGGTATATAATCTTGATTTCTTGCTATACAAATGGTTTTTTATACAGTGCTGTGGATAGTTTTCCTCAGAGATACAGGCAATGTTCAAAAAAGCATTAAGCGGCGCTTAGCGCTTAAGCGGGCTTAAGCGTTCTAAGTGTTGCTTATGCGTTTACACACTAACTACAAATCATGAGATTTTTAGTTGCATAAATGTGAGTTAATAGAAAAGGAAGGCTCCGTTCGGCTGTGCTGATAAGCCGGCTAAAAAACACTGTTGATTGATTTGTTGTGAGAGAAAAATATTGTTCCAGCTGAAAAAGACGGATTATAAACCGGATGAACAGGACCAAATAGTATTACCATAACAACCCATTCGGCCCATAAAGAGAGGAAGCCCACTAGCCCATCTAAACATTATAACACCCAACGATGCCCTAAGGCAGCCACCACCGTTGGCAGTCCTCGCTCTCCCGAGGCCGCGCTGCCGCTTCTCCGCTCCTCAACCTGCGCGTCCCCGCTCCTCTGCCCTCACTCTCCTCCACCTACGTGCCCCCACTTTGCTCCTCCACCTGTGCGCCGCCGCTTCTCTGCTCTCCTCCGCCTGTGCGCCGCCGCTCCTCTGCTCCCCCGCCTGTGCGCCGCTCCTCCACCTGAGCAGCGCGAGCCGGCAGCCGCTGCTCTACCACGGCGGCGCCCGCCTGTTATTCTTTGGTTGCAGATGAACATTGAAAGCCCAAGTTTAGTTTTGGTAATTAATGACACCAAGTTGCTAATGCCATGTGTTAAGTGTTTTGAGTTAGGCATAAGCAACACATGTGATGAAGGTGTATGTGGCAAGGAGTGGTGGCCACAAGATCACAAAGAGATGGTGCATGGACATGAAATGATGATCATGATGAAGATGCACATAATATGATGGACATGATGATCAAGTGAAAGAGAAGGATCTAAGAGCTCAAGGCAAAGGTATAACCATAGGGTTTTCCTTTTGCCGGTCTAAGATGAGTAGAGAAGTGATTGACCGGGTTTAGGATACATGGCCGACTATCAAGAGGGGCAATCACGGTTAGCTCGGGAATCAAGTGCCACTAGATCATTGTCTTGAGCATATGCATTAGGATCTAGTAAAAGAGCTAACATAACGCCTTGGAAAATGATTGTGAAATGCTAACACACATGCACATGGTGATGTACACTTGGTGGTGTTAGCACTTTTATGAAGGCGGTGGAGTTTGAGCGTTAGAGAGGGGTTTGGGTTCCTCTCTCCCTCCCGCCGAGCTTGCGAGGCAGGATTCGGCGCTTTTTGGAGAAGTGAAACGACTATTTTCTATTGCGCCGGAAGTCAAAAAAGAAACGGAGGCAAACGACGGTCACTGTGTGACCGGACGCTGACCGGACGCGTGAGGCTTGACCAGCGCGTCCGGTCAGTTCATTCGGTCACTGCGCCTAGGGTTAGTGACCGGACGCTGGTCTGGCCTGACCAGCACGTCCGGTCAGTTCACCTGTGCGCAGAAGCAGAGTGAGCGACCGGCGCGTCCGGTCCTTCAGGGAACCGGTCCGTCCGTCCCTTCAGGGAACGCGACGCGTCCGGTCACGTACGATCGGACGCGTCCGGTCGTTGAGGGAGCTTACTGGACTCAAATCGGATGCTGGCACTGTCGCGTCCGGTCTTTCGCTAAGGCGCGTCCGGTCGTTGCTTCGCGGGCTCGCGGTGCAGAGCGATCAGCGCGTCCGGTCAGTTGACCAGCGCGTCCGGTCATACGCTAGGGCGCGTCCGGTCATAACAACGGTAACTTCTGACGCGCACTGTTCAAGCTTGTCCTGTAGTGATCGGACGCGTCCGGTCACCCTGACCGGTGCGTCCGGTCATCCCGTTTTGAACTGCGTCGTCCGTAACGGCTAGCTGCGTACCCCTTCGTTATAAATAGACGTTGGCCGGGTTTGAGTGTAACTCTTGCACATTTTGAGACCTAGAGACATCCTTTGAGCTAGAGAACAACCCCTCCACTCATCTCTTTGATTAGTTGCACATCTTGAGTGAGATTGAGTGAGATTCAAGTGCTTTGCTTGAGAGTTGCATTCTAGAGGCACTTGATCGTCGAGTTGCTGCGGATTGCTTGTTACTCTTCCGTGTTTCCCGACACGGTAGACGGCTTGGAGCAGTGGAGGTGATTGAGCTCGCAATTGGAGATTGTTGGAGCCTTCACCAAGTGTTGTAAGGGGTTCTTGATCCTTTCCCGTGGGAGTTCATGAATTGGATACTCTAGTGGAGCTCGTGGCTTGGAGGATCCCCATCTTGTGTGCGGTTGTGCGGCGCCCGCCGAGGGCTCGACTCTTGATAGTCGATTAGCTCGCGAACCGACAAGTGAGTGTATCGCCACAACGGGGAGTAGCTTGCCGGGAAGCAAGTGAAACTCGGGATAAATTCTTGTGTCACTCTCTTCCCGAGGACTTCTCTTGTGTGGTTGATTGATTGGTACTTCTCATCTCTACACGGTGGTATAATCACTCAAAGCTCTTCTCTCGTATTACTTCTTGTCTCTTACTTGTAGTTGTTGTTGTGTTTAGTGAATAGCTTTGTTATAGACTTGTGTAGGTGGCTTGCTTAAATAGTTAGAGCTAGAGCATTTGCTTCGCCACCTTTCGTACTAACGTGTGGTTAAGTAATTCTTGTAGAAGTTTTAATTAGGCTACTCACCCTCTCTAGTCTATTTAGACCTTACAAGTGGTATCAGAGCCGAGGCACCGTTTATTTGAGGCTTAACAACCTACGGTGAAAAAGAAATGGCTCAATTAAGCTTGCACATCAACAACACCAAGAAGGCACCTCACTTTGATGGCACAAATTATGCATATTCGAAGGTTAAGATGACCGCACACCTAAAGTCAATCAATAGAGAAGTGTGGAAGGTCATCGAAACAAAATTTGAGGTTGCTAATCCGGAAGCACCTACACCGGTGGAAGAGAAGAAGCTTCAATGCAATGACATTGCCATTAGTGCTCTTCATGAGGCATTAGATGACAAGACTTTTGAGCAAGTAAAGAACATAGAGATTGCTCATGATGCTTGGGCCAAGCTAGAAGAAACATTTGAGGGCACCGAAGGCACAAAGACCGCTAAAGCATATATCTTGCAAGAAAAATTTTCAAGCTTCAAGATGCAAGATGATGAGAGTGTACCGGAGATGTTTCATAGGTTGCAAGTCATTGTCAATGAGCTCAAGGCACTTGGTGAGGAGGTCAAGGACAATCAATTCTCTATGAAGTTCTTGAGAAGTCTACCCAAGAGATTTGATACATTGATCACCGTGCTAGTGAGGACTACATTGAAGGATTCAACTCCTCAACAAATATTCCAAGAAGTGATGACCGATGATTC
Organism: Saccharum officinarum; assembly: GCA_020631735.1. NCBI lineage: Eukaryota > Viridiplantae > Streptophyta > Magnoliopsida > Poales > Poaceae > Saccharum > Saccharum officinarum. Next base: position 140,048,045 of record CM036153.1, on the reverse strand, counting down.
ATATAGAGAAGATGATGAGAAGGATGAGTTGGTCAAGAAGAAGAAGAAGGAAAATGAGAAGAAAGATGATGAAAAGAAGAAGAGTGTGGCATTCAAAGCCACCACATCCAAGAGCAAATCCAAGATTGAATCATCAAGTGATGAAGACTCAAGCTCTTGTGATAGTGATGACATTGATGAGAAGATGGCTCTCTTTGTCAAGCAATTTGGCAAATTCATGAAGAAGAAAGGCTATCGTGCAAGAAGGAGGAAGAACTCATCCAAGAAGAGTGAGCATACCATGAGATGCTTTAGATGCCATAGCAAGGACCATCTCATTGCAAAATGTCCTTATGATAGTGATGATGAAGATGCTATCAAGAAGGAGAGAAAGAAGCAAAAGAAGAAGCTAGAGAAGAAGGAGAGCTCTTATAAGAAGAAGAATGATTCTCATGTTGCTACATGGGATAGTGATGATTCCTCAAGTGATGATGAGGATGACAACAAGAGCAAGAAGAAGGAACATGCTAGCATTGCCATCCAAGAGAAGGTCTCCCTCTTCGACACTCCATCGTGCTTCATGGCTAAGGCCGCTAAGGTATCATCCGACGATGAGAGTGATCATGATAATGCTAGTGATAGTGATAGTGATGAAGAAGAATTCACTAAAGATGAACTAATCACTAAGGAGTGCAAGGGCTTGCTAAAGGAAAAGAAAAACCTTATGCAAGAACTTGATGAGCTTAGAGCATCTTATGAGAGTCTAAAGGTAGACCATAAGAAGCTTCAAAAGTCTCACACTAAGCTTGAAGAAGCTCATTCCTCTCTAGTTGAAACATGTGAAAACATGTCAACTAATGTTGAGAAAGCTAAAACTTGTAACATAGGCATATCATGTGATATAATTGATGAATCCTTTCATAAGCCTATTGTTGTTGCTCCCACTAACTCTTCATGTAGCGCATCTACATCATCCTCATCTAGTAGTGATGGTTTCACTCGTGACTCCACACTTATAGTTGAGAATGAAAATCTCAAGAAGGAGGTAAAAGAGCTCAATCACACATTAGCTAAGGCTTATGGTGGTGAGGACCGCTTGCTTATGTGCTTGGGTAGCCAAAGAGCTTCTCTCTACAAAGAGGGATTGGGCTATAACCCAAGAAAGGCAAGGCCGCTTTTGCTCCTCACAAGACTCGTTTTGTGAAGAACAATGGTAGCTATTGCAAAAGTTGCAAGCAAGTTGGTCATATAGAGCAACATTGCATGAACAAGAAATCTAATGCAAATGTATCCTCAATTAAATTTGATTCTTTCTATATGCTTACCAAGGGTACAAATGGTGTTCATGCTAAGTTCATTGGTGCTCCTTGGATGGGCTCAAAGAAGAAAGCCATTTGGGTACCAAAGAGCTTAGTCTCTAACCTTGGAGGACCCAAACAAGTTTGGGTACCTAAAAGAAATTGATCTTGTCTTGTAGGTCAATTACAAAGCCGGAGGAAGGCATTGGGTGCTTGATAGTGGGTGCACTCAACATATGACCGGAGACTCTTGTATGTTCAATTCAATTGATACAAGTCAAAATGGTGGTTTTGATGCTATCACTTTCGGCAACAACAAGAAAGACAAGGTCAAGGGGCTTGGTAAAATTGCTATCTCAAATGACATGAGCATATCTAATGTGTTGCTAGTTGAGAGCTTGGATTTCAATCTTTTATCGGTGGCACAACTTTGTGATCTTGGCTTCAAGTGCATATTTGGTAGTGATGATGTTGAAGTCATAAGTGTTGATGGATCAAATTTGATATTCAAAGGATTTAGACATGTTAGCTTATACTTGGTTGACTTCAATGATAGTGAGACACAATTGACATCATGCTTGCTTAGTAAATCTAGTATGGGATGGTTGTGGCATAGAAGGCTTGGTCATGTTGGAATGAAACAATTGAACAAACTTTTGAGGCATGGCTTAGTTAGAGGCTTGAAAGATGTGACTTTTGAAAAGGATAAACCATGTAGTGCTTGTCAAGCCGGCAAACAAGTTGGAAATACACATCCTAGTAAGAGTGAAATGAGCACATCAAAGGCATTTGAGCTATTGCACATGGACTTGTTTGGGCCAACAACATACACTAGCATTGGTGGCAACAAGTATGGTTTTGTGATTGTGGATGACTACACTAGATATACTTGGGTGTTCTTTCTCTATGACAAGAGTGATGTTTATGATCTATTCAAGTCTTTTGTCAAGAGAGTGCAAAATGAATTTGAGACTACCATCAAGAAGATTAGAAGTGACAATGGTAGTGAGTTCAAGAACACAAGAATTGAAGATTTGTGTGATGATTTTGGTATTGGACATCAATTCTCACCAACATACACTCCTCAATCCAATGGTGTAGTTGAAAGGAAAAATAGAACTTTGATTGACATGGCTAGATCAATGCTTAGTGAATACAATGTGAGCCATTCATTTTGGAGTGAAGCTATCAACACGGCTTGCTATTGTAGCAACCGTCTCTATTGCCATGGGAAGCTTGGGAAGACACCATATGAGCTATTGAATGGAAGAAAGCCCAACATTGCATACTTTAGAGTGTTTGGTTGCAAATGCTATATTCTTAAGAAAGGCACTAGATTGAGCAAGTTTGAAAAGAAATGTGATGAAGGGTTCTTACTTGGTTATTCTACCACAAGCAAGGCATATAGAGTTTGGAATCTCACAAATGGCACCTTGGAAGAAGTTCATGATGTTGAGTTTGATGAAACCCAAGGATCTCAAAATGAATCTCAAAACCTTGATGATGTGAGAGGAGATCAATTGTCAAATGCAATGAAGAACATGGACATTGGTGATGTTAGGCCAAGGCAAGTTGATGATGATGATATTCATGTGATCAACCAAAGTGTGCAAATTGATACAAATCAAGCAAGCTCTAGTGGTTCTCATGATAAAGCTCAAGTTCAAGGTCAAACAAGTGGAAGCAATCAACTCCCAATATTCTAACCTACTAGCATTGCAAGAGATCATCCATTGGACCAAATCATTGGTGGAATTCAAAGTAGTGTTCAAACTAGATCAAGACTAGCATCCTTTTGTGAGCACTACTCATTTGTGTCACTTGAAGAACCTAAGAAATTAGAAGATGCTTTGAAGGATTCCGATTGGGTAAATGCCATGCATGAAGAACTAAACAACTTTGCTAGAAATCAAGTTTGGAAACTTGTTGAGAGGCCAAATAACTACAATGTGATTGGTACTAAGTGGGTCTTTAGAAACAAGCAAGATCAAGATGGTGTAGTTGTGAGAAACAAAGCAAGATTGTAGCACAAGGTTACACACAAGTTGAGGGTCTTGACTTTGGAGAGACATATGCACCCGTTGCAAGATTGGAGGCTATTAGAATCTTATTAGCATATGCTTGTGCACACAACATCAAGCTCTATCAAATGGATGTCAAGAGTGCATTTCTCAATGGCTACATCAATGAAGAAGTTTATGTTGAGCAACCTCCCGGTTTTGAAGATGACAAGAAGCCCGACCATGTTTACAAGCTAAAGAAGGCATTGTATGGTTTAAAGCAAGCACCTAGAGCATGGTATGAGAGATTGAGGGACTTTCTTCTCTCTAAAGGGTTCAAGATGGGAAAGGTTGACACCACTCTCTTCACCAAGAAACTTGGAAATGACTTGTTTGTGTTGCAAATATATGTGGATGACATTATCTTTGGATCAACTAACCATGACTTTTGTGAAGAGTTTGGAAATATGATGGCTAATGAGTTTGAGATGTCTATGATTGGAGAGCTTAGTTACTTCCTTGGACTTCAAATCAAGCAAATGAAGAATGGCACTTTTGTAAGTCAAGGAAAGTACATCAAGGACATGATCAAGAAGTTTGGATTGCACAATGCTAAGCCAATGAGTACACCAATGGGCACAAATGATCAATTGGGTATTAATGATAGTGGAAACATGATAGATCAAAAGCTATACCGGTCCATGATTGGAAGTTTGCTCTATGTCACCGCTTCTAGGCCGGATGTGATGTTTAGTGTATGCAAGTGTGCAAGATATCAAGCTTCACCTAGAGAAAGTCACTTGAAAGCAACCAAGAGGATATTGAGATATCTTAAGGGCACTCATGATGTTGGATTATGGTTTCCAAAGGGGTCTAACTTTGAGTTGATTGGATATTCGGATTCCGACTATGGTGGTTGCAAGATTGATAGAATGAGCACAAGTGGCACTTGTCAATTGCTTGGAAGGTCTCTTGTTTCATGGTCATCAAAGAAACAAAATAGTGTTGCACTATCTACCACCGAGGCCGAATACATTAGTGCCGGTAGTTGTTGTGCACAATTGCTTTGGATGAAGGCCACTTTGAATGACTTTGGAAATAAATTTAAGAATGTGCCTTTGTTTTGTGATAATGAGAGTGCTATCAAGATGACACAAAATCCGGTTCAACATTCAAGAACAAAGCACATTGACATAAGGCACCACTTAATAAGAGACCATCAACAAAAGGGTGATATTAGCACTGAGAGCATTGGCACCGAAGATCAACTAGCCGACATCTTTACAAAGCCACTTGATGAAAAGAGATTTTACAAGTTGAAAAATGAATTGAACATACTTGACTTCTCCAACTTGAGATGAGTGCACCCCCACATTCTTATATGACATGCCTCTCCTCCAACATAGCAAGGTAAAGTTGTTTGGCATATCATTCATACTTTGCTAAGGACATGGTTAGAACATATAGACATATTTGCATGACAAAAAAGCTCATTCATGAAAATCAAATGATTTTAATGTATATATGGTATCACTATTGCTTCTATGTTTGATTGGTCTAGTGGTAGCATATGACATATTTGTGGGCTTGCAAACCTAGTATTGAATCTAGTAAACGAGCTCATAATGTGTAATTCAACATTGTCGAGATAACCCTTATACTTTATGAGGTGTGAAAAAGCTTGTCCTTGGGTCAAACCGAATTACATATTCTAGGCAAGTGATCTAGATTGAACCATAATTTGGACTCCCTCATATTGATTGACATATCTCTCACTAAAATTGGCACCTTTTTGGTGATTGTTGACAAAGGGGGAGAGAAAAGTCACAAAGATATTGCAAAGAGGGAATAAGATATAATAAGGGGAAGAGAAAAGTCACAAAGATAAAAAGTTAAGTTACAAAGGGGGAGAAAGGGATCAATTAAAATTGAGCACATAAGTAGGGGGAGCAAGCTCATGAATTATTTGTTTCATTTGTCTGTGCATTAACATGATGAATTGTCGCATTGCAAAGACTAAAATTCATATTCATGTTTGTATGGTGATTGCTAGAAATAGAATTTGAATGATGATTTATTTAGAGTAGCTTTACAAGAGGTATCTAGACACCTTTGCTTATAATGTTGATCTCACAGGGTATTTTAGTATTTATGATCTTTACAAGTGATGTATTTTAAGTGGTGTCTAGCTACATCGATGCTAAGGATGGTATATAAAGGCAACTCCGATTGGTATCACGCTTCAAAGGTCCATTCTATATACCTTAGCATCAATTTGATAGTAGTAACTCTCCCAAATTTCAAATCCATACATATGTGCATAATTGAACCAAACTCATGGAAGCACATATGTAGGGGGAGCTAATACTATCGAAATTAAAAATTGATTTCATTTCATATCTTTGTGATGGTTGTCATCAATTACCAAAAAGGGGGAGATTGAAAGCCCAAGATTGGTTTTGGTAATTAATGACACCAAGTTGCTAATGCCATGTGTTAAGTGTTTTGAGTTAGGCACAAGCAACACATGTGATGAAGGTGTATGTGACAAGGAGTGGTGGTCACAAGATCACAAAGAGATGGTGCATGGACATGAAATGATGATCATGGTGAAGATGCACATAATATGATGGACATGATGATCAAGTGAAAGAGAAGGATCTAAGAGCTCAAGGCAAAGGTATAACCATAGGGTTTTCCTTTTGCCGGTCTAAGATGAGTAGAGAAGTGATTGACCGGGTTTAGGATACATGGCCGACTATCAAGAGGGGCAATCACGGTTAGCTCGGGAATCAAGTGCCACTAGATCATTGTCTTAGCATGTGCATTAGGATCTAGTAAAAGAGCTAACATAACGCCTTGGAAAATGATTGTGAAATGCTAACACACATGCACATGGTGATGTACACTTGGTGGTGTTAGCACTTTTGTGAAGGCGGTGGAGTTTGAGCGTTAGAGAGGGGTTTGGGTTCCTCTCTCCCTCCCGCCGAGCTTGCGAGGCAGGATTCGACGCTTTTTGGAGAAGTGAAACATCTATTTTCTATTACGCCGGAAGTCGAAAAAGAAACGGAGGCGAACGGAGGTCACTGTGGTGACCGGACGCTGCACCGGACGCGGTCACGGCTTGACCAGCGTGTCCGGTCAGTTCATTCGGTCACTGCGCCTAGGGTTAGTGACCGGACGCTGGTCTGGCCTGACCAGCGCGTCCGGTCAGTTCACCTGTGCATAGAAGCAGAGTGAGCGACCGGCGCGTCCGGTCAGGCGTCCAGAGGGGCAGAGAGCGCAGGAGTGATGATCAGACGCGGGGCGCGTCCGGTCATGTACGATCGGACACGTCCGGTCGTTGAGCGAGCTTACTGGACTCAAACCGGATGCTGGCACTGTCGCGTCTGGTCTTTTGCTAAGGTGCGTCCGATCGTTGCTTCGCGGGCTCACGGTGCGGAGCGATCAGCGCGTCCGGTCAGTTGACCAGCGCGTCCGGTCATACGCTAGGGCGCGTCCGGTCATAGCAACGGTAACTTCTGACGTGCACTGTTCAAGCTTGTCCTGTAGTGACCGGACGCGTCCGGTCACCCTGACCGGTGCGTCCGGTCATCCCGTTTTGAACTGCGTCGTCCGTAACGGCTAGCTGCGTACCCCTTCGTTATAAATAGACGTTGGCCGGGGTTTGAGTGTAACTCTTGCACATTTTGAGACCTAGAGACATCCTTTGAGCTAGAGAACAACCCCTCCACTCATCTATTTGATTAGTTGCACATCTTGAGTGAGATTGAGTGAGATTCAAGTGCTTTGCTTGAGAGTTGCATTCTAGAGGCACTTGATCGTCGAGTTGCTGCGGATTGCTTGTTACTCTTCCGTGTTTCCCGACACGGTAGACGGCTTGGAGCAGCGGAGGTGATTGAGCTCGCAATTGGAGATTGTTGGAGCCTTCACCAAGTGTTGTAAGGGGTTCTTGATCCTTCCCCGCGGGTGTTCGTGAATTGGATACTCTAGTGGAGCTCGTGGCTTGGAGGATCCCCATCTTGTGTGCGGTTGTGCGGCGTCCGCCGAGGGCTCGACTCTTGATAGTCGATTAGCTCGCGAACCGACAAGTGGGTGTATCGCCACAACGGGGAGTAGCTTGCCGGGAAGCTAGTGAACCTCGGGATAAATTCTTGTGTCACTCTCTTCCCGAGGACTTCTCTTGTGTGGTTGATTGATTGGTACTTCTCATCTCTACACGGCGGTATAATCACTCAAAGCTCTTCTCTCGTATTACTTCTTGTCTCTTGCTTGTAGTTGTTGTTGTGTTTAGCGAATAGCTTTGTTATAGACTTGTGTAGGTGGCTTGCTTAAATAGTTAGAGCTAGAGCATTTGCTTCGCCACCTTTCGTACTAACGTGTGGTTAAGTAATTCTTGTAGAAGTTTTAATTAGGCTATTCACCCCCCCTCTAGCCTATTTGGACCTTACAAACGTTGGACCAACTCTTGCGCTTCCGTTCAACACTCAGGATATCCTTTGGGAAAATTCGTCTATGTCTCTATGATATCATGATCTTCATGAAGTATGTGCATACTAATTAGGAAAAATCAAATGCAACTAAAAGAGGTAATAAATCAGAAATGGGACAAAGAGAACCTCTATTTGTGGAAAGGTAATTCAAGAAAATAAAACTTAAAGAAAAGAAGGAACAATCTTTTCAAGGAAGGAACCGAAGAAGAGAGTGGCAGGCAGAGGAACCCACTGTGTGGCTGGGTTGAGGTGTAGTGTGTGGAGAGTAGCTGGAGGACGTGAGTGACTGCCAGAAAAGGGCATGAGAATAGGCTGTAGCTGTGGATGAGAGAGGGTTCCAAGATGTACCTGTTTTGGTGTTAGGGTTGGAGAAGCGCATGGATAGTATTTGATTTATTTTCAAAACATGATTCTTCCTGATTTGCTTTGGATGCATTCCAATATCAGATGCATATGCCATGTCCAGATACTGTCACAGTGATTTTCAGAAGCATCTACCAGACATTATCAATCGCCACATTCTAATGAAGGTCTATCACTTGTTAAAAGCATGCTTTCTCCCTTTCTGCAGAGTAATGAGTATGAAATCCATATTCGTGTTGATTCATTGGGTAGTGGAATGGCAAGCACCATAACCATATCTTATAGCAATACTGAAAAGAAAAAACCTATTTATGCTACTCATTTTGCATGTCATTTTTAGTGAGGACAATGTGATATTCTTTTTATAAAATCTTGTTCCCTCTCAGTCTAAAGTTTTTATTGCATGCCTGCCTCTTGTACATTGGTCATGATGTAATTGTGCAATACGTGCATGCCTTTTTTGTTACCTTAATTGGCATATACTTGTCCCGGAGAAGATTAATTGGGAAGGCCACGTTCGAAAGAATTATGTAGATTGGGATTGGCAAATAGCTGTCTGCAAATTGTTTGATGAGCATCCTGTGTGGCCAAGGCAATCACTTTATGAGCGGTTGCTTGATGATAGTGTGCATGTCTCTCAAAACCAATTCAAAAGGTTTATTTATTCCTTCCACTCTTGTAATTAATCAATCCTTTGTTATGTATTTCAACTGTTATTTTCTTTGCTTGGTCTGTGTTCATGCCTTTTTATTTGCTCAGGCATCTGTTTAGAGCTGGATACTACTTCTCTACTGGACCCTTTGGAAAATTCTGGATCAGAAGAGGATATGACCCTCGTAAAGATTCAGAGTCACGAATGTAAGTGCGATAGCTGTTTTGTTAAAGTATCTGTATTGTTCAGGCCTAACAAATTTGTTTGTGTTTTTTATTCCATTGCATTATTGTAGGCCCCAGTTGTTCCTGCTTTTCCTTCTTTTCCAGCTGAATTATGGTTCAAAAGTTTCTTGTTCAGTCGGGCAACATATGTACTAACTAAAAAGCATTAAAAATGGAACTCTGGTGTTAAGCATTGACCGGTCCTTAAGGTTCATACTTTATGTTATTTGACATATTAGATAAAGTAGTCTGTGCTTTCGATTAGGCAACATATTTACTAACAGAAAAGCATTAAAACTGCGAAATCTGGTGTTGAGCATTGACAGGTCTTTTAGGTTCATACTTTGTTCTTGTTTGCCATATTAGATAAAGTACATGAACATCAGAACATCGCACACATGCTCCCTGAAATTTTTCCATTATTCATTCATTCATGTTTGAGGCAAGATTTAGGCCATGGCCTTAGAGGACAATGACTGGTCATCATTCCCCCAACTTGGCAAGTGGCAGTGGCATTGAACCACTGACTGGTAAGGTGGAACATCATCTTGGCTTTAGCAGAACTGAGCAGAATGCTGTATCATGCCTGGAGTGTGTAGGAAGATCAGCAGCATGTCATGGAGCTCTCCAATAGCATCCACAGTCTAAAGAAGCCTAAAAATGTTGTGCATTTCTTCTATATGGACTGTCTAAAAGATTATATTTCTACTTGACAATGCATCTGATCAGGTGGACACACCAAACATTTGTTCCAAACATCCAATGTGGTGAGGCATATGAGTGTGCTCCAAGAGTTACGCTAAAATGTGCTCCAACCTCACAACGATAGTAGGAGCAAAGTGTTGAGCAATTGGTGGGGGATCATCATTGTGTAGATAAGGTGAGAGAAGACTGTAGAAGGATCAGAGGAGAAAGTGTGACCTCAAATTTCTTAATAGATTGGAGGATACAACATATATAAAAGTAATGAAGAATGTAAAGTATTGAAAAGGGAACAAGCAGGCAGTAAGTGCTGGGAAACAGTGGTGATGGAGAAACTTTCCAAATCTGGTCCAATGTGCAGTTTACCTCCAAAGCAAATGGGTTGATTGGACATCAACTGTGGCTGTGCACACTACAGGATAGAGGACATATTAGAACACTGTTAGTTGGACAGACTGATGTGCATTGGAGTATATAGAGGATTAATGTGTTACAGCTGAAATTTGGAGGCTCTAAAACAAACTAGGCCAAAGTTCAAAATCTACTTTAGTCTTCTATTTCTTGCATTTTTTTCCTATTTGTACAGAAGATACTTTTTAGCAATATTATCAGCTGAAATGTTTCTTTTTTTGTTTGGTAGATAGGGTGAGCCATATCCTGCTGAAACTTTATATTATTTTTTGAGCATCTTAACAGCCTCAAATGACAAAACTCAAAATCAGAAGTTTATAGATCTTATCGAGGGCTACAATTTTCATATGCAAATTATCTTTGACACCATATAAGAAAGATATGGTTTTTCTAAAACGACAAGCCCTCGTACGCGATTAATATGCTGCTAAATTTTTTATTATATTTTTTAGCATCTTAAAAATTTTGAATGAAAAACTCAAAACTAGAAAGTTGTAGATCTGATCGAAGCTACAAAATCATCTTTATCCGAGGTCATATGAAAAAATACAACAACATAGTCTTTTGTCCCAAGCAAGTTGGGATAGGCTAGAGATGAAACCTAAAAGAGACAAGAAACAGGGAGACACATAAAGAGCACAAGACAGATAGAGGTCACGGTTCAGGCACGTTGATTACTAGTCTTCGAGGGCTCCTGTCCATAGCTAAATCCTTAGAGATATTCTACTCCTTAAGGTCTCTCTTAACGGACTTGTCCCAAGTTAGTTTAGGTCGACCTCTACCGTTCTTTATATTATCGACCCGCTTTAGAACTCTACTACGCACCGACGTCTCAGGAGACCTCCGTTGGACATGTCCAAACTATCTCAACCGATGTTGAATTAGTTTCTCCTCAATTGGTGTTACCCTAGCCCTATCTCGAATATTGTCGTTCCAGACTTTATCCCTCCTTGTGTGCCCACAAAACCAACGCAATATACGCATCTCTGCTACACTCAAAAATACAATTTTTCTGAGGTGGAGTCTTGCCACTGACATGTGGGTCCAATCTATCAGATCCATGCCACGTAGAATAGCGGGTCGGGTAAACATCCGTTTGGACCTCTAAATGAGACATGTTACAAACTCAGGGAGCTAAAAATGCATTTTGGGACTTTGGGGACCTAACTTTGAGAACCGCTGCTAAACTTTAATCTTTTTTTTTGATAAAAAATCTAATGGTTATCTTTTCACATTTGTCATGCTTGAGGGTTGAGTTTGACTCTAGAATGCACTTCCATGTTTGTGCAACATCTAATTGTAGGTTACTTGCACATATTCTGCACAGATTTTGTTTGTGCTAAAGGGTGTTTTAAGGTGACATATCATGGCGGATATAAAGCTCCGGTTGTCCAGATGGCAGATATTTTAGGGCAATGTTGAAAGGAGGGATGACACATAGGCCTTAGTTATGCCAGGTGATTGGATAAGGTAGGGAAGGATATTTACTGCTGACCTGTGGTTGTTGGCTGAGAGGATGCGGAGCCGGCAGGTGGAGGTAGGGGTGGGGGTTGGCCCATGGGGATTAAGCTCAAAGACGATTCATTTGTCTACCAGCACCTTTTATTGTTTTGGGTGGCCTTGCATTTGTTTCCTTCCATACAAAAATTTCTCTTAGTTCTACTGAATGATACCTTTTTCCTTGGTCTGCAGCTCAATATGTAATAGTTTTCTATTGCCTGCATCCACACCCCCCCGGGGCCCATGTGCTTATACATTTTTTAATGTGTTTTGGTATTTGTAGGTCTCAAAAGTGGGCAGATATGTGCAAGCTTGAAGCAATGCCATCACAGAGTTTCATCTTCCTGCAATTATATGAACTAAAGGATGACTTTATTCAAGCAGAAATTTGAAAACCTTCTTATCAAATAGTTTGTTCAGTGAGTACCAAGACAATTGCTTCCAGGCTTTATTTTAATCTGTTCTACTCTGAGTGCTAAAAAATGTTGTTAAACGCTCGCTTTAAGTGCTAGGCGGGAGACCTAGTGTGTCACCAGGCCATAGGTGTCCAATTAAGCACAGCATGAACTGTCAACTAATGGATGGTGAAGAAAGGAAGAGAAGAGACAAGATTGGGATGTCAAAATGGTTTGTTGTATTTTGATTCCATCTGTGTCTACCTCGTGGTGCCCAAGTCGCTCGATTTCACTCACCCTTTGCTCGATCTAGTGGGCTTCCACCCTTAGTGGGTTGAGTGGGCTGTTATGGCATTGGTGTTCCTTTTCTATTTATTCTTTTACATTTATGCAACTAAATCTCCTGATATGTAGCTAGTGTGTAAACGCTTAATCATGTTTAGTTTACATTTAGGCACTAATCGGTGGCTTAGCACCTATCCCTTGTGCCTTTTTGACCCTTGGTTCTAATCTGGGTTGTCAGTGTAACAGAACCGACCAAATTATAAGAGCACAAGTACAAAAACAAGCACCGAAGCGCTCAAATTTTCGAACTTGAGCCCATATAATCCCGGTAGTCAATCGAAACCACGAAGGATTTCAAACCAACTTGCTTACAACCAAGATCGCATCATTCAACATACAACATCATACGTTACATTTCACAAGTAGTTCTGAAATAAGTTTACACACACGGAGTCACAATTATTACAAACCAAGTTTATAAAGTAGCGGAAGCATACACACACCAGTTGTTTAACTACTGCCAGTCTTATTGATAAACAACCCGCAAAAGCATCAGGAAAGTACATAAAAGATGATCACGCCCTAGTGATCTAGTCTTCGTCACCCGCAGGGTGGAGACAAGTTTTGCAGAAGCCTTGATAGAGCATATCATCTGCAACAGGAGGGAATAAACCCTGAGTACTGGAATGTACTCAGCTAGACTTACCCGTCAAAACCAGAAATAAGAGACACCAAGGATTATGCAAGGCTTTCATAAGTGGAGATGGCTGACATTACCTTTTGCGGAAAAGCATAAGTAATTTAAACTCTTTTAACATGTACTAGCAGTTATTTTTAGCATTAACCTGTCATCTATCTTAGCACCTGTACTAAACATTCACTTGAGTATAATCAAACAACATGATTATTATATCCATAGAAGGTATAACATGGTGGCAACATTATATCATTCACGTAACCATCTGTTCAATTTAATGAGATCTACGTTGCCGCTGCTCAAGTCAAGTGCTCACTAACCGGGAGCGACGGCGATTCGAATTGAATTCCTATCCAGCTGGAGGGGTATTTCTAACACTCACCGAGTCATGCCTGGCGAGGGCTGCTCAGGTCACCTTTGGTACAGTTCAGGAGCCGCGGGTCCGACTGATGTCGCATCCCCAAGGGCGACACTCTGCCAGGTGCTAGGGACTCTAACCCCCCTTGTACTCATGATAATGTCCCCAAGCACAACGTTTCTCTCCTCCAAGATGCGACCTACCAGTCGATTCCCGGCCTGAACTGTATTACTCGGATTCGTGGTCGGAACAACTTATCCGGCCAACTAAGTGTTAGACTGCGTTCAACATGACTCAAGGACGTACAGCGAATCGGTCCTTAAACGACTCAGACGGGCATAGCTCCGCACCCAAGACGTGAAGTGTCTTGCGGCTGCACTATCGAACTCCCGCCCGGTCTCAAATTTATTTTTAGGCATGATTCCATCCACGATAGCCATAAAGCACCCGTGACTCCTTCCTACATCTCGCGGATGACCGGAAATCACCCGACTTCTACCGTACTAAGCAGGGCTAAGCATTGATACGTGCCTAAACCTAAATTAGGATTTAAGTACGATATTTGGGCAAGGACAGGTATAATGCAACAATTGTTTTCATACAACTCCTACAACTTAATGCATTAAAAAATTAAAAGTACTCAAGATAAATTTATAAAATGATGGGTTCAGCATGCACCGGGGCTTGCCTTTTAGAAAGGTCGAGGGCCGGTGGTCAGGACACTCAGGTAGCTCGTCAACGGTGTACCCTTCGATGGCTGCTTCGTCGGGTTCTCCCGGCTGCTCCTGGTCCTCCTCTGGAACTGTTCCTTCGAACTCGAGGAGTGTCACCCCCTCCGGTACACCTATTGCATGAACGCACAATAATTATCATGGATGCATAATGGGTGCAACATGCTCGGAATGAAATGCATTTCAGCAATAAAAGAACTCTATTCAAGTCACTTCACCATTACATGCAAATCTCTTCTCCGGTGGAGAAGTACTTACCTAATCTACCCAACCTAATGTACAATTGTTTCGCTTCAGTTAAGGCCCTAACACCTAAAAGTCATAAGAACAACATTACTTAGGTTTCCAACAACAAATCTTCAAAATACCAAAGTAAGACATTCTGGAAAGCAGCTCAAAGATTCTAACATAACTGAAGATCCCTAACTCCAAAAGATATGATCAAAGACAATCTGAAAAGCTTATAAAATACTCTACAAAATATTTTCAGACCTCAACACTTAATTCGAAAGTTTACCTAGTCGAAATTCCAAAGTTCCAGAAGCTGTCCTCTCCAAACAGAGAGCAGCCATTTCTGGATAGCCACTTTAAACAGCTATAACTCCCAAACTACTAAGCCAAATGCTCCCAAATTTTGACACAAGCTAGTTTATCAAGCTTACTATAACTTTGGTACTTACAAGTTTTCCAGCAACCACCTTTATTAAAGGTCAAACCTAGAAATACTACCAGTTGTCCAGAAAACCTAGAATTGCAGAGATTAAATATTTATTTATGTGGCAAACATTCTTTAAGACCAAACTAATGTTACTGCAAGTTCACATAGGTCACAAAAACACCAGAAAGTAAGGTGTGCCCACCTAGAATATTTATTTGTACTCATTTCTTAATTTACTTAATTAATTAAGTGGAATTTTAAACCTATATGTAAACTGCTTCTAAAATTCTACAAAAATTACAGGAGACTCTATGAACCAAAAGGAGACCACTGTAAAATTTTGAACTAAAATTATTTACAGAAACTTCCTAAACAATATTCACAAGCCCAAAAGGTTGATTTTTATATAATTAACAAATCATATTGAAAAGTATCAAACAACAGATTTCAAAATTTTCTTGGACACTTTAGGGTACCAAGACATTCTCCAAAATGTTATAAGAACATTGCACATGTAGAAAAATTACTAAAATTCATTTAAGAAATTCCTAAAATAACAAGATAGCATTATAACTCGAAAAGTACTTAAGCACTACTGCCCAAATTTTTTTACCAAAGCTAGAGCAAGTATAAATTAGCCTACCCACCAAATTTCATAATTTTTGGAACACATAATCTCAAGGTATGATTTAAACAAGTTTGCATACAATCTAAAACACATTTCAAAACTCTAATTAATTATTCCAGAAACTAGGCGGACTGATTGAGGTAGAGAAGGGAGATGGAAAGAGGCCCTAACTACCCCGGCCACGCAGCGCCCAACTCCGGCAAGAGGGTCGCCCATGGCGGCAATGGCGGAATCGGCCAAGAGGCCCTTACCACGGCTCGGTTCGCTCGATCAAAGGGTGGAGGAGATAGCGGGCAGTGTGCTGAAGCTTCGGACAAAGGGGATTGGGCAATGCCATGACGACACTGCTGGCCGAGCTCGTCGGAGGTCACGACAGTGAGGGAGGCGGCGTTTTCTTCCGCCTCAGGCGCTTGCGAAAGAGAGAAATGGCCGGGCGGGTTTGGCGAGGCAGCAGGGACGCCTTCTAAGCGTCGAGCAGCTGGCCACGACGCCAGGTCGCGCGCGGCACGTGGAGGGACACGCGGCGGCGATGGTCTGCCCCTGTCAGCCACCTCACGCTGATGTCTGAACTTAGCTGAAATCAAGCCCTCCATGCCCGACTGACAGAGCAACTTCGTCGACGATTAACTCCCAAACCAGTGAGAACCAGGTATGGGTGATGTTGGCAATGTTGTAGAGCTACATGAGGTCTACAAGTTTATCAATTGGAGTTTGGACTGGTTCGGCCTAGATTTGAAACTACATAGCCCCAAAGTGGTGCCCTTTGAAACTGAAACGTGTTTTCAGTCAGTGAAACCGACTGAAACCCTATTTTCAAGACACCACATCTCCTAAACCATTTAGAACTAGGTGATGGTGATGTTGACAATGTTGTAGAGTTAAGTGAGTACTACAAAAGTGTCAACATGAGTGTGAGCTAGTTTGGTCTGGTTTGCAAACTACAAGCTTCCAAAGTAGGTCACTGTAAAACTGAAGGGACACTTGGAGACTTAGAAAAATTTCTAAGTGTTGAGACAGCCCCTCTAGCTGACTTGTGGGCCATTTTTGAGCATGTTCTGGCCAGTTTCATGAGATGGTCATATTGAGACTTTTGTTCCCCATAAAATTCCCTGCAACTTTGCTTAAGGGTGCTCCTCCATGCAAGGTCTCTAAGCTAGGCTTTTTAATTGGTCAATCTAGAGCATCCTAGGGCTAAATGGTGGTCAACTACACCTTGGAGGGCATTTTGGTGATTTTGGTCAACATGAATCCTGCTCCATTAGTGACCCTAAGTATAACTAAGGTGTTGTAAGATATAATTAACTACTCTCCCCTTTTTTTACACCAACTACCTAGTGTCACATGATGTGAGCCAAACAAAAATTCTAAAAACAACCACATTAGTTGCAACCACATAAAATAACATGAAATGATGCATGCTTATGCTCATGCAAATGCAATACAATTATGGAGCTAAACACCAGAGGTGTTACAGCCCTTCCCCCTTATAAAAATCTCATCCCGAGATTTGGAAAGCGTACCATTTTTCATAGAATTCCTTATAACCATCCCGCAAATAGTCCTCCCGTTCCCATGTAGCGTCACTTTCACTACCCTGATTACTCTACATTACTTTATACCACTTAACCACTTTGCTTCTAGTCACTCATTCCTGAGTATCGATCACTCGGACTGGCTTTTCTTCGTAAGTTAGATCAGATTCCAGCCTGATATCTCCTAAAGGGACTCTTTCCTCAGGAACTCGAAGACACTTTTTGAGCTGAGATACATGGAAGACGTTGAATATGGCACTCATTTCAGGAGGTAACTGGATTTTGTACGCAACAGCTCCACTCTTGCCTATGATCTGGAAAGGACCCACGTATCTTGGCGCAAGTTTCCGCTTAGCACCAAAACATTGGACACTCTTCATTGGAGAAACTTTCAGGTAAACGAAGTCTCCAACTTCAAACTCGAGCGGTTTTCTACGGCGATCAGCATAACTTTTCTGTCTAGTTGGGCTGCAGCCATATGTTTTTGGATGGTACGGACTTGTTCCTCAGCTTCCTAAACAAAATCAATACCATAATACCTCCTTTCACCAGCTTCTACCCAGTTTAGTGGAGTTCTACACTTACGACCGTACAATGCTTCTAACGGGGCCATCTTAATACTCTCTTGGTAACTATTGTTGTACGAAAACTCGGCTAGAGGTAACCATTTTTCCCAAGAACCCTTGGATGATATTACACATGCCCGCAATAGATCTTCCAAGATTTGGTTAACTCGTTCCGTTTGACCAGAAGTCTAGGGGTAATAAGCAGAGCTTCTCACTAACTTGGTTCCCAGAAGGTGATGCAAGTGCTCCCAAAAGCGAGCAGTGAACTGGGGACCACGGTCAGAAATGATAGTACGAGGTACGCCATGGAGCCGGACTATCTGATTGAAGTACAACTCAGCATAGTCAGTGGGACGATAGTCCACCCTAACAGGAATGAAGTGAGCTGATTTGGTTAAACGATCCACAATTACCCAGATGGAGTTATGATTTTTGACAGTAGGAGGAAGTCCGACAATGAAATCCATACTTATCTCTTCCCATTTCCAACCTAGGATAGAAAGTGGTTGAAGTAACCCAGCTTTCATATGCACAGCTTTAACTCTACAGCAGGTGTCACACCTAGCCACATATGCAGCTATCTCTTTCCGCATCTTGGTCCACCAATAGTATGGCTTCAAATCATAATACATCTTATTGCTACCAGGATGGATGGATAACTTAGAGGAGTGTGCTTCAGACATAATATCATTTCTAAGCTCTCGGTCCTTAGGCACAACTAACCTATCCTTGAACCATAGTACACCCTCTTCATCTACCCTGAAATGTGTAGTTTCTTGCTCTTTCATCTGGCGTTTTATGTGGAATACACCAGGATCAGTCTTTTGGAGCTCAATAATTCTGCTTTTGAGAGTGCAACTGACAGTAATGTTGTACAAGACTGCTGGATGTAGAAGGCGAGATCGATGAAAATCAGTTTCAACTAGGGAATGACAATGAGACTTACGGCTTAAAGCATCCGCAACCACATTTGCCTTGCCAGGATGATAGTGCACTTGAAGGTTATAATCCTTAATCAACTCGAGCCATCTTCGCATATTTAACTCGGGTTGGGTGAAGATGTATTTGAGGCTTTTGTGGTCTGTGTAGATATTGCAGACATTGCCCAACAGATAATGCCGCCATACTTTCAAAGCATGAACAACTGCGGCCAGTTCTAAGTCATGCGTTGGATAATTCACCTCATGTTTCCGAAGTTGTCGAGAGGTATACGCAATCACTCGGCCTTCCTGCATCAACACACCTCCCAAACCTATGCCTGAGGCATCACAATAAACATCAAATGGTTTCTCGATATCCGGTTATGCCAAAACCGGAGCTGAGGTTAGGAGGGTTCGTAGTTGGTGAAAAGCCGCATCACACTCAGGAGTCTAGACAAACCTGGTGTCTTTTTGCAGCAACCGAGTCATCGGATTGGCTATTTTTGAGAAATCCGGAATGAAGCAATGATAATAGCCAGCCAAACCAAGAAAACTCCGAACCTCGTGAACCGAGATAGGAGCCTTCTAGTTCAGTACTTCTTGTACCTTGGTGGGGTCCACCATAATTCCTCCATCGGACAACACATGCCCAAGGAAAGGTACTTCTCGAAGCCAGAATTCGCACTTACTGAACTTTGCATATAGTTGATGTTCACGTAGTCTTGTGAGAACTATACGCAGATGTTCAGCGTGTCTTCCTCATTTTTAGAATATATCAGGATGTCATCAATAAATACCCCACAAACTTGTCCAATTTAGGCATAAACACTGAATTCATCAAGTACATGAAGTGTGGGGGCATTTGTTAGGCCGAAAGACATAACAAGATAATCATAAAGGCCGTATCTTGTCGAGAAAGCCGTTTTTGGAATATCTTCGGGACGGATTTTAATCTGATGGTAACCAGACCTCAGATCAATTTTGGAAAAGACTTTAGCTTTGGACAACTGATCGAACAGGATATCGATACGTGGCAGAGGATACTTATTTTTGACAGTGACTGCATTCAGAGGTCTATAATCTACACATATCCACAAGGCCTGATCCTTCTTCTTCACAAAGATAGCAGGGCATCCCCATGGAGATGAACTAGGGTGAATCAACCCTTCTTCAAAAGTTCATTCAACTACACCTTAAGTTCAGCTAGCTCATTCGGAGGCATCCTATAAGGTCTCCTAGAGATGGGAGCCGTGCCAGGCAACAACTCAATTTTAAATTCCACATCCCGATCCAGAGGGAGTCCCGGCAAATCATCGGGAAAAACGTCCGGAAACTCATTTACTATGGGAATTTCAACCAACGCCTTTGCTTGCACAGCATGAACTTCCCTAGACAAATCAACTTTTCTGGGAAGTTGTACTAGAAAACCCTTTTGATCTGTAGGATCTCTGAGCATAACTACCCGAGTGGATGTATCAATGAGTATCGCATTCTGACTCATCCAATTCATGCCCAAAATAACATCTATGCCTAATCCTGGCAAAACCACTAAGGCAAGCGAGTACTTTCGCCCTTCAATCTCAAGCTCAAGATTCCCACTACTTTATTTGTGGAAATATTCCACTTGCTGCGCTAATGCAATAACCCCACCTTCAACAGTATGCAATTTGTGTGCAAACTTTGATGCAAACTTAGGACTGATAAAGGAATGCGAAGCACCTGAATCAAAAAGTACCACGACAGGATGTTGGTCAACTAGGAACTTACCAGCAGTGACAACCTCACCAGATGGAATTTCCTCAATACTGTTATAATGAGCGTGCCCTTGACGGCCACCTTGGTTGACATTCTTCTTAGGGTAAGGACAGTTCCTGGACCAATGGCCTGGCTTGTTGCAGTTCCAGCAAGGCATGTTGCTAGGAGGGACACTGGAGCTGCCTTGGCCCGAATTACCCTTTGGCAGAGCGACTGTATATGCCTTGCGAACCCAGTCTTCACTGGTGCCTTCTTTTGCAGAGGACGGAACTTAGCACTTGTGGCAGGAGGGCGAGGAGGAGCCCTCGGGGCAGCTGGAGCTCGAGACTGTGAAGCACCTGCCTCAAGTGCCCTCTTGCGGCTCTTAGAAGCAGCATAGATAGAGTTATTGTTCTCTTGAGTCAGAGCATCACTGATAAAATCATTGAAGGTAGTACACTTGCTAGTGCCCATAGTCTTCATCAGCTTTGGGCCGAGGCCTCTTTTAAAGCTAGCAATTTTCTTGGCATCGGTATCCACAAACTCTGTGGCATACCTTGCCAGGTTGTTAAAAGATTACAGATATTCAGTCAAGCTTTTATTTCCCTATGACAGCCTCATAAATTCTGTGTGCTTGATAGCCATAAGACCTGGAGGAATATAGTTCCCACGGAATGCGGCCTTGAACTGGTCCCAAGCAATCGGGACATTTGCAGGCAGTGTGGAACGATAGTGGCTCCACCAAATACCCGCTGGACCATGCAGTTGGTGAGAAGCATATTCAGTTTTTAGCTCATCAGTCAAGCGAAGCAGACGAAAATTTTGTTCAATAGTGTTCAACCACTCATCGGCTTGCAGTGGTTCCTCCGCCTCCTTAAAGAGCGGGGCTTAGTATCAAGAAAGTCCTTGAAATCACTGTACTGATTGGGTTCTGGGCCCTGGCGGCCATGACGAGCCTCCCGGTTGGCAAGCTGGCGCATAGCATCTGCCAGCATGCGCTGCCCTTTGACCACGGTCTGCATCAGCTCAGCCGGGGTAGGTGGTGGCGGAGGGGGTGGCTGTTCCTCATCCTCATTGCCACGACCCCGATGGAGATTGTACGACATCTGCAAAATGCATAGCCAATGAGCACTGACGATGTGAGAAATTTATAGATGAATTATTGTAAATATGTCAAACTGACTTCATGAAATGGACTTCTCAAAATACTCATGGCACAATAATTCATCACAACCGCACAATCCATTCAAGCGCATCAATTGACGTAATCATGCGAGGGAATCCAACAAGATGTACTTTGATAAAGGCTCACTCACAAGGAGCACAACAGTTACTGAACCGTTTACGTTAATATCTATGTGATTTTTGACCTTTCGCCCGGTACTTGGATTTGATCTCAAAATTTTTAGTTGATTGAGAAAGGCTACTTCAAACTGACCACAAAGAGACTTCTCAACAGTAGAGTTCCATGGTGGATCATGACTAGCCACCTCGATACCAGCGCGTGCCAAGCAGCACAACCTTATGTCGCGTGCCATAGGAGGCCCTCGGTTTCGTCGTGGCACCGAAGGGTGCTAATCGTGACACCATCATCGAACGCACGCAATAAGACATCCAATTGTGATCAAAATTAACAGGTTCAACTAAACACCTAGGAAACATAGGGTTTGACCTTACATCCCAAAAGTCAAGTTATTACAAAGCCTCACTCCAACCCCAGGAGGTACAAAAGACGATTCTAACATCGTAGCTACGCGATGACTACTCTAAGCATCGTCCTCAGGGTCGGTGTCAAGGATCTCCCGCCATCCTCGTCTTCTTCTTCTTCTTCTAGTGTGGCATCTTGGGGCCCATTGACCTCCACTTCATCATCATCTTCAGCCATGACAATTCCCGAACCCAAGTCCTCATCTGCGTTGTTGTTTCGAGGCAGCAGAGGATTTAGCTGGTTGTTCAGGCGGTGCACTTCTTCATGAAGATTCTCATTGTATTCTTCAGCATTCTCCAACTGTTGCTCGAGCTCAAACTGATGAGCTCTCAGAACGTTCTCCTCGTGCCAGGCTTCATCCCTCTGATTCATGACATGGACCAACATGCGTTGACAGTTACGATTTGCTACTGTCAATCTCTAGACTGCAAGCGTTTCCTGGTCACGATCGCGGATCACTTGCTCCAGTTGCTGACGCGCTGCATTCCTGGCTGCAGTCACTTTGGCCAACTCAGCCCTCAGCCTTTCTACCTCAGTGGGCTCAGGGCGGGGCTCACGTGGAGCGAGCTGGTGACGAGGTGCCCTGCCCCCAGTGGACTTGCGAGCGGTCCTCTTGGTACGTGCCATCTGTAGCAACAAGATACGACTTAAAGTGAGGATCATTTAGGGGATACAAAATTTAATTTAGTCGGGACTATTGAAATTTTTAAGGAGGGAGTAAATGATATGTATGATATAATTAAACATGATGCATGCACGTTTCGTACGCCCTCTCACTTTAGTAGAAACCTAAAGTTCTAACGCTAGGCGGTGGCATACATACGTTCTCTCATATAAGCGAAACTATCGGTCTACTCGTTACGCTGTTAGTGTACCTACAGAAAATCTCATTTCAGCCTAACATTTTCCCAATATAAGCACACAAGAAAGCAGTAATTTAAATACTTTCCATATACACATCCCCTGATGTATATACTTCAGTATCAAAGCTACCCAATATAAAGGTTCCCACAATTAAGTGCTTACATAATTACACGGTTTAAACATGTAAGTATGCAAGTCACCAAAACTACTCTCCCCTAGATCGTCGGTTGGACGATCATGCTCTCACAACTCACACTTACCAGAGCGTCGAGGCAATTGATCCATACATTACCACCCAAGTGGATGGCATCCATACAATATCACGCCGTATGGACGACGAAACAAAAACAAACAAGGCCCCCAAGTTAGTCTTTATAATAAGCCACCTAAGAGTCCTTATTTGGGCTAAGGGATGTGATCACTGGCATACCTATGAAAATAATTTTTAGAGTTTTAACCCTTTTCATAATCAAATACTTTTGTTTTTAAATACTCATACGATGTGTTTAATATTGAATTATGCTCTGATACCAGCTGTAACAGAACCGACCAAATTATAAGAGCACAAGTACAAAACAAGCACCGAAGCGCTCAAATTTTCGAACTTGAGCCCATATAATCCGGTAGTCAATCGAAACCACGAAGGATTTCAAACCAACTTGCTTACAACCAAGATCGCATCATTCAACATACAACATCATACGTTACATTTCACAAGTAGTTCGAAATAAGTTTACACACACGGAGTCGCAATTATTACAAACCAAGTTTATAAAGTAGCGGAAGCATACACACACCAGTTGTTTAACTACTGCCAGTCTTGTTGATCAACAACCCGCAAAAGCATCAGGAAAGTACATAAAAGATGATCACGCCCTAGTGATCTAGTCTTCGTCACCCGCAGGGTGGAGACAAGTTTTGCAGAAGCCTTGATAGAGCATATCATCTGCAACAGGAGGGAATAAACCCTGAGTACTGGAATGTACTCAGCTAGACTTACCCGTCAAAACCAGAAATAAGAGACACCAAGGATTATGCAAGGCTTTCATAAGTGGGCTGGCTGACATTACCTTTTGCAGAAAAGCATAAGTAATTTAAACTCTTTTAACCTGTACTAGCAGTTATTTTTAGCATTAACCTATCATCTATCTTAGCACCTGTACTAAACATTCACTTGAGTATAATCAAACAACATGATTATTATATCCATAGCAGGTATAACATGGTGGCAACATTATATCATTCACTTAACCATCTGTTCATTTAATGAGATCTACGTTGCCGCTGCTCAAGTCAAGTGCTCACTAACCGGGAGCGACGGCGATTCGAATCGAATTCCTATCCAGCTGGAGGGGTATTTCTAACACTCACCGAGTCACGCCTGGCGAGGGCTGCTCAGGTCACCTTTGGTACAGTTCAGGAGCCACGGGTCCGACTGATGTCGCATCCCCAAGGGCGACACTCTGCCAGGTGATAGGGACTCTAACCCCCCTTGGTCTCACGCCAATGTCCCAAGCACAACGTTTTGTCTCCTCCAAGAAGCAACCTACCATTCGATTCCAGCCTGAACTGTATTACTCGGATTCGCGGTCGGAACGACTTATCCGGCCAACTAAGTGTTGGACTGCGTTCAACATGACTCAAGGACGTACATCGAATCGGTCCTTAAACGACTCAGACGGGCATAGCTCCGCACCCAAGACGTGAAGTGTCTTGCGGCTGCACTATCGAACTCCCGCCCGGTCTCAAATTCATTTTTAGGCATGGTTCCATCCACGATAGCCATAAAGCCACTCGTGACTCCTTCCTACATCTCGCGGATGACCGAAAATCACCCGACTTCTACCGTACTAAGCAGGGCTAAGCATTGATACGTGCCTAAACCTAAATTAGGATTTAAGTACGATATCTGGGCAAGGACAGGTATAATGCAACAAATGTTTTCATACAACTCCTACAACTTAATGCATTAAACAATTAAAAGTACTCAAGATAGATTTATAAAATGATGGGTTCAGCATGCACCGGGGCTTGCCTTTTAGAAAGGTCGAGGGCCGGTGGTCAGGACACTCAGGTAGCTCGTCAACGGCGTACCCTTCGATGGCTGCTTCGTCGGGTTGTCCGGCTGCTCCTGGTCCTCCTCCGGAACTGTTCCTTCGAACTCGAGGAGTGTCACCCCTCCGGAACACCTATTGCATGAATGCACAAATTATCATGGATGCATAGGGTGCAACATGCTCGGAATGAAATGCATTTCAGCAATAAAAGTACTCTATTCAAGTCACTTCACCATTACGTGCAAATCTCTTCTCCGGTGGAGAAGTACTTACCTAATCTACTCAACCTAATGTACAATTGTTCCGCTTCGGTTAAGGCCCTAACACCTAAAAATCATAAGAACAACATTACTTAGGTTCCAAAATAAATCATCAAAATACACAGTAAGACATTCTGGACAGCAGCTCAAAGATTCTAACATAACTGAAGATTCTAACTCCAAAAGATATGATCTAAGACAATCTGAAAAGCTTATAAAATGCTCTACAAAATATTTTCAGACCTCAACCTTAATTCCTAAGTTTTCCTAGTCGAAATTTAAAGTTCCAGAATCTGTCCTCTCTAAACAGAGAGTAGCCATTTCTGGACTGCCACTTTAAACAGCAATAACTCCCAAACTACTAAGCCAAATGCTCCCAAATTTTGACACAAGCTAGTTTATCAAGCTTACTACAACTTTGGTATTTACAAGTTTTCCAGCAACCACCTTTATCAAAGGTCAAACCTAGAATACTACCAGCTGTCCAGAAAACCTAGAATTGCAAAGATTAAATATTTATTTATGTGGCAAACATTCCTTAAGACCAAACTAATGTTACCACAAGTTCACATAGGTCACAAAAACACCAGAAAGTAAGGTGTGCCCACCTAGAATATTTATTTGTACTCATTTCTTAATTTACTTAATTAATTAAGTGGAATTTTAAAACATATATGTAAACTACTTCTAAAATTCTACAAAATTACAGGAGACTCTATGAACCAAAAAGAGACCACTGTAAAAATTGAACTAAAATTATTTAGAGAAACTCCCTAAACAAAATTCACAAGCCCAAAAGGCTGATTTTTGTATAATTAACAAATCATATTGAAAAGTATCAAACAACAGATTTCAAAATTTTCTTGGACACTTTAGGGTACCAAGACATTCTCCAAAAAGTTATAAGAACATTGCACATGTAGAAAAATTACTAAAATTCATTTAAGAAATTCCTAAAATAACAAGATAGCATTATAACTCGAAAAGTACTTAAGCACTACTGCCAAATTTTTACCAAAGCTAGAGCAAGTATAAATTAGCCTACCCACCAAATTTCATAATTTTTGGAAACATAATCTCAAGGTATGATTTAAACAAGTTTGCATGCAATCTAAAACACATTTCAAAACTCTAATTAATTATTCCAGAAATTAAACATCACATAAGCATTTGATATTTTTCCTAGAAACTACACTTTATTTGGAGCCCAACAAAATTTGGATCACCATTTTTGGATCTACCAAACCCTAGATATGAAAATTACAAACATCAAACAAATCTATGAAAAAATAAGGAACTGGATTTTCCAAAAAATCAAAAAGTCACTGGGCCGGCCGACCCGCCAGCGCGGCCCAGCTCGAGCGGCGCGGCCCGCGACGGCCTCCCGCCCGCGCGCGTGTGTCTGCCAGGCGGGACCCGCCGTCAGAGAGAGAGGGGCAGGGGGCGCGCGAACCGCGTGCTCCGGCGAGCTCAAGCTCGTCGAGGGGAGCTCGCCCGGAAACCAACCCACCCAAGCGTTCCCCGTCACGCGGCGCTTCGATTCGTGCAAGTAGGAAGGCTTGGGTTGGAGTGGGAGGGGCTCGCCGTCGTGAGCGGCGGCCGGTGAGGTTCGGGTCGGGTGACGGTGCGCCGCCACCGGTGAGGCCGCACGGTCACATCTGAGCTGGTACGAGCTTCACTGCAACTAGGCGGACTGATTGAGGTAGAGAAGGGAGATGGAGAGAGACCCTAACTACCCTGGCCACGGAGCACCCAACTCCGGCAAGGGGGTCGCCCATGGCGGCAATGGTAATCGGCCAAGAGGCCCTTACCACGCTCGTTCGCTCGATCAAGGGTGGACGAGATAGCGACAAGTGTGCTGAAGCTTCGGACAAAGGGATTGGGCAATGCCATGACGACACTGTCGGCCGAGCTCGTCGGAGGTCATGGCAGTGAGGGAGGCGGCGTTTTCTTCCGCCTCAGGCGCTTGCGAAAGAGAGAAATGGCCGGGCGGTTTGGCGAGGCAGCAAGGACGCCTTCTAAGTGTCGAGCAGCTGGCCATGACGCCAGGTCGTGCGCGGTGCGTGGAGGGACCAGGCGCGGCGGTGACGGTCTGCCCCTTGTCAGCCACCTCACGCTGATGTCTGAACTTAGCTGAAATCAAGCCTACATGCCCGACTGACAGAGCAACTTCGTCGATGATTAACTCCCAAACCAGTGAGAACAGGTATGGGTGATGTTGGCAATGTTGTAGAGCTACATGAGGGCTACAAGTTTGTCAATTGGAGTTTGACTGGTTCGGCCTAGATTTGAAACTACATAGCCCCAAAGTGGTGCCCTTTGAAACT
This sequence comes from Saccharum officinarum, assembly GCA_020631735.1. NCBI lineage: Eukaryota > Viridiplantae > Streptophyta > Magnoliopsida > Poales > Poaceae > Saccharum > Saccharum officinarum. The sequence goes on along the minus strand of CM036153.1, from coordinate 140,020,703 downwards.
GAAACGTGTTTCAGTCAGTAAACCGACTGAAACCCTATTTTCAAGACACCATATCTCCTAAACCATTTAGAACTAGGTGATGGTGATGTTGACAATGTTGTAGAGCTAAGTGAGTACTACAAAAGTGTCAACATGAGTGTGAGCTGGTTTGGTCTGGTTTGCAAACTACAAGCTTCCAAAGTAGGTCACAGTAAAACTGGAGGGACACTTGAGACTTAGAAAAATTTCTAAGTGTTGAGACAGCCCCTCTAGCTGACTTGTGGGCCATTTTTGAGCATGTTCTGGTTAGTTTCATGAGATGGTCATATTGAGACTTTTGTTCCCCATAAAATTCCGCAACTTTGCTTAAGGGTGCTCCTCCATGCAAGGTCTCTAAGCTAGACTTTTTAATTGGTCAAACTAGAGCATCCTAGGGCTAAATGGTGGTCAACTACACCTTGGAGGGCATTTTGGTGATTTTGGTCAACATGAACCTTGCTCCATTAGTGACCCTAAGTATAACTAAGGTGTTGTAAGATATAATTAGCTACTCTCCCCTTTTGTTACACCAACTACCTAGTGTCACATGATGTGAGCCAAACAAAAATTCTAAAAACAACCACATTAGTTGCAACCACATAAAATAACATGAAATGATGCATGCTTATGCTCATGCAAATGCAATGCAATTATGGAGCTAAACACCTGAGGTGTTACA
>CM036153.1:139991831-140019906 GCA_020631735.1 Saccharum officinarum | reverse complement strand
CGACTCCGGTCCGGTTATGAGGAAGAAGACGGCTGACAAGCTGACCCACACCGTCAGCGGAACAGGGAGGCGCGCGGCTCCTCACCGAAGCTGGGCCGCTCGTCACTGCTGGGCCGATGCGCGAAGCTGGCTACTGCGGTGCTGGCCGCCCACCCAGCGACAAGCAAGGAGGAGAACAGGCCCCTGGCCCAACGACCATCGGGCCGCCAGGTAAGAAAGGTAAACTGTTTTTTTTCTTCCCTTTTCTTTATTTGCTTATTTAACAAACTATTCCAAATAAAATTTTCCAAACCAAATCAAAATAAAATAAATCCACTCCACAAAATAAAATAAATGCAACAGCATGAATGCAACACCAAATATTTCTTAAATTTTAATTTCCCATTAAATGTTATTTAAATTATTTGGAACCCACTAATTCTAAAATTTGAAATTTTTGGGTGTTACAGAGCTTGATATTAAGAATAACATCAGCTTCTCCCAAATCTTTCATCTCAAAATTATTTGATAGGAATTTCTTCACCTCCTCAATCACACTGAGGCTTGATCCAAAGATCAAAATGTCATCAATATATAAGCACAAGATAACTCCTTGACCACCACCATACCAGTAATAGACACAAGAATCAGCTTCATTCACAACAAATGTAGCTGTTGTCAAAGTTTTATTAAGCTTCTCATGCCATTGCTTAGGTGCTTGTTTTAGGTCGTACAACGACTTTAATAACTTACACACTTTGCCCTCTTGACCATTTGTTATAAAACCATCTGGCTGATCCATATAGATCTCTTCCTCTAACTTTCCATTTAGGAAAGTTGTCTTAACATCCATTTGATGAATGGTTAGACCATAGGAAGCTTCCAGTGAAATCAACACTCGAATTGTAGTCAATCGGACAACTAGTGAGTTAGTTTCAAAGAAGTCTTCACCCTCTTTTTGGTATAACCCTTGGCCACAAGCCTTGCCTTGTCATCCACAAGGTACACAATATAGTCATTCCCAAAAGATTTAGCAACTCTCTGTCGCTTACTCTTTCTGGTGACTACAATATCATCCTCCTCAGGATTTTGCTCATGGGGTTTCTCAATTTGTTATACCGGTGTGAACATCTCATGCTCATGCTCATGCTCATGGGGAATTACAGATTCATGACTAGTTGTGCTAGGTGTAGTTTTCATGGGAAATTCATTCTCAAAAATGTAGCATCTCTAGATTCCATTATTGTGCCAACATGCATGTCAGGTACCTCAGAGTTTATAATTAAGAACCTATACCCAACGTTGTGAATAGCATAACAAAGGAACATACAATTAATAGTTTTAGGTCAAAGTTTGCGCTTTTTATTGATAGGCACATTCACTTTGGCCAAGCAACCCCAAGTGCACATGTAGGAGAAATTTAGTCTCTTCTTCTCTCATTCCTCGAATGGTGTGATTTCTTTATTCTTTGTAGGAACTCTATTTAGGACATGACACGCTATTAAAATCACCTCACCCCACCATTCCTTGGATAATCCCGTAGTACCCAACATGACATTCACCAACTCAGTTAGGGTGCGGTTTTTCCTTTTAGCTATACCATTAGACTGTGGTGAGTATGACGGTGTCCTCTCATGAATAATACCATGTTCCATGCAGAATTTAGTAAATTCACTAGTGAAATATTCTCCACCTCGATCGGACCTTAACCGTTTAATTTTCCTCTCAAGTTGATTTTTTACCTCAGTTTTATAGGCCTTAAAATAATGCAACACTTCATCTTTTATTTTAAGTAAATACACGTAGCAAAATCTAGTGCAATCATCTATAAATGTCATGAAGTATCGTTTACCACCTTTAGTCAAATTGTCATTCATTTCACATAAATCCGAATGAACAAGTTCTAGAGGTGCCAAATTCCTTGCCTCAGCAGCCTTGTGAGGCTTGCGGGGTTGCTTTGATTGCACACACACGTGACACTTAGAACTTTTGACCACGTTAATTTTTGGGATTGAATTCAGATTTGTTAACCACATAAGACAACCAAAATTAACATGATATAAGCGTGAGTGCCATAAATCCGACTCATCAGAAATATTAGCGATGTTCACAACCTTATTACACACATCAAGCAGAGACAAGCAGAACAGACCTCCGCAATCATATCCTTTACCAATAAAAGTACCATGTCTCAACACAATACACTTATTGGACTCAAGGACGATTTTGTAGCCATCTCGACACATCATCGAACCACTAACAAGATTTTTCTTGATGAAGGACACATGTTGCACGTTCTTCAATAGAACCGTCTTCCCCGAAGTAAACTTCAGATTGACCGTACCAGCACCAAGAACATGCGCATGTGAGCCATTTCCGATCAGCAAGGCTCCAGTCCTCCTGACCTGATAGGAAGCAAACAAAGAAATATCAGCACATATATGAATATTAGCACCACTATCCATCCACCACCCTAGGTGAATTACAAACTAAAAGAACAATAGGTAAATAATTACCATACCTCCTTCAGTATCAGTAGTAACCATGTTGGCTGACTTTTTAGGTTCTTACTTAAATTTATGGTCTGGGCACTTACTTGCCCAGTGCTCTTCACTACCACAAACAAAGCAGTCTCCTTTCTTCTTGTTATTGTTCTTTTTCTTGAATTGTGCTGTCTGAACTAGCTTAGAAGTGTTCTCTTGCTTATTGTTTTGGTTCTTCTTCTTGTTCTTACGGAATGCAAATGAGTTCTTTTTTCTGCACATGTTTGCAGAAGAGATCTCAATCCCTTTTCTCTTGTCATTTGCTCTCGCCCTCTCCTCAACATCAAGAGTACTAATGAGTTCATCCACATTGAACTCTTGTCTCTTATGCTTTAAAGAGGTAGCAAAATCCTTTCAAGAAGGTGGCAGCTTAGCGATAATACCGTCGGCCATGAACTTGTTAGGTAAAGGATAGGAAAAAAGCTCGAGTTCCTTAGTCAGTACCTGAATCTCATGAGCCTGTTCAACCACAGAATGATTCTTAACTATTTTATAGTCAAACAGCTGCTCCATAAGATATAGCTCACTCCCAGTATCAGAGACACCGAACTTTGCCTCAAGAGTATCCCATAAATCCTTGCCCGATGAAAAAAAATGTAGCTTTTCTCATACTTGGGATGAAGAGCACTGATCATGGCACCTCTGAACAGGTTATCAGCAGCCCGAAACTTAGACTCATCCTCAGGAGCCAAGTTCTCAGGCCGCCTCTGTGCGACGTGATAGCAATTTATCGCAGTGAGACACAATTCCATCCGTGCACGCCAAATCATGAAATTCTTTCCATCAAATTGAATGGGTTTCAATGCAGCAGCAAAACCACTGAGAGAAAATTGTCTAAAATTAGGTTTTTTGGATTGTTAAAAATTTAGACAATTTTCTACTCAGTTTAATTCCGAAAAATAATACCAGCATAGTGATGACATGTATGATAATAAACAATTACAGCATAGCATCATATATATTCACATGAATACAAAAAGGATAATCAACATGTTCATATATACCAAGATAATACAAAATAATTATAACAGCAAGGTTATATATCATATATGAGCCATGATCAAAAACATATAAACATGACAGTCTAAACATATCAGCAAGCATGAGTATCACATAAACAAACATCCATGGCATATAGAACGTAACAGAGACAACATAGCACATGAACACCATGAATTGACAAAGAGATGAGAATAGGATGTACCCAGCGGAGAGTCTCATGCCGAGAGCATCGGAGGCTCCATTCGCACTAGTCGCCATAGTGCGTTGCTGGAAGTCGTAGACCGCAGTCGATGCAGGAAGGTGATCGCAGTGCAGGAAGATGCCGCTGCTAGGAAGATGACCGGGACCGGGAACGGGCAGTCACGTAGTCGCTCCCCAAAAACCTAATTGCCGCACTCTCCGAGCAGGGATCATAGACGGCAAGGGCTTCGGAGGCACCTACTCTCTCGTTTCTCTATGCGCGCAGAGGTATGAGACGGGGAAAACCTTTCCACAGCAGAAGATGAGGTCTGATTTTGTTCTGTGTTTCAAGTAACGAGCGAGAGAGAACTGGAGGAAGTGGTGTCATCTGTTTTATGCTTTCGCGCAGAGGGAGGGGAAGAGGCTCACGCAGGCAGTCTAGGAGAGGGCCAAGTAAAGAGACGACAACTTCAGGGATTAACTCAGAAAGTTGTAACTCCCGCTATCATGGGCCATCATGGAGTGAGTGGCAAAACCAGGCCCACGCCTTGCCTGCTACGCCCACGCCCCGGCCGCCGCCTGCGACGGCGCGCGCGTGGCACGCCTTTATTCTTTTTTCAGCTTCTCAATGTGGACGGATAAAGTCCAACCATATAAGTCGAGTCCACGTTTGGTCAAATTCCAATCCGATACAAATATTAAATACCCAACAGTTACACACAGTAGAGTTTTATTGATTTATTAAATTTAAAATAGACTTGACCCACGATAAATCCAACAGTCGCAGAGCCTGGCCTCCCCCGAGTCCGCGCGGTCGAGGCTGGCGCCTGTGATGCTGGACTTCACCAAGTCGATGTCCGGCGGGTACAGCTAGGACTCCGGGTTCAGCTTGTCCGGCGCGAGCTCGTCGTTCCTGTCGTGGGTGACGACCGGGGACGCGAGCGTGTCGAACAGGCGCGGAGGAGGTTCGTCGTCCCTCGTGCTCCCACCGGCCAGCTGCGGGAAGCCGCCGCTGTCGTCGTATTCTGCCGGCGCGGCGCAGAAGCGCAAGTGCCACGACCACGCACACTCGGAGAACATCGCCGGCGGCAAGTACGGGGCCAACGGCGGGCGCTGCCACTTCTCGAAGAGCAGGTCTGTATCTCTTCTCTTGTGGATCGCTACTACTTTTACTTGTGGTGCTTGTTTCTCTGTTGAGTTGAAAGAATCGAGCTCCTCCAACCTGATTGGATTATGGAATGGATGTGGTGGTGCATGTGCAGGAAGCACCGCTTGAAGCGCACGATCCGCGTGCCGGCGATCAGCCCCAAGGTGGCGGACATCCCCGCCGACGAGTACTCGTGGCGCAAGTACGGGCAGAAGCCAATCAAGGGGTCGCCCTATCCACGGTGAGTTGACGATGCTACTGCTAATTCCTGCACGAATCCAGTCCGATTGCAGCCGCTAATCCAGTTGTTGTGAGCATTGCATTTGCACTTGCAGTGGCTACTACTACAAGTGCAGCACGGCGCGCGGCTGCCCCGCCCGGAAGCATGTGGAGCGCGACCCCGCCGACCCGTCGATGCTCATCGTCACCTACGAGGGCGAGCACCTTGTGAAAAGAATCACGGCCACGTTTAGATTGCAAAAAAAAAATTCAACCCAATGAATAGTACCACTTTCGTTTTATTTGATAAATATTGTCTAATCGTGGATCAACTAGGCTCAAAAGATTCATCTCGTGATTTCCAACTAAACTGTGTAATTAGTTATTTTTTACCTACATTTACTACTTCATGCATGGGTCTAAAGATTGATGTGATGGAGAAAGAATAAAAAAATTTCAACTTTTAGGATGCATCTAAACAAGGCCTAGGAAAGTGTTAGCCTCAGACTTGGAGAAAGAAAAAAAAGGGAAAAGGTAATGCTCGTATTATTACTATTATTTTTAGCAAACAAAAGCATCCGAAGGAACGTTGGTGTCGTTGGTCGGAATTTTGCCCGGGCCTAGGCGATTCCAGAGCCGGATTGAATATTTGAATTCTCAATTCCGCCGGATCTGGAGTCCGCCCGGTGCGGCGGGCAGGGAGAGGAGTCAAAAGCCGGTGGGGCCCAGTGGTTGAACAACGGACTGCTGCTACTCGTTTTGGCTTTGGTCCCGACTCCCGACGGGGAGTGCCGAGTGCGAGTGGGGACACAAAGACGGAGGACGTGGACGGGTGCTGCCGTCGTTGACTCGTGTCAGCCTAGGCGCCGTTGCCTTTGTTTGCTTGCCATTGCCCATTTGCGCGGTGAGTGTGAGGCGGGGCTACGTCCACATGGCGGTGGCGCTGGGTGTCGCGTCCGGGGTCAAACTGCTAATCGCGTCTTGGCTGGCATGGTTGAATGGGGCTGGCGATGAAAACGTACGGAAATAGATGGAAAATCCCTATTCTTATTTCTGTTTCTATATTTTTTATTGCGGAAACGGAATCGGATTTGAAAAATGCAGGTTTATAAACAGAATCGGGATATGCGGATGCACGAAAACAAATAAATACGAATGGAGAACCAAAAAATTAAGTTAGAATAATATGATTAAATATTCATGAATATACATGAGCAAAGTCACAAATTAATATACACATACGAAGTTATTGGTCTAGTATTCACTAGCATGTCATGGGTTAACATGCATAATTGGTAATTAATAGGTTTATGAACATATTAATTTCTACACATTTCATATAGATTTAAAACGGGATGAAAAATGAAATGAATACGAGTCAATTTCGGATGAAAACGGGATCCCGCGAAAATGGATGGAAAAACTCTTCTCCCATTTCCGTAAATACGGAAACAGGACCCCGCAAATATGGAAACGAACGGACAAAAGTAAAAAATGAAACGAGTCGGAACGGGATTTTTCCATCCGTTTTCAACGCTAAATAGGGCACGGGACCGGCCTGCCTTGGTTCCTTGATTGGATGGACTAGCTTGGCTCTTAGACCCTGTTCATCTGGCTTATAATCCGTCTTTTTAGCTTGTTTTTTCAGCCAGAACATTATTTTTCTCTCACAACAAATCAGCCAACAGTGCTTTTCAGCCGGCTTATCAGCACAACCGAACGAGGCCTTATTCCCTCTCGCCCGTGGCCTATTGGCACGGCCCAAAGCCTGGTGTTTTGGCACGGCATGAGCCTGGCCCGGCACAGTGACTAGCGGCCTTGGGCTGGCCTGGCCTGATAGGGCCGTGCTTGGGCCGCCACCTATGCACGCTGGGCAGCACGGCCTGGCCCGCTAAATAGATATGGCCCGGTATTTGGTCCGCTCAAAACCACCTACACCAGTACAGGCTTGCCCATTGACTAACTCGAGCATCCCACTTCCCATCGCACTGCACGAGTCATTCCCCACCGCGAGTCATGAAGCCTCTGCTCGCAGTCCACCGCTCGCGACGCAAGTTCGCTCACCTGCTCGCGTTCCTCCTCTTCTCTCTGACTGCAGCTCGGATCTCTTCCCCCAACGGCGTCCACGGCTCCAAGTCCTTCTCCATCACGCGCGGATCTCCGGCATGGGGGCATTGCAACCCTTCTCTGGCATGGGCACCGGCACCCCGCCGCCGTTGTAGCGCGCCGCGCGAGCCGCGCGGATCTGATGCCACCGCCGCGGTCGGCGGCCCCCTCAACCCCTTGCCACTTCACCGTCTCTGTGGCCTTCTCCACGGCTTCATGCGGTCGCGTTCCCTGACGCCGTCTTCGCCTCCATAGCCTCGAGCGCTACTAGACTCTTCTACTGAAGCAGGCCTCGGGCTAGCCTGGCCTCCCTAACAGGCCATGCTTATCAGGCCAGCCCGGCCCAAAAATCGGCACAGCAGGCCGTGCCTAGGCTAATGGCCAGGCACGAAGCCTTGTTAGGCATGGCCCGAGAGGTACGACATGTCATGCCGGCCCAAACCCCATCGGGCCGTCCCTGGCACGGGCCCATGCCGGGCCGACCCGTTGCCGATCTAGAATTAAATTTCTTTAAATTTCTTTTTGTGATCGAAGTGCTCCTCCTATCTCTGAAAGAATGAATTTCTAGCAACTTTATGACAAATTAGCAAACAAGATAGAAGACCATGTTGCCCCTTATAAAACTGCTGAACCTTAATAGCTCCCCAATTACCGAGAATTCTAATTGAATAGTGTCGTTTGGAGTATCCAATAGCTACGCAGAAAGGGCAATTAAAAGCACCATGTGTTAAATATGACCCAAACTACAAGAGAAATCGATGTGGATGGGTGGCCTAGATTCTTTTGGAGATAAATTTTAGGTCTAGAACATGGATAGGGAGTAATATAGGGGTAACTTGACTTATAAATAGGGGTGGATCTAGGACCTCGGGCATGGTGGGCTACGACTCCAACTCATATAGTGCTTACATGTGTTTTTTAGTTAGTGCTTATATGTGTTTTGAGTAGTCAGGTAACAAGAAAAACAGATCTACGAGGCAATTTGATTAGCAACTCAATCCTACAAAGGTCCTATATCAGTCTGTTAAATATGTAGTTTATCTTTTGTGCTCAAGTGTTTCATGCACGATATGATATATAGGCAGCTTGGACCTTATTTAATTTTGGAGTCAGCACTACTTATAGCTAAATATTGAGGGCATGTTTGGTTGGTGACCAAAACCTGCCACACCAAAGATTCGTTGTGTCACAGTTTCTTTGGCAGCTATTTGGGTCACTGCCACACTTATAGCATATCACACTTTCTTAGCACCCTGCTCCACATGTCATAGACTCATTTTCGTGCCAAACTTTGCCATAAGTGTGGCTTCGATTTTGGTCGCCACACTTTTATTGGCAGCCACAATTTACCAAATGTTAGGCATGGCAAGTTTTGATCATCAACCAAACATATTATTGGACTTGCTCTTAGGCACCAGGGCACCATGGGTCTCCGGTCGCGTTGATTTTCTGCTCTTTGTGCTGTGGTCGCGTATTTTTCTGCTCTTTGTTGGGTGTTGGTATAAATTAATGCACACAGAATAATCCGCAAGTGCATGGATATTATACCGATGTAGCACTTTACTAGGAGTACCCAGTTTTATATAGAAGTCGAGGAAACATGTGTGAGAATAACCAAATCTAACTTAACCCAACTTCACAATCAAGGTTAGATAATAGGAGCATAGAGGAGACTACTAAGGTCTTCTATTTCTAACTTTGGTAAGCTTTGTCTTCTATTATTCAATTCTAGGGATATTACTAGAGAAAACATAGGCAGAGTATGTTTCCTATAGCAACAAGGTCCTGCTAGGCCTACTAATGGGAGGTGGACTACAAAGGATTTAACGAGGCTATAAGAGTTACCCTCACGAGCTACCACAGATCTGAAAATAGGGTATATGCATGAGTAATTGAGTCTAAGCACCACGCTTGCACTATGAATACTACTTTAACCTAGGAGTTATAAGGATTAAAATACTCAAAGAGAGTCGCAAACCTGAAGAACAATATGAACATGATGCTTACTTGAATTAGAAGTCGATTACCAAAGAAATCTCAGAAGCAAGCTCAAGAAGAACTTGATTCCGCTAGGGTACAAGTTGTAAAGAGAGCACTGATAGGCCGAGACTCCTCTAAAACTCTTCCCTCTCACTCTATCTTTCTATCTCTCATACAAGACTAGATCCTAAGTGAGGACTAATCTTCTCTTGATTGCTAGCTCTGATCCTGGTGAAAATATGGATTAGGGTTTCTGGCCCTCAGACTCTCAGGATCAAATGCCTTCTTCTCAGAGGGAGGGTGCAAGCAGGTATATATAGGCCAGAACGTCAATCCTATGCCCTCGGATCAAACCGACTTGAATAAATGACAGAGATGCAATCCTTAAGGCGGTGAAGAACCGATGTAACAATAGAGAGGTTGACAAGGGGGCCCTAAGTCCACATTGGTGATCCATTTTAGCTATTTATGCAAGTTATATTGATGGTTTATGATGCATGTTTACTACAATCAACAAGCTCCCCCACACTTAGGCTTTTACTCGTCCTCGATAAAAGGATGAATTACTCAAGACATAACCTTAGGACAAGTCGTCAATATTAAACTATTCTAAGCTATTCATGCTCTGCAAGATTCAAAGTGTCTACCATGAAACTTTAGGCGGTTGAAAAATGGAATAGATTAAAACAGATCACCATCTTCCTTCAGTCAAGTCAATTGGAGAAACATTTTAGATTTTTTTTGAAAACAAAACATAGCTTACCTTCTCCTTTTGTAGTACTCTCAAATCACTCAATATATGTGGTATTTTTGGATCCTCACCAAGGCATTGATGTTCTTTCTTTCTTTTTACCTACTTCTAAAAGCTTATGTGGAGCTCAAGTAGGGATAAATATAAGAACATACTTGCATTGCATATATATTGTAAAGTCAAAACAAGGATCCAAGGAGAAAAATGTTATACTCTTAGATCAAGATGTGCATGTGTGTAGATATATATGGTGGCTATCCTAATTCTACTATGCTCCTTGAAACACGTCTCTCTTGTTTTAAACTTTGAAAACACTTTTGCAAAAAGTCATGGGCAATCTTATTCATCTTTCTTTCTTTTTTTCAGGTGGGCATCTGAGTACCCATTGTTTTGGATATCTCGGCACTTGTCCATTCTTTCAATAATTTTTCTTCTCTTCTTTTTTATGAATAACTTTTGCATAGCTCATGCCTCTTTATCTGTAATTGAAACTTTTCAAGAGAGACATTTACAAGAACTTGGAGCATTTATCCTAACAGTCATATTTTTGTGTTTATTCCCAATATAGGAGTACATCATTTTTGAGTGGATGAAAAACATGTTTTTGCATACTCCCAGTGTAGGAGCAGCAGATATAATTGGAGTGTACGTGATCTTGATCTTGAGTGCATAATAAGTTTCTCAACAAGGGTCACAAGGTTTGACCAAACTCAACACAATGACAAGTAGTATATGTAGAAGGTTTCCTAGTCTATCATATCATGTTTGGCTTTGGTGGGACATTGCTTACCACAAAGGAGAGGTGTAACTAATCTTTTAACATTTTGAAATAAAATTCTCCAATAACAAGACATCAAGAATCAAGTTCTCATTATTCTACTATATTTCATTCCACAACAACTTAAGTAACATGGGGTCCCTAATAATAAGTTCCCAATAGTAGCAAGACTTCTAGGAAAAGTGTTATGTGAGTTATCCTTTAGTCATGACTGAAATAATCTTTTCTCAGGTTTTAAAGTTGTTTTATCAAGTGATTTTCAATTCGGTTAGAAATGGAAAGTGAAACGTATGAAAATAGAACATATTGGGATCAAACTTGACCGAGGATAAAGCTCGAGGCGAGGTGGCACCGTGATGGGCTAGCTAGCCTAAAGAGGAGGTCGGGCAGCCTGCTCCAGGAGCCGTTCGAAGCCCGCTTCGTTGCACGTGGTCCTTGGTCCATTACTTCCCGAAGTTCGTAATTTTCACGATTAAATTCTGTCTTGTTGTCATGGTGTGTCTCCCCCACACTTGTTTTCCAGTATACCTTTATGCACAACATGTGGAGACAAACACATATCCAAAAAGAAATATAGAGAAGGTAATAATAACGAGACTCCATTAATATCATAAGGCACTTTATTACACAAACCAACCTAAACACAAACTCTGGACTAGCTAGCACAAATTTCAACCACTCTAACAATCTGAGCTAAGCGAGTAACCTAATCATACTATCTTTAAACACTTGACCTAACCACTTGTGCCCTATCAAAAACCTATCTCTCTTTTACTTCCTAGTCTTGGCAATAAAATGATTCAAAGCGTTTAAATCTTGTTGCAGGCTCTTGCGATAAACGTGTTCTTCGTCAATCCTCTGTTCTAAGGTATATACAACATTGGAGAGATCTTCAATCTTTTCTCCAAGAGTGCAATGGTCATCCATGGACGCTTCTCATCATTTTCTGGAACAGCTAGTGGCGCCTTCCTCTTCTTAGGGGGAACAACCTTGATCTGCTCCGGCAGAGCCCGGACACCATTAATGATTGTATGAGGGGTGATTGTTAGCATTTCTTAGCGTCACTACCAAGAATAGAATTAAAATTCATCCCTAACAACGGCGCTAGAAATGCTTGTTAGCATTTTTTAGCGTCACTACCAAGAATAGAATTAAAATTCATCCCCAGCAACGGTGCCAGAAATGCTTGTTGACATTTCTTAGCTCCGTCATTAAGAACAGGGTTGAATCCATCCTTAGCAATGACGCCAGGAATGCCTCGGTCATTAGTAGTTGGATTCTACTAATCATGACCGTGATAGGTCTTTGTCTATTTTACATTATTAATCCGTAAGCACACAGAGCTATCATTGCAACATTTCACCTGGAGAGTATTCGGGTATCGTTCATTTATATTTTTCCCATGGGAAGGCATTTGATTAAGATCCTAGTATGGATATGAACTTGGGTAATAATGTGATGTAAGATTATCCATGTTTAATGCAGGGGTAAGAACAGTGATATTCAAGATAGTGGACACACACATGGCATTCCTCAAAGGATAAATAAGAAAAGAAATAAAGATACAAGATTCCTAAAGCGAGCAGGCATTGGTCTAGTATAGTCACATCATGACTAGTTGATCATACAACTTTACATAATTAGGATCAGGACTAAGGATGAAGCAGGTTGGGAGACCACTCGAGTACTGGTCTACCAGCAACCTCAGTGACAATTTAGACTCCTACACCCTAATCGAACGTGGGGGAATACAAAGGACGGATAGGGCTGTCACCACCTGCCACCTACCCCTCATTCCGTAGAAAGGGACAATGGAATCACCTGTTCCTCCATGCCCAAGCACCATTTTTGCGTATGCAGCAACTACCCAAATCCCCCACGGTCCCCGACCCTACGGATCGATAGGTAAAGGAAATGGGCACATCTTGCGGCACGATGAACCGCCACCTCAACTTAGCTCTAATCCCGATTACATATGTTATATGATTTATTAAGCATAAAGTTAAGCATGTTATTCCCATGACACACAAACTATAGACTAGTTCATATATCAAGATCATAACAGCAAAACTATACTCTAATTCATAAGTATGACTATAAATATATAATGAGAGCAAGACTTTGGAAGAACTCATAATTCTATTTATACCCAAGAATGTCTTCTTCCAAGGAGCCAAGCTCTCCAAGGTAGCATTGCCTTGCTCTAAAACAACTAAATAAAGTAAAGCTACAACTAGGAAATAGAGTGAGGTAATGCTTGATGTGGTTGTGTGTGTTGAGTTGAGGGGATTGGCTCTCCATTTATGCAGGGAGAAAGGCGGTGCTCCTCCCTATTCTTGGTGTGAGGCACCCTAGGAACCGACGTTGCATGCTTCCATGCCACCGCCAAAAAAAGATCGGGGGCGATGGCGGTTCTAGGGGGCGGCCGCCCCCAGGGCCGGTCGGCCCACCAAGGGGCCCAAATGGCCACCGCCTTTGTGAGGTGGACTCTAGTTGGGCTTGGAATACTGCTGTGTAGTGTTTTGCCCCGTTGGTGTTCCGATGTTTGGCGCCTTCTTCATTCTTTGCGCGAATCAACATTGGAAAGCGCCTTTTGATGGTTTATTCCATGTATTTGTGTTTGTGACCTGCAAAGTGATATACTCCAAATACATGTAGAACTCGATTAATAGTAAAAGCATATGTGACCAAAGTTTGCTAATTCCTCCTTTTTATGAGCTTATCAACGGTCGAATTTCATCGTTAGTGACTGTCAATAGTGATCGACACATACTTTGCGCATGTAACATCTCCAAACTTATTGGTCTTCACTTTGGTCAGCACCTCGTGTCCCTTCGAAGGTAGGAGGTTGATCTCCTTTGTCACCTTAATCAACTTTTGGGCATCTAGATGAGGCTTCTGCGGACATGGCTTGTCTTCAAGAAGTAGACACGACAGCGGCGGAGCAAGGACCAGACGATGGATGGCTTGAGCGAAATAGGATTGGCTAGAGGGAACAGGGGCAACTCCTTAAGGTGGAATGATGCTTAACGGTATGGGTTCATCAACTCCATAGGGAATGATCTCTCTTCCGACCATTAGAGCTAGGGAGGTGGAGAGCTTTGGCGCTGCTAGGATAGAAAGCTTTAATAGAATGGCTATGGAGGAAGGTAGGGGCTCATTTATATAGGGGAAAAACTTGCAGCAGGGGTCAAGGTCTATCTATTAAGGGTCTTGTAACAAAGAAAAACCAAATATGGTGAAAAACTATGGGATTGAGGAGGGGAAGGTTCTAGAATACATGAGAGAATTGACCACACACGAGGCAGCTAACAGTGGGGCCAGCCGGCCTAGGGGTGGGACCGGCTAGTCCCACATGGTGGCCCCCTGTGGAGATTTTTCTCATGGAAGTTTCTAATCCCAATCTAATCCCAAAAAGTATATTTATCCATTACGAAATGTAAAGAGGATGGCAGTGGTGTAAATCTATGGTAAAATCAAGAAGTCTACCTCATCCAAATCCTCAGGTGGTTTTTCAGGTTGTAGAAAGATCATGAGATGGTGGCCATTTACCTTAAATAATGTACTTCATCATTTTGAAGTGTTACCACTCCATGCGGCAAGGTGCTTATCTGAATGATCCTTCCTATTTGCTCCGAAGTTCTCCATGCCCAAATAATTTGACCCTAGAATTAAAAAGTAATACCTCATCTCTAGGGGTAAACTCCTTGATCCTCTTGTCATGACATCTCTTTGTTCTCTCCTTGTAAATCTTAGCGTTGTGATATGCTTTTTTACGCCATTCATCAAGCTCAGAGAGTTGCATCCTCCTCTTAGTTCCTGCGGCTTCAAAGTCTATGTTCCATCGCTTGATGGCCTAGTAAGCCTTGAATTCTAGCTCGACAGGTAGATGATAGGTGTTCTTGTAGACGAGTTAATACGGTGACATCCCAAGTGGTGTTTTATAGGCCATTTTGTAAGCCCATAGTGCATCAGGTAGTCTATCCTTCTATGCAGTCCCCATCTCATTAATCATCTAATGCAAAATATTCTTGATTTGTTTATTTGATGTTTCTGCTTGGCCACTAGTCTGAGGTGGTATGGAGTAGCAATATTGTGATGGATCCTGTAACACCTCAGGTGTTTGGCTTCCTTAATTGCATTGCATTTCATAAACTTGAGCATCATTCATTCATGCATGAGCTTATAATGTGTGAAACATGCTTTTGAAACATTGCAACATGTGCTTATATTTCATGTGTGTTTATGAAATGAGTAGTGTGCAACACCCAAGTGCAACATGTGCAACTTCCTTTTTAGACATGTCACCCACTTTAGTGAAACATGATTAGCAAGTGCTATGCAACACACTCATGAAACATATGCAACATGATAGCGCAACATTTTATGTGAAAGGTTTGTTTTGTGTTTCATCACATGGGATTCTTAGAAGTTGGTGTGGCACTTGTGTAGAGTGGTTAATTATGGTCTAATACACCTTAACTATACTTAGGGTAAGTGATGGAACATTGTTCATGTTGACCAAATTGACCAAAATGCCCTCCTATGTGACGTTGACCAAGCCCTTAGCCTTAGAATGCTCTAGTTTGACTATTTAAAAAGTCTAATCTAGAGATCTTGCATGGAGGAGCACCCTTAATCAAAGCTGTAGAGAATTTCATGGGGAACAAAAGTTCTAATATGGCCATCTCATGAAAATGGCTGGAACATGCTCAAACAGGGCCCACAATTCAGGTCTCCATGCTGATTTCAGACTTTGAAAATTTTCTAAGTCATGAACTGGTTTACAGTTTCAATGTACCCCACTTTAGGGCTCTGTAATTTCAAATCTAGGCCAAACCAGTCCAAGCTCCATTTGTCAATGTTGTTGTCCTCACATAGCTCTACAATTTTGTTGTTGACACCTAATGCTAACTCGAGCTGGATTACGAGTTATGAATCATTGAAATCGCGTTGTCATTCGGCTTATGATTGAATCGGGAGTCAAGTTCAGACATCGGCCGTGAGCCTTGTGGCCGACCGCGCGCAGGGAATGGCCACCGCGTGGTGTGCATGCCCGGCCAAGCGACTCCACGTCACGCGCGCGCTCACTGTGAAGGCCAGTCCAACCCAGCTCCCCCTCTATTCCATCGCCCCCTTCTCCAGCTCACCGGTAAGGCAGCCGCACTGCCATCGCCACCGCAGCCATCTCTGTCGAGCTCAGTTGCGTCAACCACCATGCCACCACACCCAAAAGCTTGCACATAGCATCTCCTGCCCCCACTCTACAACCTCCTCACTTTTGGTTAGCCGCTAGGTCAAGGTAGAGGGTGAATTGCCCAGTCAAATCTCTACGGTGCAGAGCTCCGCCATGGCGACCACCATTGCGAGCTCGCCGCCGACGTCCTCCTTCACCCTCCTCTCTTTTTGGTCAGCATTCGGGATAGTGTAGGTCATCCTTTCGCTCTAGGCGTGACCTTACCGTGGGATGTGGTCTCACCGGAGCGGAACACGACGACCACCGTCGCCGCACTCACCGCACCGCATCACCGCGCTCGTGGGCAGCTAGGTTGTAGGACTTCACCGGAGCCCTCGCTGGCTTTGTTCTTCACCCATGGACTTAGTGCAGATGTAGCCGCCCTCGTCGGGCTCGTTTGGCACCTGAGCTCACCGGCGTGCCGTCGCACGGCTCCACCGCCCGCCATTGCCGGCGGCAGGTCCTTTCTGGCTAACCCTAGACCCCGCGGCCCCTACATCGGTGTGGAATCGTGTGATGAGCACATCGGTATCCTCAATTTTGCCGGCCGTTTAGCTATCGGTGAGTTTCACCATCGGCCGTTCTTCCCCGTGCCTCTGTCTCGCTGACCAGCGGGACCCGCTCGTCAGCCGCGCACGCGGGTGGGACACCGAGCGCGGGCCGCGCGCGGATGTGGGCCACGCCGCTTGGATTTGGGCCGCGCTGTCGCGGGAGCGCGCGCGCATCTCTGGGCCGCGGCAAATTCCCGGGCCGGCCCAGTAATCCATTTAGGGTTTTCAAATTTTGTTTCTTTTATTCTTTTTCACATATTTGTGTATAGATTTAAAAATGTATATCTCTTAATTGGTAAATCCAAATGTTGTGGTTCCAATTTTGTTGAGTTCCTGATAATGTCTAGTTTTTATTAAAAATATAATATGTGCCATATTCTGTTATGCAAAATAGGGTTACTAATTATCTCTTTTATTCATGTGGGAAATAGGGGTAATTATATCTTCTTCTGTCTAACTCCAAATGGCATGAAATTTTTATGGTGGACTGTTCATATCATGAATAGCTTGTTGTTAAATTTTCATATATTTTGGACACTATATGTAGGAGTTATGTATTTCTCTTGTTTGTTTGGTTGGATCTTGGGTGAATTTTCATAATTTTTCTATAGGTCCAGTAAAGGTAAAATTTGGTGAGTGTTGTTCTTAGGCTAGGATGATACTAGGAAAAATATGAAATCTGTTGTTTGATACATTTCAATAGGGTTTCCTATTTATGCCAGAAATGGACATGTCATCTGTTATTTTTGATATAGGAAGTTCTGCTTGTCCAATTGCTTTGAAATTTTTATGGTGATCTATGTAAAGCCTTAGATAGCTACTGAAATTTTTGCAGATCTTTCTAAACAATTTTGCTATATATTGCTTTAATCACCTAATTAACTAAATAAATTAAGAAAGGGGTCAAAATAAATGATTTGGGTGGACATACCTTACTTTCTGGTGCTTTCATGTCATATGTGACCTAGTAGGGTCATTAGTTTGGTCATAAGGGTAGTTTGACATATGAATAAATATTTAATTTTCACATCTCTAGGTTCTCTGGACAGCTAGTAGCATTTTTGGATTTGAACCTTGATAAAAGTGTTTGCTGGGAAACTTGTGAATACCAAAGTGGTAGTAAACTGGTTAAAATAGCTTGTGTCAAAACTTGGTGGCATTTGGCCTAGTAGTCTAGGAGTTGTAGCTGTTTAAAGTGGTTATTCAGAAATGGCTGCTCTCTGTTTGGAGAGGACAGATTTCTGGAAATTTATAATCTTGAGAAGGTAAACTTTGGAATTAAGAGTTGAGGTATGAAAGTGAATTATAGAGTATTTTATAAGCTTTCTAGATTGTCTTGTATCATGCCATTTGGATTTTTGAAGCTACAGTTGTGATGGAAATACTAAGCTGCTGTCCAGAAGGTGTTGTTGCGATATTTTGTGATTTGATTGGTGGTAACCGTGAGTAATGTTGTTCTTGTTGATTGTTAGGTGTTAGGGCTTTAACTGAGGAAGAACAATTATACATTAGGTTGTGTAGACTAGGTAAGTACTTCTCCACCGGAGAAGTGATTTGCACTTATTATTGAAGTGATTTGAATAGAGCACTAGAATTGCTGAAGTGCATTCCATTCCGAGCATGCTGCATTGCTTCCTATGCATCCATGAGATTTATTGTGCATTCATGCAATAGGTGTACCAGAGGGAGTGACACTCCTCGAGTTCAAGGGAGCGATTCCGGAGGAGGATCAGGAGCAGCCGAGGGAGCCCGAGGACCCAGCCGGCGAAGGAGTTCCCGTAGACGATCTACCTGAGTGTCCGGATCATCGCCCGTCCTCGTTCCTGAAAGGCAAGCCCCGGTGCATGCTGACCCAATTGTTTTATATATAAATCTTGAGTACTTTTACTTGTTTACTGCATTAAGTTGTAGGAGTTGTATGAAAACACTTGTTGCATTATACCTGTCCTTGTCCAGATATCGTACTTAAACCCTAAATTAGGTTTAGGCACGTGTCAATGCTTAGCCCTGCTTAGTCCGGTAGAAGTTGGGTGATTTCCGATCATCCGCGAGATGTAGGAATGGGTCACGAGTGGCTATGTTGGCTATCATGGATGGAACCATGCCTAAAAATGAATTTGAGACCGGGCGGGAGTTCGATAGTGCAGCCGCAAGACACTTCACGTCTTGGGTGCGGAGCTATGCCCGTCTGAGTCGTTTAAGGACCGATTCGCTGTACGTCCTTGAGTCATGTTGAACGCAGTCTAACACTTAGTTGGCCGGATAAGTCGTTCCGACCGCGAAGCCGAGTAATATGGTTCAGGCCGGGAATCGAATGGTAGGTCGCATCTTGGAGGTAGTAAGGATGTGCTTGGGGACATTGGCGTGAGACCAAGGGGTGTTAGAGTCCCTATCGCCGGGCAGAGTGTTGCCCTTGGGGATGCGGCATCATTCGAACCCACAACTCCTGAATTGTATGAAAGGTGGCTTGTGCGACCCTAGCAGGGGCCTGCACGGTGAGTGTTAGAAATACCCCTCCAGCTGGATAGGAATTCGATTCGAATCGCTATCGCTCCTGGTTAGTGAGCACTTGACTTGAGCAGCGGCAACGTAGATCTCATTAAATTGAACAGATGGTTAAGCGAATGATATGATGTTACCGCAATTTATACCTGCTATAGATATAATAATATTATTGTTTGATTATAATCAAGTGAATGTTTAGTACAAGTGCTAAGATAGATGATAGGTTAATGCTAAAATAACTGCTAGTACAGGTTAAAAGAGTTTAAATTACTATGCTTTTCCGCAAAGGTGATGTCAGCCAGCTCCACTTAAGAAAGCCTTGCATGATCCTTGGTGTCTCTTATTTTCCGTTTTGACGGGTAAGTCTAGCTGAGTACATTCCCGTACTCAGGGTTTATACCCTCCTGTTGCAGATGACATGCTTTATCAGGGCTTCTGCAAGACTTGCCTCCACCCCGCGGGTGATGAGGACTAGATCACTCGGGCGTGATCATCTGTTAGTTTACTTTCCTAAATGCTTTTGTGGGATGTTGATCTGTAAGACTGGCAGTAGTATTTGAACAATGTGCGTGTGTTATGCTTCTGCTACTTTATGAACTCGGTTTGTAATAATTTGCGACTCCGTGTGTTGTAAGTGGATTTCTGAACTACTTGTGAAATGTAACGTATGATGTGTTATGCTGAATTATGCGATCTTGGTTGTAAACGAGTTGGTTTAAAATCCTTCGTGATTTCGATTGACTACTGGGATTATATGGGCTCAAGTTCGAAAATTTGAGCGTTTTGGCGCTTGTTTTTGTACTTGTGCTCTTATAATTTGGTCGGTTCTGTTACAGCTGGTATCAGAGCAGAATTGAATATTAAACACATCGTACGAGTATTTGAAAACAGAAGTGTTGTTTGCGAAAAGTGTTAAAAATCTGAAATTTATTTCTATAAGTATGCCAGTGATCACATCCCTTAGCCCAAATAAGGACTCTTAGGTGGCTTATTAAAAAGACTAACTTGGGGGTCTTGTTTGTTTTTGTTTTGTCATCCATATGGCGTGATATTGTATGGATGCCAGCCATTTGGGTGGTAATGTTTGGATCAAACACCTCGACGCTCTGGTAAGTGTGAGTTGTGAGAGCATGATCGTCTAACCGGCAGTCTAGGGGAGAGTAGTTGTGGTTACTTACATGTTCGAACCATGTAATTATGAAAGTACTTAATTGTAGGTATATCTGTTGGGTAGTTGTGATACTGAAGTATATACATCGGGAGATGTGTATATGGAAAGTATTTAGTTTACTACTTACTTGTATGCTTATATTGGGAAACTGTTGGGCTGAAATGAGATTTTTTGTAGGTACACTAACAGCGCAAACGAGTAGACCGATAGTTTCGTCTATATGAGAGAGCGTAAGTATGCCACCGCCTAGTGTTAGAAGTTTATGATTCTACTAGGATGAGAGGGCGTACGAAACGTGCATGCATCATGTTTAATTCATGTCATACATTTCATTTTACTCCCTCCTTAAAAATTTCGATGGTCCTGACTAAATTAAATTTCGTATCCCCTAAATTATCCTCACTTTAAGTCATATCTTGTTGCTACAGATGGCTCTGACCAAGAGGACCGCTCGCAAGTCAACTGGAGGCAGAGCTCCTCGCCACCAGCTCGCTCCACGTGAGCCCCGCCCTGAGCCCACCGAGGCGGAAAGGTTGAGGGCCGAGTTGGCTGAGGTGACTGCTGCTAGAAATGTGGCTCAGCAACAGCTGGAGCAAGTGATACATGACAGAGATCAGGAGACACTTGCAGTCCAGAGGTTGACTGTGGCTAATCGCAACTGTCAGCGCATGCTGGTCCACGTGATGAACCACGGGATGAAGCCTGGCATGAAGAGAACCTCCTGAGAGCTCGTCAGGTGGAGCTTGAGCAATAGTTGGAAGCTGCAGAAGAATACAATGAAAATCTTCATGAGGAAGTGCACCGCCTAAACAATCAGCTCAATCCTCTGCTTCCTCATGACAATGACGAGGATGAGGAGATGGGCTCTGGAGTCTTCATGGCTGACGGTGAGGACGACGTGGAGGTCAATGGGCCACAGAATGCCCCACCAGAAGAAGAAGGAGAAGAAGATGAGGAGCTAGACCCTGCTAGTGACGAGGACGACGGGGAGATCTTCAACACTGACTCCGAGGACGATGCTTAGAGTAGTCATCGCATAGCTATGACGCTAGAGTTATCTTTTGTGCCCTCCATGTGTGGGAGTGGGGCTTTGTAATAACTTAGCTTTTGGGATGTAACATCGAACCCTATATTATCCTAGATGTTAGTTTGAACATGTTAAATTTTGGTCACAAATGGATATCTCATTGTGTTGTGTTCGGTGATGGTGTCACGATTAGCACCCTTCGGCGCCGCGATGAAACCGAGGGCCTCCTGTGGCACGCGACATAAGGCTGTGCTACTTGGCACGCGCTGGTATCGAGGTGGCTAGTCATGATCCACCATGGAACTCTACCAATGGGCTGTCTCCTCGTGGTCATTTCTTGGTTAGCCTTTCCTAATTGGCTAGAAGTTTAGATCAAATCTGGACACCAGTTATGAAAGGTTGAAATCCAGTTGATATCACTGTCGCCTGTTCAGTCACGTTTGTGCTCCCTACATGAGAGCCTTTAATAAATTCCATCTTTTCATCGGAAGATATCATGTTTGTTATGTCCATCGCATAATTGTGTCAATTGGTGCACTTGATGAGGTTGTGTGGTTGTGATGAATTACTGTGCCTCAGTTGTTTGCGAATTCATTTCTAATGAAATCAGTTTGGCATATTTACACAATTCATCTACAATTTTCTCACATCGTCAGTGCTCATTGGCTATGCATTTTGCAGATGGCGTACAACCTCCATCGTGGTCGTGGCGTTGAGGATGAGGAACAGCCACCCCCTCCACCACCACCCACTCCGGCGGAACTGATGCAGACGGTGGTTGAAGGTCAGCGCCTATTAGCAGACGCTATGCGCCAGCTAGTCAACCAGGATGCTCACCATGGTCGTCAGGGACCGGAACCAAACCAGCATAGTGACTTCAAGGATTTTCTTGACACCAAGCCCCCTCTCTTTAAGGAGGCGGAGGAACCTCTGCAAGCTGATGAGTGGTTGAATACCATTGAGCAGAAGTTCCGTCTGCTTCGTCTGACTGAGGAGCTGAAGACCGAGTATGATTCCCACCAACTACATGGCCCGGTTGGTATTTGGTGGAGTCACTACCGCTCCACGTTGCCTCCTAATGTCCCAATCGCTTGGGACCAGTTTAAAATGGCTTTCCGCGGGAATTACATTCCTCCAGGCTTGATGTCTATGAAGCACGCTGAGTTCATGAGATTAACCCAAGGAAATAAGAGTTTGACGGAATACCTACAAGCCTTTAACAACCTTGCAAGGTACGCAACGAAGTTTGTGGATACTGATGCTAAGAAGATTGCTAGCTTCAAGCATGGCCTCGGTCCGAAGCTGATGAAGACCATGGGCACTATCAAATGTGCTACTTTCAATGATTTTATCAGTGATGCTCTGACCCAAGAGAACAATAATTCTATCTATGCTGCTTCTAAGAACCGCAAGAGGGCTCTTGAGGTGGGTGCTTCACAGTCCCAAACTCCAGCTGCACTGAGGGCTCCCCCTCGCCCTCCTGTCACAAGTGCTAAGTTTCGTCCCCCGCAGAAGAAGGCTCAAGCTAAGACTGGGTTTCGCAAAGCGTATACAGTATCTCTGCCAAAGGGTAGTTTAGGCCAAGGCAGCTCCAGTGTTCCTCCAAGCAACATGCCTTGCTGGAACTGCAACAAACCAGGTCATTGGTCTAGGAACTGTCCATATCCTAAGAAGAATGCAAATCAAGGTGGCCGTCAGGGGAATATTCATTATAATAGTATTGAAGAAATTCCATCTGGTGAGGTAGTCACTGCTAGTAAGTTCCTAGTTGATCAACATCCTGCAGTGGTGTTATTTGATTCAGGAGCTTCGCATTCCTTTATCAGTCCTATGTTTGCATCAAAGTTTGCACACAAATTACATACTGTTGAAGGTGGGGGTTATTGCATTAGAGCGGCAAGTGGGAATATTTCCACAAATTAAGTAGTAAGAGATTTAGAATTTGGAATAGAAGGGCAGAAGTACTCACTTACCTTAGTGGTTTTGCCTGGATTAGGCATAGATGTTATTATGGGCATGAATTGGATGTGTCAGCATGGGGTACTCATTGATACATCCACCCAGGTAGTTATGCTCAGAGATCCTACTGATCTAAAAGGTTTTCTAGTGCAACTTCCTCGGCAAATTGACCTTTCTAGTGAAGTTCATGCAGTGCAAGCGAAGGCATTAGCTGATATTCCCATAGTGAGTGAGTTTCCTGACGTTTTTCTCGATGATTTGCCGGGACTGCCTCCGGATCAGGATGTGGAGTTTAAAATCGAATTGTTGCCTGGCACGGCACCTATCTGTAGAAGACCTTATAGGATGCCTCCGAATGAACTAGCTAAACTTAAGGTGCAGTTGAATGAACTTTTGAAGAAGGGGCTGATTCGTCCTAGTTCGTCTCCGTGGGGATGTCCTACTATCTTTATAAAGAAGAAGGACCAGTTGTTGCGGATGTGCGTAGATTATAGGCCTCTAAATGCAGTCACTGTAAAAAATAAGTATCCTCTACCATGCATCGACATCTTGTTTGATCAGTTGTCTAAAGCTAAAGTCTTTTCCAAGATCGATCTGAGGTCTGGCTACCATCAAATTAAAATCCGTCCGGAAGATGTTCCAAAAACAGATTTCTCTACCAGATACGGTCTTTATGAGTATCTGGTTATGTCCTTCGGCTTGACCAACGCCCCCGCACACTTCATGTACTTGATGAATTCGGTGTTTATGCCCGAATTAGACAAGTTTGTGGTGGTATTTATTGATGACATCTTGATATATTCTGAAAATGAGGAAGACCACGCTAAACATCTGCGTATAGTCCTCACCAGACTGCGTGAACATCAACTATATGGAAAATTCAGTAAGTGCGAATTCTGGCTTCGTGAAGTATCTTTCCTTGGGCATGTGTTATCCGATAGGGGAATTATGGTGGATCCCACCAAGGTACAAGAAGTACTAAACTGGAAGGCTCCTATCTCGGTTCACGAGGTCCAAAGTTTTCTTGGATTGGCTGGCTATTATCGTCGCTTCATCCTGGATTTCTCTAAAATAGCCAAGCCAATGACTCGGTTGCTGCAAAAAGACACCAGGTTTGTCTGGACTCCTGAGTGTGATACGGCTTTTCACAAACTGCGAACTCTCCTAACCTCGGCTCCGGTTTTGGCGCAACCGGATATCGAGAAACCATTTGATGTGTATTGTGATGCCTCAGGCATAGGCTTGGGAGGTGTTCTGATGCAGGAAGGCTAAGTCATTGCATATACCTCTTGACAACTTCGGAAGCATGAGGTGAATTATCCAACGCATGACTTAGAACTCGCTGCAGTTGTTCATGCTTTGAAAGCCTGGCGGCACTATCTGTTGGGCAATGTTTGCAATATCTATACTGACCATAAAAGCCTCAAATATATCTTCACCCAACCCAAGTTGAATATGCGTCAAAGAAGATGGTTTGAGTTGATTAAAGATTATAATCTTCAAGTGCACTATCATCCTGGCAAGGCAAATGTGGTTGCCGATGCTTTAAGCCGTAAGTCTCATTATCACTCCTTAGTTGAAAGTGATTTTCATCTGTCTCGCCTTCTACACTCAGCAATTCTGTATAACATCACTGTCAGTTGCACTCTCAAGAGTAGAATTATTGAGCTCCAAAAGACTGACACTGGTATATTCCACATCAAGCGTAAGATGAAAGAGCAAGAAACTAAACATTTCAAGGTAGATGAAGAGGGTGTACTGTGGTTCAAGGATAGGTTA
Organism: Saccharum officinarum; assembly: GCA_020631735.1. NCBI lineage: Eukaryota > Viridiplantae > Streptophyta > Magnoliopsida > Poales > Poaceae > Saccharum > Saccharum officinarum. The sequence goes on along the minus strand of CM036153.1, from coordinate 139,994,993 downwards.
GTTGTGCCTAAGGACCGAGAGCTTAGAAATCATATCATGTCTGAAGCACACTCCTCTAAGTTGTCCATCCATCCTGGTAGCAATAAGATGTATTACGATTTGAAGCCATACTATTGGTGGACCAAAATGCGGAAAGAGATAGTTGCATATGTTGCTAGGTGTGATACCTGCTGTAGGGTTAAGGTTGTGCACATGAAATCTAGATTGCTTCAACCACTTTCTATCCCAGGTTGGAAATGGGAGGAGATAAGTATGGATTTCATTGTTGGACTTCCTCCTACTGTCAAGAATCATAACTCTATCTGGGTAATTGTAGATCGTTTAACCAAGTCGGCTCACTTCATTCCTGTCTGAGTAGACTATCGTCCTACTGACTATGCTGAGTTGTACTTCAATCAGATAGTTTGGCTCCATGGGGTACCTCGTACTATCATTTTTGATCATGGTCCACAGTTCACTGCTCGTTTTTGGGAGCACTTGCATCATCTTCTGGGCACCAAGTTAGTGAGAAGCTCTGCTTATCACCCCAGACGTCAGGTCAGATGGACCGAGTTAACCAAATCTAGAGGATATGTTACGGGCATGTGTTATTTTGTCCAAGGGTTCATGGGAGAAATGGTTGCCTCTAGCTGAGTTCTCGTATAATAATAGTTACCAAGGGAGCATTAAGATGGCCCCATTCGAAGCATTGTACGGTCGTAAGTGTAGAACCCCACTAAATTGGATAGAAGCTGGCGAGAGAAGGTATTATGGTATTGATTTTGTCGAGGAAGCTGAGGAACAAGTTCATACCATCAAAATCCACATGGCTGCAGCTCAATCTAGATAGAAATGTTACGCTGATCGCCGTAGAAAACCGATCGAGTTTAAAGTTGGAGACTTTGTATATCTGAAAGTTTCCCCTATGAAGAATGTACAACGTTTTGGTGTGAAGCGGAAGCTTGCACCCAGATACGTGGGTCCTTTCCAGATCATAGGAAATAGTGGTGCTGTCGCATATAAGATCCAGTTACCTCCTGAAATGAGCGCCATTTTTAATGTTTTCCATGTATCTCAGTTAAAGAAATGTCTTCGAGTTCCTAAAGAGAGAGTTCCATTAGGGGATATCAGGCTAGAATCCGATTTAACTTACGAAGAAAAGCCTGTCCGTGTGATTGACACTCAAGAGCGGGTAACTAGAAGTCGAGGGGTCAGGTGGTATAAAGTAATGTGGAGTAATCAGGGTAGTGAGAGTGATGCTACGTGGGAGCGAGAAGACTATTTACGTGATGGTTATAAGGAATTCTATCAATAATGGTACGCTTTCCAAATCTTGGGACAAGATTTTTTATAAGGGGAGGGCTGTAACACCTCAGGTGTTTGGCTTCCTTAATTGCATTGCATTTCATAAACTTGAGCATCATTCATTCATGCATGAGCTTATAATGTGCTTATATTTCATGTGTGTTTATGAAATGAGTAGTGTGCAACACCCAAGTGCAACATGTGCAACTTCCTTTTTAGACATGTCACCCACTTTAGTGAAACATGATTAGCAAGTGCTATGCAACACACTCATGAAACATATGCAACATGATAGCGCAACATTTTATGTGAAAGGTTTGTTTTGTGTTTCATCACATGGGATTCTTAGAAGTTGGTGTGGCACTTGTGTAGAGTGGTTAATTATGGTCTAATACACCTTAACTATACTTAGGGTAGGTGATGGAACATTGTTCATGTTGACCAAATTGACCAAAATGCCCTCCTATGTGACGTTGACCAAGCCCTTAGCCTTAGAATGCTCTAGTTTGACTGTTTAAAAAGTCTAATCTAGAGATCTTGCATGGAGGAGCACCCTTAATCAAAGCTGTAGAGAATTTCATGGGGAACAAAAGTTCTAATATGGCCATCTCATGAAAATGGCTGGAACAAGCTCAAATAGGGCCCACAATTCAGGTCTCCATGCTGATTTCAGACTTAGAAAATTTTCTAAGTCATGAACTGGTTTACAGTTTCAATGTACCCCACTTTAGGCTCTGTAATTTCAAATCTAGGCTGAACTAGTCCAAGCTCCATTTGTCAATGTTGTTGTCCTCACATAGCTCTACAATTTTGTTGTTGACACCTAATGCTAACTCGAGCTGGATTACGAGTTATGAATCGTTGAAATCGCGTTGTCAGTCGGCTTATGACTGAATCGGGAGTCAAGTTCAGACATCGGTCGTGAGCCTTGTGGCCGACCATGCGCAGGGAACGGCCACCGCGTGGCGTGCATGCCCGGCCAAGCGACTCCATGTCACGCGCGCGCTCACTGTGAAGGCCAGTCCAACCCCGCTCCCCCTCCATTCCATCGCCCCCCTTCTCCAGCTCACCGGTAAGGCGGCCGCACTGCCATCGCCACCGCAGCCATCTCTGCCGAGCTCGGTTGCATCAACCACCACGCCACGACACCCAAAAGCTCGCACACAGCATCTCCTACCCCCACTCTACAACCTACTCACTTTTGGTCAACCGCTGGGTAAAGGTAGAGGGTGAATCGCCCAGTCAAATCTCTACGATGCAGAGCTCCGCCATGGCGACCACCATTGCGAGCTCACCGCCGACGTCCTCCTTCACCCTCCTCTCTTTTTGGTCAACGTTCAGGATAGTGTAGGTCGTCCTTTCGCTCTAGGCGTGACCTTACCGTGGATGTGGTCTCGCCGGAGCGAAACACGACGACCACCGTCGCCGCGCTCACCGCACCACATCACCGTGCTCGTAGGCAGCTAGTTTGTAGGACTTCACCGGAGCCTCGCTGGCTTTGTTCTTCACCCATGGACTTAGTACAGCTGTAGCCGCCCTCGTCGGGCTCGTTTGGCACCTGAGCTCACCGGCGTGCGTCGCATGGGCTCCACCGCTCCCATTACTGGCGGCGGTCCTTTCCGGCTAACCCTAGGGACCCTGTGGCCCCTACATCGGTGCAGAATCATGTGATGAGCACGTCGGTATCCTCAATTCCGCCGGCCGGTAGCCATTGGTGAGTTTCACCATCGGCCGTTTCTTCCCCCTGCCTCGGTCTCGCTGACCAGCAGGACCCGCTCATCAGCCGTGCGCGGTTCTGGCCACGGCAAATTCCCGGCCGGCCCAGTAATCCATTTAGGGTTTTCAAATTTTGTTTCTTTTATTCTTTTTCACATATTT
>CM036153.1:139925868-139991731 GCA_020631735.1 Saccharum officinarum | reverse complement strand
GGCACGCGGATCGTGCGCTTCAAGCGGTGCTTCCTGCACATGCACCACCACATCCATTCCATAATCCAATCAGGTTGGAGGAGCTCGATTCTTTCAACTCAACAGAGAAACAAGCACCACAAGTAAAAGTAGTAGCGATCCACAAGAGAAGAGATACAGACCTGCTCTTCGAGAAGTGGCAGCGCCCGCCGTTGGCCCCGTACTTGCCGCCGGCGATGTTCTCCGAGTGTGCGTGGTCGTGGCACTTGCGCTTCTGCGCCGCGCCGGCAGAATACGACGACAGCGGCGGCTTCCCGCAGCTGGCCGGTGGGAGCACGAGGGACGACGAACCTCCTCCGCGCCTGTTCGACACGCTCGCGTCCCCGGTCGTCACCCACGACAGGAACGACGAGCTCGCGCCGGACAAGCTGAACCCGGAGTCCTAGCTGTACCCGCCGGACATCGACTTGGTGAAGTCCAGCATCACAGGCGCCGGCCTCGACCGCGCGGACTCGGGGGAGGCCAGGCTCTGCGACTGTTGGATTTATCGTGGGTTAGGTCTATTTTAAATTTAATAAATCAATAAAACTCTACTGTGTGTAACTGTTTGGTATTTAATATTTGTATCGGATTGGAATTTGACCAAACGTTGACTCGACTTATATGGTTGGACTTTATCCGTCCACATTGAGAAGCTGAAAAAAGAATAAAGGCGTGCCACGCGCGCGCCGTCGCAGGCGGCGGCCGGGGCGTGGGCGTAGCAGGCAAGGCGTGGGCCTGGTTTTGCCACTCACTCCATGATGGCCCATGATAGCGGGAGTTACAACTTTCTGAGTTAATCCCTGAAGTTGTCGTCTCTTTACTTGGCCCTCTCCTAGACTGCCTGCGTGAGCCTCTTCCCCTCCCTCTGCGCGAAAGCATAAAACAGATGACACCACTTCCTCCAGTTCTCTCTCGCTCGTTACTTGAAACACAGAACAAAATCAGACCTCATCTTCTGCTGGGAAAGGTTTTCCCCGTCTCATACCTCTGCGCGCATAGAGAAACGAGAGAGTAGGTGCCTCCGAAGCCCTTGCCGTCTATATGATCCCTGCTCGGAGAGTGCGGCAATTAGGTTTTTGGGGAGCGACTACGTGACTGCCCGTTCCCGGTCCCGGTCATCTTCCTAGCAGCGGCATCTTCCTGCACTGCGATCACCTTCCTGCATCGACTGCGGTCTACGACTTCCAGCAACGCACTATGGCGACTAGTGCGAATGGAGCCTCCGATGCCTCTCGCATGAGACTCTCCGCTGGGTACATCCTATTCTCATCTCTTTGTCAATTCATGGTGTTCATGTGCTATGTTGTCTCTGTTACGTTCTATATGCCATGGATGTTTGTTTATGTGATACTCATGCTTGCTGATATGTTTAGACTGTCATGTTTATATGTTTTTGATCATGGCTCATATATGATATATAACCTTGCTGTTATAATTATTTTGTATTATCTTGGTATATATGAACATGTTGATTATCCTTTTTGTATTCATGTGAATATATATGATGCTATGCTGTAATTGTTTGTTATCATACATGTCATCACTATGCTGGTATTATTTTTCGGAATTAAACTGAGTAGAAAATTGTCTTAATTTTTAACAATCCAAAAAACCTAATTTTAGACAATTTTCTCTCAGTGGTTTTGCTGCTGCATTGAAACCCATTCAATTTGATGGAAAGAATTTCATGATTTGGCGTGCACGGATGGAATTGTGTCTCACTGCGATAAATTGCTATCACGTCGCACAGAGGCGGCCTGAGAACTTGGCTCCTGAGGATGAGTCTAAGTTTCGGGCTGCTGATAACCTGTTCAGAGGTGCCATGATCAGTGCTCTTCATCCCAAGTATGAGAAAAGCTACATTTTTTTTTCATCGGGCAAGGATTTATGGGATACTCTTGAGGCAAAGTTCGGTGTCTCTGATACTGGGAGTGAGCTATATCTTATGGAGCAGCTGTTTGACTATAAAATAGTTAAGAATCATTCTGTGGTTGAACAGGCTCATGAGATTCAGGTACGGACTAAGGAACTCGAGCTTTTTTCCTATCCTTTACCTAACAAGTTCATGGCCGACGGTATTATCGCTAAGCTGCCACCTTCTTGAAAGGATTTTGCTACCTCTTTAAAGCATAAGAGACAAGAGTTCAATGTGGATGAACTCATTAGTACTCTTGATGTTGAGGAGAGGGCGAGAGCAAATGACAAGAGAAAAGGGATTGAGATCTCTTCTGCAAACATGTGCAGAAAAAAGAACTCATTTGCATTCCGTAAGAACAAGAAGAAGAACCAAAACAATAAGCAAGAGAACACTTCTAAGCTAGTTCAGACAGCACAATTCAAGAAAAAGAACAATAACAAGAAGAAAGGAGACTGCTTTGTTTGTGGTAGTGAAGAGCACTGGGCAAGTAAGTGCCCAGACCATAAATTTAAGTAAGAACCTAAAAAGTCAGCCAACATGGTTACTACTGATACTGAAGGAGGTATGGTAATTATTTACCTATTGTTCTTTTAGTTTGTAATTCACCTAGGGTGGTGGATGGATAGTGGTGCTAATATTCATATATGTGCTGATATTTCTTTGTTTGCTTCCTATCAGGTCAGGAGGACTAGAGCCTTGCTGATCGGAAATGGCTCACATGCGCATGTTCTTGGTGCTGGTACGGTCAATCTGAAGTTTACTTCGGGGAAGACGGTTCTATTGAAGAACGTGCAACATGTGTCCTTCATCAAGAAAAATCTTGTTAGTGGTTCGATGATGTGTCGAGATGGCTACAAAATCGTCCTTGAGTCCAATAAGTGTATTGTGTTGAGACATGGTACTTTTATTGGTAAAGGATATGATTGCGGAGGTCTGTTCTGCTTGTCTCTGCTTGATGTGTGTAATAAGGTTGTGAACATCGCTAATATTTCTGATGAGTCGGATTTATGGCACTCACGCTTATATCATGTTAATTTTGGTTGTCTTATGTGGTTAACAAATCTGAATTCAATCCCAAAAATTAACGTGGTCAAAAGTTCTAAGTGTCACGTGTGTGTGCAATCAAAGCAACCCCGCAAGCCTCACAAGGCTGCTGAGGCAAGGAATTTGGCACCTCTAGAACTTGTTCATTCGGATTTATGTGAAATGAATGACAATTTGACTAAAGGTGGTAAACGATACTTCATGACATTTATAGATGATTGCACTAGATTTTGCTACGTGTATTTACTTAAAATAAAAGATGAAGTGTTGCATTATTTTAAGGCCTATAAAACTGAGGTAGAAAATCAACTTGAGAGGAAAATTAAACGGTTAAGGTCCGATCGAGGTGGAGAATATTTCACTAGTGAATTTACTAAATTCTGCATGGAACATGGTATTATTCATGAGAGGACACCGTCATACTCACCACAGTCTAATGGTATAGCTAAAAGGAAAACCGCACCCTAACTGAGTTGGTGAATGTCATGTTGGGTACTACGGGATTATCCAAGGAATGGTGGGGTGAGGTGATTTTAATAGCGTGTCATGTCCTAAATAGATTTCCTACAAAGAATAAAGAAATCACACCATTCGAGGAATGAGAGAAGAAGAGACTAAATTTCTCCTACATGTGCACTTGGGGTTGCTTGGCCAAAGTGAATGTGCCTATCAATAAAAAGCGCAAACTTTGACCTAAAACTATTAATTGTATGTTCCTTGGTTATGCTATTCACAGCGTTGGGTATAGGTTCTTAATTATAAACTCTGAGGTACCTGACATGCATGTTGGCACAATAATGGAATCTAGAGATGCTACATTTTTTGAGAATGAATTTCCCATGAAAACTACACCTAGCACAACTAGTCATGAATCTATAATTCCCCATGAGCATGAGCATGAGCATGAGATGTTCACACCGGTATAATAAATTGAGAAACCCCATGAGCAAAATCCTGAGGAGGATGATATTGTAGTCACCAGAAAGAGTAAGCGACAGAGAGTTGCTAAATCTTTTGGGAATGACTATATTGTGTACCTTGTGGATGACAAGGCAAGGCTTGTGGCCAAGGGTTATACCCAAAAAGAGGGTGAAGACTTCTTTGAAACTAACTCACTAGTTGTCCGATTGACTACAATTCGAGTGTTGATTTCACTAGAAGCTTCCTATGGTCTGACCATTCATCAAATGGATGTTAAGACAACTTTCCTAAATGGAAAGTTAGAGGAAGAGATCTATATGGATCAGCCAGATGGTTTTATAACAAATGGTCAAGAGGGCAAAGTGTGTAAGTTATTAAAGTCGTTGTACGACCTAAAACAAGCACCTAAGCAATGGCACGAGAAGCTTAATAAAACTTTGACAACAGCTACATTTGTTGTGAATGAAGCTGATTCTTGTGTCTATTACTGGTATGGTGGTGGTCAAGGAGTTATCTTGTGCTTATATATTGATGACATTTTGATCTTTGGATCAAGCCTCAGTGTGATTGAGTAGGTGAAGAAATTCCTATCAAATAATTTTGAGATGAAAGATCTGGGAGAAGCTGATGTTATTCTTAATATCAAGCTCCTAAGAGAAGGTGATGGTGGGGTAACTTTGTTATAATCTCACTATGTAGAAAATGTTCTGAGTCGCTTTGGGTTTAGTGACTATCAGCCTGCTCCCACACCTTATGACCCTAGTGTGCTATTGAGGAAGAATCAAAGAATAGCAAGGGATCAATTGAGATATCCCTAGATCATTGGTTCACTCATGTATCTTGCTAGTGCAACAAGGCCTGACATCTCTTATGTTGTGTGTAAGCTGAGCCGATTTGTTTCAATCCCTGGAGATGATCATTGGCAAGCTCTTGAGAGAGTAATGCGCTATCTGAAAGGTACTATGAGTTTTGGTATACACTATACTAGAAACCCAAAAGTGATAGAAGGCTACAGTGATGCCAACTGGATTTCTAATGCTGATGAGCTTTATGCCACAAGCGGATATGTGTTCTTGCTTGGAGGTGGCACTGTTTTCTAGAAGTCTTGCAAGCAGACTATCTTAATGAAGTCTACAATAGAAGTAGAACTCACAGCATTAGACACTACTGGGTCTAAGGCCGAGTGGCTCCGTGATCTCCTTATGGATTTACCAATGGTTGAAAAACCTATACCAGTTATTTCCATGAACTGTGATAACCAGACTTAACAGTTCTAAGGATAACATGAAGTCCACAAGGCATGTTAAGAGACGTCTAAAGTCTGTCAGAAAGTTGAGAAACTCTAGAGTAATTGCGTTGGACTATGTTTATACATCCAACAATCTGACAGATCAGTTCACTAAGGGTCTTTCATGAAATGTGATAGAGAGTGCATCGAGAGAGATGGGTATGAGACCCACGTAAAATCTACTATAGTGGTAACCTGTCCTATGTGATCAAAGATCCCGTGAAGTAGGATGGTGAAACAAGCTAGTAGTAGATTAAGAGGAAAAATCCCTTTCTGAGCTCATCTCTGATGCACATCTTTCCTTCTGTAAGGCAGGTTGGTTTATACCTTAATGTGTTCCAAGTGTCTTGGTCAAGAAGAGATGTTGTCCTACATAACATCTTTTGAGGAACACACCTATATGAGTTAGACTACTGGTCATGGTCTATGAGACTTGGGTAATCTCTAAAAACTCATGAAAGACACTGAAGTGTGACTTATAAGCTTCAAACAGAGGGGATGCTTGTTGCAGCCTAGTACCAGCAAAGGACTTGAGTGAATCTCACTTCACACAAAACTGTCAATTCAATGCATAGTCCATTGTTCAATTGTGACTGAGTGAAACTTTTGTTCTAGATGGATGTTCAACTTAACAGTCTCCATCGAAACACTGGTATATCAAAGAAATGTGGATCTGAAGCAACATTGTTACAAACCCTAGACTTTGGTGGGGATTGTTGGATTTATTGCGGGCCAGGCCCATTTTAAATTTAATAAATCAATAAAACTCTACGGTGTGTAACTATTGGGCATTTAATATTTGTACCGGATTAGAACTTGACCAAACGTTGACTCGACTTATATGGTTAGACTTCATCCGTCCATATTGAGAAGTTGAGAAAAGGATAAAGGTGTGCCACACACGCACGCACGCATCGCCGTCGGTGGCGGCCGGGTCGGGCTGGGCCGTGGGCGTGGGTGTGGGCGGGCGTGGCGAGGCGAGGCGAGGCAGGCAGGTAGGCAGATGGCGAGCGAGCGGACGGGTGAGGCGTGGCCCAGTTTTGCCACTCACTCTCCATGATAGCAGGAGTTATAACTTTCTGAGTTAATCCCTAGAGTTATCATCTCTTCACTTGCCCCTCTCCTGGACTGCCTGTGTGAGCCTCTTCCCATCCCTCTGCGTGAAAGGATAAAATAGACGACACCAGTTCCTCTAGTTCTCTCTTGCTCAGTACTTGGAATACATAACAAAATCAGACCTCATCTTCTGCTGTGAAAATGTTTTCCCCATCTCGTACCTCTGCGCACATAGAGAAACGAGAGAGCAGGTGCCTCCGAAGCACTTGTCGTCTACAATCCCTGCTTGGGAGTGCGGCAATTAGGTTTTTGGGGAGTAACTACTCGACTGCTCGTTCCCGTCCTGGTTGTTGACGGTAATTAACTCCTATTATGAACCATCAACTAATGCTAAGAATCAACTAAAATGAAATATAATGCCCTGTGATTGGATTTAAACCTAACGAGTTCCACGAGTTTTGGTATTCTCACTTGTTTTTATAGATATTGGATATTTTTGCACATAAAAGCACCTCAAATAATGAATTAGAGCACACCATTGCGAAGAGCTCATCGAGACGATCGAAACGGATATATCATTCACTATAATTGGAGTCCCGACGAGAGAGTCCACTTTGGATACACTTTGTAACACTCTAGAAGACACCAGAACCATCACTAAGCAAGAGTTTTTAGGGACTAATCTAACTAATTCCATATCTTTGGTGAATTGTGATTTTCTAGGGATTAAAACAGAAATAGCTGAGGAAAAGTATGGATCAAGGAACTGAACCAAATCACATCGGATTTTGTGAAAATTGACGGGAAGGTTCCAGAGGATACCAGAGGACACCAGAGCAAAGGAGAAGGCCACCTAGCTCTGAGCCCGCTGACCGGCCTGCCATGTGGGGTTGGCCAGCCTAGGTGGGGCCCACATACTAGTCTCCTCCGCGCAGTGGTCTCCAACCGACCTCTATGACGCATCTTGACCATTGTTTCAAGTCAGTTTGATCTAAGGGCTGTGGTTCATCTCTCCGGGCTATATAAGCAGAGGCAGACCCCCCCTGAGGCATATCTCTTCATACTTCAATTAATTATCTCCAGCTAAGAGTAGGAGAGGGGTCCCTTGAATGGACTACCTCTCTAGAGCCTAGCAATCAAGAAGAAGACTAGTACACCTCCAGTTAGGTTTAGATCTAGTGTTAGAACTAGAACTAGAAGAGAGAGAGAGAGAGGTAGAACATCTAGAGAAAGCCTCAGGCCTGTCGGTGCTTCTTCTATGACTTGTACCTGTGGATTCGAGTTCTTTAGGAGCTTGGATTAGAGATTTCTTCGGTCATCAACTTCTATTAGTCAGTGAGTTTTATTGTTCTTATAGCTCTTCTAGTTTATGAGCCTCTTTTGAGCGCTTTAATCTAGTCAACTAGGTTAGAGTATAATTCGTTGTGTAATCGTGGTGCTTAGACTTAGGTTACTTGTAGATGCATCCTATATTCCGGATCGGTGGTAGATCGTGAGGGTGACAGCCTTGTTGAGTCTTCTATAGTCCACCTCCCGTCTATAGGCCGAGTAGGAGCCCTTTGTTACGTGGTAGATTCGTACTTTGTTTGCGGTCTTCCATAGTAATTCCCTAGCGGATCAATAATTGCATAACTCCCCAAAAGTAGAACTAGACAACCCTAGTTTTCTCCCTCAACCTTCTAAGTATTTCATCCTTGATTGTGCTCAGGGATTAAGCCAAGATCAAGATCCCTCCATCCGTTCCTTTGGGTTCGATATTAAAAACTGGGTCATCCCGGTGAAGTGCTACATCGATATCTTATCTGTGCGCTTGCGGATAAACTTAGTTTGCATTAATAAATACCAACAAGTATTTCTGGCGTCGTTACCGGGGAACGGTTGCTAGCTGATCTTGAGTCTAGCTTAATCTTGTATTATACTTTTGTCTTTCTTTTTATTTTCTTTTTATTACCTCATGGATTTTTTAGAGTCTCCCCGAGATTCAAAAGTTTCCACCCCCATTGAATTTTGCCATTTTCCTAAAATCGTAGGCTCAGAACCACCACAATCAACTAAGCCTATCCTTTCTGATGGCTATGAGCTACGTCCATGCTTAATAGAGATGGTCCAAAACCAATCCTTTTTAGGCAAGGAAGATGAGAATCCTCATACTCACCTTAACGAGTTCGAACAGACCTGTGCATACCTTCATATTAAAGGCATGTCTGATGAAACCCTAAGATGGAAGCTTTTTCCTTTCTCCTTTGAAGGGAAAGCTAAGATCTGGTATAGTAGAACCGCACCGAGTAAGGAAGGGAGTTGGGAAGCCCTTTGTTCTAGTTTTTGCCTAGACTTCTTCCCTGTTTCCAAAATCGTCTGCCTGTGCTTAGAGATCTTATCTTTTACCCAAAAAGATAATGAAACTCTAGTTGCTGCCTAGGAACGTTTTGACAATCTTGTCCGTTCAGGTCCATCCCTAAGCATCTCAGACCCCATGCTTCTTCAACATTTTTATATGGGTCTAGATAGGAAAACTTCTTTTCTTAACTCAGCCTCTAATGGATCTTTTCTGCACACATCTGGCCCCGCGGCAAGAGAGCTACTACTCAAAATTGCTCAATCCACACATGAAGCTAAGCCCATAGAGTTCTTAGAAGAGAAAGAATCCTAGATAGTTGAACCATAAATTCTACCCAATCCATCAACTTCAGCTATCTCAAATCCCGACGAGGAGGAAACTCTAGTTTCAGAGATCTTTAATTTCGAGGATGAATATTTCACTGAGTTTGGTGATACCTCGAAATATCATACAGTAAGAAAGCCTCAGAATCCAAAACTTTTAGAAAAACCCTTAGATATGGCTGATAAAGCTTTCTTACAACAGGCTACGAAAGAGCTAGTCTCAGTGATAAGCCACTAATGGTTAGAAGAGTCAGAGTCCTCCACTAATGTGATTCATTTAGATTCACCCTCTACTTCCATTTGTTGCCAAATTCATGAAGACCCTTTCGATGCCCTTTACAATCCAGTTGTGGGTGTTAATATCATGTCTGCATCTTTTGCTCATGATTTATTAGAATACATGCCATTAACCCTAACAACAAAATTTCTAAAAAGCCCTTCAGGACATATCCTTCCTAGTCTAGGAATTTTGTATGTCCTACCTATCCTGGTAAATGAAACTCTAGTGAATTTGAGTTTTTATATCTTTGACATCATTGAGTTCGACCTATTGATAGGCCAACCAATTGAAAAGCTTATTCATAAAGGACAGACAGGGAAACTAAACATTTGTCTTGGAAAGAATCTTTCTCTCCTGATGTCCATCTCCCATTCTTTAAATACTGAGAGTGAACCCTATCTAGAGCCAGACCCAATGGATGAGGTCAAGGCAGCATCTTTTGAATCTTTCATAGAACCCAACTTAGAAGATGATGCCTAGTTTTTAATAGAGGAAGAGGATGACCAACCTCCACAACCTTTAGATCCTTTTTGAAAAACCTCCTAAACCTCCCATTGAGTTGAAACCTCTACCTTCTGGTCTTCATTACATTTTTCTTAACGATGATCCAGATACTCCCGTGATCATAAGCGATAAACTTTCTCAAGAAGAAACATTCTGCTTGATCACTGTCTTAGAGAAACATAGGTTAGCTTTTGGCTATTCACTCCAAGATCTCAAGGGAATTAACCCTACTCTTTGCACTCATCGCATTCCTACATATCCTGATGTTTTACCCTCTAGAGAGCCCCAATGCAGGCTCAGTAATGCGATGAGAGAAGTGGTTAAGAAAGAGTTTTGAAACTGTTGCACACTAGGATTATTTATCTTGTGCTACATAGTGAGTCGGTGAGCCCTGTGCAAGTTGTGCCTAAGAAGGGAGGCATGACCATTGTTAGGAATGAAAAGAAGGAATTAATTCCACAAAGAACTGTCACTGGATGGTGAATGTGTATTGATTACAAAAAACTCAAGAAGGCAACAAAGAAAGATCACTTCCCGCTGCTTTTCATTGATGAGATGTTAGAGCGGCTGGCGAATCACTCCTTTCATTTTCTTGATGGATATTCTGGATATCATCAGATTCCAATTCATCCAAATGATCAAAATAAAATCACTTTTACATGTCCATATGGAACATATGCTTATCATAGAATGTCTTTTGGATTATGTAATGCCCCTTCTTCGTTTCAAAGATGTATGATGTCTATATTTTCTGATATGATTGAGGAAATCATGGAAGTTTTCATGGATGATTTTTCTGTCTATGGAAAATCTTTCGATGATTGTCTTAAAAATTTAGATAAGGTTTTGCAAAGATGTGAAGAAAAGCACTTAGTCCTTAATTGGGAAAATGTCATTTTATGGTTAGAGAGGGCATAGTGCTTGGGCATTTAATTTCTGAGCATGGAATTAAGGTAGACAGAGCTAAAATTGAAGTAATTGAATAACTACATCTACCTGTGAACATAAAAGGAATACGATGTTTTCTTGGCCATGCTGGTTTTTATCGTCGGTTTATAAAAGATTTCTCACATATTGCTAGACCGCTTACTAATCTGTTGTCTAAGGATGTTCCCTTTGAATTTGATGATGCTTGTCTTAAAGCTTTTGAAACTTTGAAAAAAGCACTCACTTCTGCACTAATCATTCAATCCCCTGATTGGTCTTTGCCTTTTGAGATCATGTGTGATGCAAGTGATTATGCAGTAGGTGCTGTGCTAGGACAATGTAAGGATAAGAAACATCATGCAATTGTCTATGCTAGCAAAACTCTGATAGGACCACAACTTAATTATGCAACAACTGAAAAAGAGCTCATGGTTGTTGTTTTTGCTATTGATAAATTTAGATCTTACTTAGTAGGAGCTAAGGTGATTGTTTACACTGATCATGCTGCTCTTAAATACCTGCTTCACTAAGAAAGATGCTAAGCCTCGCTTGATAAGCAGGATTTTATTACTCCAAGAATTTGATTTAGAAATCAAAGATAAAAAGTGAGTAGAAAATTCTGTTGCTTGTTAAGAATGCAGATTGAAAATTCATAGGATTTGCCCATCAATGATTCACTCAGGGATGATATGCTTTATCTAATCTCTAGGTCTGACCCCTAGTATGCAGATATTGTTAATTTTATAGTTACAGGGTATGTACCACCAGGTGGAGACAAGAGGAAGCTCATCTATGAGAGTCATGTTCACCTATGGGAAGATCCGTACCTCTTCAGAATCTGTTTAGACAGGTTGCTTAGAAGATGTGTACCAACTGAAGAAGGAATCAAAATCATTGAAAGATGCCATTCATCACCCTATGGAGGACACTATGGAGCATTCCGTACACATTTGAAGATCTGGCAAAGTGGATTTTTCTGGCCAACCATGTATGAAGACACAAAAGAATTCGTCTAGAGATGTAGAGCATGTCAGAGACATGGGAACATCAATTCAAGAGATGCCATGCCACTGACTAACAATCTTCAGATTGAGCTCTTTGACTATTGGGGAATTGATTACATGGGACCGTTTCCAAAATCCAGGAATCATGAGTTTATCCTAGTAGTAGTTGACTACATTTCCAAATGGGTCGAAGCTATGCCGTGCAGAAACTCTGATTCAAAGAACTCTAAGAAGATGTTTGAAGAAATAATATTTCTAAGATTTGGAGTTCCAAGGATGGTGATTTGTGATGGAGGCACTCACTTCATTGACAGGAGCTTTCACAAGTACCTATTGAAACATGGGATCCATCACAATGTCGCTACTCCTTATCACCCTCAGATAAGTGGCCAAGCAGAAACATCAAACAAGTAAATTAAGAATATTCTACAAAAACAATCAATGAGATGGGAACCAAATGGAAAGACAAGGTACCCGATGCATTGTGGGCCTATCGAACGGCTTACAAAACACCATTAGGGATGTCTCCATATCAACTCATCTACGAGAGACATGTCACTTGCCTGTCGAGCTAGAATTCAAAGCTCACTGGGCAATTAAGAGATGGAATATGGATCTAGAAGCAGATGGAGTCAAGCGACAAATGCAACTCTCAGAACTTGACGAATGGCGTGAAAAAGCTTATCACAATGCCAAGATGTACAAGGAGAGGACCAAAAGATGGCATGAAAAGAGGATCAAGACAAAGAACTTCACTCCCGAAGATAAGGTATTACTTTTTAATTCCAGGGTCAAGCTATTCGGACATGGAAAGCTACGGAGCAAGTGGGAAGGACCATTTATGGTGATTAGCTCTTCATCGCACGAAGCGGTAACTCTTCAAAATGATGAAGGTACGTTATTCAAGGTAAATGGACAATGCCTTAAGATCTTTCTAAAACCTAATAAAAATCCTACTGAGTTGGACGTAGTCTAGTTTATTCTTTTCCACTAATTTGATACTCCTGCGCATCTGAATCGTTTCGTGTCCGAACTAGTGGAAAAATGAGTTTAGAATCGAGTTTGAGGGGGGTACGAAAAAACTGACCGTGGACCACTGACAAGTGGGGCCGATCGGCCCCACATGTTAGGCCGGCTGGCCAGTCAAAAGGACAGGTCGTGTCCCATCGCCTCTCACGCCCCTTCTGGAGTATTCTAGTTCCGATTCCGTGCTTTTTTGTGTGAATTGATTTGCTCCCGTTACGATCCCGTAGAGCCTAGATCTGACCCCTCCTGCAAGTTGATTTAGGGTATAAAACTAGACCCCCTGCCTGCCCCAGAGCCATACCAACCTTCTAATCTAAAACCACCACCAGCAGCCAAAGCTCTCCTTGTCCAAGCTCCAATGGCCGGTTACAGCAAGATCGACACCGACGAGTTTTTTTTTCCTTCTGACGATTCGATGGCCATTGTTGTAGCCCAGTCGAAGGAGCTCATAGTTGTTCCATCGAAGGCTCTCACTGTCATGCCGCCGAAGGAGGTCATGCCAGTTCATCATCAACAATCCTACTATGCGCACACCACGCCAATGCTTCATCTCTCACCACCACCATCACATCTCTCCATTGAAGGACCATGCCACCAACAAGAGATACCGAAGTTCCGTGTCTCCAAGGAGCTCGACCTTCTTCCTCCTAAGCCCAATGAAGTGCTCACGGGGTTGAAGATGAACAAGTTTGGAGATGTCACCTGTGTGAAGTACATATCTACTACACCATGTACGTCCTTTGAAGGAGTTCAGGCCATGCCAAAGCAGATTCAAGTCAAGCCTCCTAGGACTAGATCTCCATCTTCATCATCCTCACCTAGCTCTAATGGATCAAAGCGTAAGAGGACCTCCAACGTAGATCTAGAGAAGCAGATTGAGGCCCTCCTTAGGTCCAATGAGATGCTCACCCAGGCAGATGTTAGGAACAAACAGAGCTTGGTAGCCCAAGCTGCCATAATGGGTAGGTTGACTAAACGTGTGGACATGCTAGAGGTCAATTATTCAGGCTTAAAAGCTAAGCACCATATCACATGCCGCACCATAGTCAACCACATTGAAGAGGTGGAAGAGAAGGAGAAGAAGTGAGAGAGAGAAAGTAGAGTCGATTGATAAGGCACTCGTGTCTATGTTTAGTTTGAGAGTCTTAAATTAGTTTGTTCGCTCGATCACTTGAAAGTGTAATAAAGGTGCCTTAAATGATATCAATAAAGTTGTATTAGAGTAATTCATTCTCTCTCTATTATTTTGGATATGTGTTTTGTCTCCACATGTTTTATTCAGAGATAATAGGAAACAAGTGTGGGGGAGAACCCTATTGACAAATAAGAAGTTGATTGCAAATTTAGGAGAAGACAGAAGTATTTGATGACAAGACCATACTCGATGAAGTGGGCCTGGACTGGCTACATGGGCCAGGTCGACTAGCCGTTCATCCTCTCCATCCCTGTCATCGTTCAACCATGGTCTCATACCTCATACTCTCTCTATTTTCATGTCCTACATTAAAATTGATGACCTATTGAAAAGCAAGCTCTATACTTGTCTAGACTAAAGTTAAGATTACTTTGCCATGACTTAAGGATAGATTCGCACAACACTTTTCTTGGAAGTACTTGTTATTGTTGGGATCTTTTATTAGGGACCCCATACACTTAGGCCCATGTGGAATGCGAGATAGAAGAATAATGAGAACCTGATTCTTGATGTTTTGTCATTTGGAGAATTTCTTTTTGAAAACCTTAAAACTGATAGCTAACCCTCCTCTTTGGTAAGATATAATGCCTACCAAAGCCTTACATGTTTATAAAACTAGCTCATAAGCTACTTGCTTTGTGTTGAGTTGGGTCAAACCGTGCAAGACCCTTGTCGAGAGGTGGGCCATGCTCTTAAGATCAAGATCACGTACACCCAGATATATCCGCTACTCCTATCCTGGGAGTATGCAAAAACATGCCTTTTCACCCCAAAAATCTATCTCCTACCCTGGGAGAAGATCCAAAAAGATTATAGGTTTTAGAATAAATGCTCCAAGATTGTGATTAATTCCATTTCAAGTTTATTGTATTCCAGGACAGAGACAAGGAGCTATGCAAAACAAAGTATTGAGAAAAAAGAGAAGAAAAGAAAAATCATCATCAATGATAGCTCCTATCTGTGTGCCTGAAGAAGTTCATCATCACAAGAAAGTCTATAGATCTTAATTGTAAATTCGTCGAAAAGACCTCTCAAGGAGCAAAGTAGAATTAAGTTAGCCACCAAATATTTCTACACACATGCACAATCTTGATCTAAGGGTATGACACTCCCCTCCGAGGATCCTGGCTTTGACTTAGCAACATATGCAAGGTAAGTATGCTACATCCTTGAATTACCTAAAACTCCAGATATAGCCTTTTTAGAGGTAGGATGTTTTCAAGGCATCAATCATTCATGCCTCAGCGAGATCCACAAATACTACATATATGAGTGATCTGAGTGCACCACAAGAAGGAGAAGGTAAACTATGATTTCTTTTCAAAAATATCTATAAAAACTCTAAGTGACAGGATTGATGGATGAAAGGGGCTCTGTTTCACGTTGTTCCATCCTCAACCGCCCAAAGTTGTATGGTAGCCACATTGAATCCTGTAGTACAGGTATGACTAAAGAAGGTCCAGTGCTGATGTCTTGTCTTATAGTTATGTAAAGTAATCTAACCTTTCCTCGAGGACGAGTAAAGCTCAAGTGTGGGGGAGTTTGTTGACGGTAATTAACTCCTATTATGAACTGTCAACTAATGCTAAGAATCAACTAAAATGAACTATAATGCCCTGTGATTGGATTTAAACCTATCGAGTTCCATGAGTTTTGGTATTCTCACTTATTTTGCAGATATTGGATATTTCTACACATAAAAGCACCTCAAATGATGAATTAGAGCACACCATTGCAAAGAGCTCGTCGAGACAATCGAAACAGATATATCATTCACTATAATTGGAATCCCGAGGAGAGAGTCCACTTTGGATACACTTTGGAACACTCTAGAAGACACTGGAACCATCACCAAGCAAGAGTTTTTAGGGACTAATATAACTAATTCCATAGCTTTGGTGAATTGTGATTTTCTAGGGATTAAAACAAAAATAGCCGAGGAAAAGTATGGATCAAGGAACTGAACCAAATCATGTCAGATTTTTGCAAAAATTGACGGGAAGGTTCCAGAGGACACCAGAGCAAAGGAGAAGGCCACCTAGCTCTAAGCTAGGCCAACCAGCCTGCCATGTGGGGCTGGCTAGCCTAGGTGGGGCCCACCTACCAGTCTCCTTCGTGCAATGGTCTCCAACCGACCTCTACGACGCATCTTGACCATTATTTCAAGTCGGTTTGATCCAAGGGTTGCAGTTCATCTCTCCAGGCTGTATAAGCAGAGGCAGACCCCCCCTGAGGCATATCTCTTCATACTTCTATTCATTATCTCTAGCCAAGAGTAGGAGAGTGGTCCCTTGAATGGACTACCTCTCTAGAGCCTAGCAATCAAGAAGAAGACTAGTACACCTCTAGTTAGGTTTAGATCTAGTCTTAGAACTAGAACTAGAAGAGAGAGAGAGGTAGAAGATCTAGAGAAAGCCCCGGGCCTGTCGATGCTTCTTCTACGACTTGTACCTGCGGATTCAAGTTCTTCAGGAGCTTGGATCAGAGATTTTTTCGGTCATCAACTTCTATTAGTCAGTGAGTTTTATTGTTGTTATTGCTCTTCTGGTTTAGGAGTCTCTTTTGATCGCTTTAATCTAGTCGACTAGTTTAGAGTATAATTCGTTGTGTAAGTGTGGTGCTTAGACTCGGGTTACTCATAGATGCATCCTATATTCTAGATCGGTGGTAGATCATGAGGGTGACAGCCTTATTGAGTCTTCTATAGTCCACCTCTCGTCTATAGGCCGAGCAGGAGCCCTTTGTTATGTGGTAGATTCATACTCTGTTTGCGGTCTTCCATAGTAATTTCATAGCAGATCAATAATTGCATAAATCCCTAAAAGTAGAACTAGACAACCCTAGTTTTCTCCCTTAACCTTCTAAGTATCTCATCCTTGATTATGCTTAGGGATTAAGCTAAGATCAAGATCCCTCCATCCGTTCCTTTGGGTTCGATATTAAAAACTAGGTCATCCCAGTGAAGTGCCACATCAGTATCTTATCTGTGCGCTTGCAGATAAACTTAGTATGCATTAATAAATACCAACACCGGTCATCTTCCTGGCAACGACATCTTCCTGCACTGCGATCACCTTCCTGCATCGACTATGGTCCACGACTTCAAGCAACGCACTATAGCGACTAGTGCGAATGGAGCCTTCGATGCCCTCGGCATGGGACCCTCCGTTGGGTACATCCTATTCTCATCTCTTTGTCAATTCGTGGTGTTCATGTGTTATGTTGTCTCTGTTACGTTCTATATGCCATGGATGTTTATTTATGTGATACTCATGCTTGCTGGTATGTTTAGACTATCATGCTTATATGTTTTTGATCATGATCATGGCTCATGGCTCATATATGATATATAACCTTGCTGTTATATTTGTTTTGTCATATGTTGGTACATATGAACATGTTGATCATCCTTTTTGTATTCATGTGAATATATATGATGCTATGCTGCAATTGTTTATTATCATATATGTCATCACCATACTGTTATTATTTTTTGGAATTAAACTATGTAGAAAATTGTCTAAATTTTTAACAGTGACTGTGCCACCACGGGGCCATGCCGGAACTGTGCGTGCCCCATGCGGTTCAGGATGGAGATCACCATCTTGAACTTGGACACCATCATGTCCGTGATCTCCTGGCAGTCAACCTGCTGCTGCTGTTGTATCTGCTCTAGCTGCTGACACTGTGGCCCCTCTACCTCCGGTGAGGACGACGGCTGCTCCCCGATGCCGGCCTGGGAGAGCTGCAAGATGAGGTGCTCCATCCCATGTAGTCTCGCCATGGCGGCATCCTGGATGGCCACCTACTCGTCCACCCGCCCATACCCACCCATCAGGTCGAGGTTCATCATTAGCGCCGCAGTTGCCCTCCAGCGACGCTGGCCGGAGTGTTGGCCACCACCACGCCGGAGAGGAGGATAGGGGAAGGAGAAAGGCAAGTAGGGGAGAAAAGGCTTATAAAATGGTGCTAGGCGGTGACTGGCTATTGCAGGTGGCAGGGCCTCGAATAACCTGGCAATGGTCAAACGAGGTCTGGATCACATGGTCTCGAGCAAGTGCTGACCCAGTTGTTGTGGGCATTGCAATTGCTGCAGCTAATCCAGTTGTTGTGGGCATTGCATTCAAAGGCGGTCTTGTTTGGATGCACATATATTCATCTTAATTCATATATGTTGAAGTGGACTAGAGTAGAATTAAATTCTATTCCAATCTACTCCAACAGATGTGGATGGAAGTAGACACATGCATCCAAAGAAGTCCGAAAGGGCCAAGGGAGTCGACGGTTACCGGCGATGCCGGGTGCTTTGGTGTTCGCCATTAGATGGCGACAGACGGCTGGGATGGATTAGAGAGTTGACCACGGAACAGCGGCTATGCACCGAGTGGGGCACTATGGGTCACGGGGCTAGTCTAGGAAAAAGTCCACTTTACCCCCAACTATGTGGGGTGGACTACTTAACCCCCAACTATGAAACAGTCTGTTCTACCCCCTGAACTTTCTAAAACCAGTCAAATTACCCCTCAGGCAGTTTTGAAACAGTGGATTTGCTATAGTAACCGTGGATTTACTACAGTAACACTTGTTTTGCCTTTTCCTTTTTTGTTTATTTCGGCTAAATCTTTGAAAAATCATAGTAAATCACAAAAAAATCATAAAATAAAAAATCCAATTTTGTTGGACTTCACATGAGTAGATCTACACAGTGAATATATAATATAGTATATTTTAGTACAAAGTTTTTAGAATCCAAATTATAGAAAAAATAGATCAAATTCTACAACAAAAACTTTGTACTAAAGCATACCATATTATATATTCACTGTGTAGACCTACTCATGTGGAGTCCAACAAAATTTGATTTTTCATTTTATGATTTTTCTGTGATTTACTATGATTTTTCAAAGATTTAGTCAAAATAAATAAAAAAGGAAAAGAAAAACCCGTGCTTACTATAGCAAAACATCCGCCGTTTTAAAACCGCCTGGGGGGTAATTTGACCAATTTTGGAAAGTTCAAGTAGTAGAACAGACCGTTTCATAGTTGGAGGTTAAGTAGTCCACCCCCCATAGTTGGGGGTGAATGAGACTTTTTCCTTGGTTCCAACCACACGAGACACGAGTACACAACGAATGACCCGCTTCAGTCCTCGGTGTACCGATGCTCTTGCCACTGCTATCAATGATAGTGGTCTGGCTTTGGGTAGATGGGCCCTTGCTTCAGTGACGGATAAGCCACCGATGGGGGCCAGATTGCCCGACCTAGGCCTAGGTCAGCCGACCTAGCTAGGTCCTGCCTCACCGCTGCCTTTTTGCTTTGTGAATCTTCTATCATAATCTTGGAGAATTTGGATATGCTCGATAGATCCGATCATTCACTGCCACCATGTCGAGGACCAATAAGCAGATCATTCCCATGGCCAATAAAGCCTTCCATTCTGCATAGAAGCTCTCCACCTCTCCAAAAGTTCCCATGGCCAATAAGCAAATCGTTCCCTTTGGGATGGATCTCAACCAGCCACCTCCAGTAGATTACTCCCAAGCCATCATCCCTATTCTAGAGCCTACTCCTCTCACTGTCATTCATCCTAAGCCAAGACAACAGAGCTATGGGCAGTCCTACTTCGCTCAAGTGTGCCAACCGACGTTTCCTCCATCGCCGGAACGTTGTTGACGGTAGTTAACTATCATTTTTAACCATCAACTTACATAAAAGAATGTTATAAAGTCAATTACCACCATAGGCTAGGTGTTTAACTAACAGAATTCCATGAGTTTTGGTGAATATCTATTTCTATAGGGTGTCAGCTGAAAATAATCAAAGATGACCCACATGTCAAGTTTACATAGAGAGAAAGGGCCACGTATGGAAAAAGTATAATCTAGAAGGTTCAAGAAGTCAAACCCTGGGAGGTGGGACCCACCTGTCACTATGACATGGGCGGGTGCCCAGACCTAGGGGCGATCGCCCTGCCTAGGCAGCCAATCATCTTCCACCTCATGGATCCTGCCTCCACCTGCCTCCACCGCTATGGTGCTTCCTAAAGGGCTATATAAGCAAGGCCCCTAGCCCCTAGAGGAGAGAGTTCAGAAAACCTAATTCATATTTTCCAGAGATAATTTGCCTAAGAGGGGTCCCTTGAATGGATCTATCTCTAGGGCACATACAAGAGAGTTTAGCTTTGTAGTCTCTATGTGAGATTAGAGTGATTCTTCTAGATTGAGAGAGTTAGCGTGGAGGTAGAAGATTGGAGGAAGCCCGGCCTGTTGGTGTCTCCTCTCCAAGCTTGTATCTACGGGGTCAAGTCTCCTAACCTGAGGCTTGGTTCTAGGATTCTTCGGCAATTCAATTTCTAATACTAAGTAAGTACGTTGTTATTATTGTTCTTTGGTTTACGTGTTTACTTTATTCGATTCGCGTAGGGGATAGAGTAATCATTCGTAGCGTAAGCGTGGTGCTTGGGCTAGGAATACTCATATTTATCCCCTATCTGGCCGGATTAGTGAGTAGTAGCGTGGGACGTGACAATCCCATTGTTACCTTTGGAGTCTCCTCCCGTCAGAAGGTTTGGTAGGATTAAGTACCCTGATTAAGCATCCTCTGTGGTGTCTCTTTTCTATCGGTATTTCCCCTAAGAGGAATAGTATCATAGCTTGCCATAGGTTGGAACCAGACTATCGTCATAGTTCTCTCTAATCGCTTATATCTTCACTACCTTGTAGTGCGGCCTAGGGGTAATAGTAAAGACTAGGTTAGTCATCGCACGCTTTCTCCTTGCGGATAAAATAAATACGATACTCTAGACTTATCTCCCAGGTGAAGTGCTCACCGATATCCATGCGCTTGTGGATTATTTCTCTTAAATTCCTTTGTGTGTGTATCTAATATCAACAAACATCTATTCCTGAAGGATGTTCCGCCAAAGGGTCCCATCGTCAGGCTGCCACAAGACATCAAGCTGCTCCCTCCGAAGGCCAATGATACACTAATAGGAGTGAAGCTCGACAAGCTAGGCCAAGTCATCTATGCTAAGTATACTACTGGTACTCCTTGTCCCACCATTGATGGAGTTCAAGCTCATCAGTCAAAGATCAAGTTCATTCCGCCAAAGGAGACGCCAAAGAGACCTACTCCACCATTAGATAGACAAGAGAAGAGCCCTAGAGTAACCATTGTGATGCTGGATATGAGGATAGAGCACATGGGTCAGATGATCTTAGCTCTCCAGCAGCATAACACTCTTCTCATGAAAAACATAGATGCTCTTGGTGCGAAGCTAGAAACTGAGATTAAAGAGCGAAAGCGATTGACTAGGCAAGTGGAGTTTATTTTCAAATGTATCAAGAAAGAATAAAAGTTAGGGCAAGAAATAGGGCACAAGTTAGGTTGTTAGGTATGTCGTTTAAAAGTTAGGGTTGTTGCTTTATCTAAGTTGGTTAGAATATTGTAAGTTTGGTTTGATGAATAAAGTGCCCTATCATTGTCATTAATGAAATTGGTTACCATTATTGTTCTCTACACTCTCTATTTTCTCTAGATATGTGTTGTTATCTCCACCTTGTTGTGCATGAAGGTAAATAGGTAACAAGTGTGGGGGAGATGCACCATTCAATCGCAAAAGTCATGAAATTCAGAAAAGAACGATACAAGGACCACGCATGACAAAGCAGGCCCCAAACCAGGCCTGGGCTAGGTTGCCCGACCCCCTGCTGGGTCGATCGACCCACTGTGGCACTGCCTCACCTCGTCCTTCGACCATGGTCAGGTATGAGATGAATACACTCTATTTTCATATATGTCACTTTTCATTTCAAACCAAATTGAAAATCCTTTGATAAAACAACTTAAAAACATGAAATAAAGATTGTGTAGCCATGACTTGAGGATAGACTCACTTAACACTTTTACTAAAAGTCTTGCTACTGTTGGGAACTTATTTTAGGGACCCCATGTTACTTAAGTTGTTGTGGAATGTGAGATAGTAAGAATAAAGAGAACTTGATTCTTGATGTTTAGTCATTGGAGAATTTTATTTCAAAAAGCAAAATGAATAGCTACACCTCTCCTTTGTAGTATAGCAGTGTCCTACCAAAGCCATATATAGGGTAGATAAACCTTCTACATATACTACTTGTGTTTGTATTGAGTTTGGTCAAACCTTATGACCCGTGTTAAGAAACTTATCATGCTCCCAAGATCAAGATCACATACACTCCACATATATTCTGCTGCTCCTACACTGGGAGTACACAACAACATATTTTCCATCCACCAAAAAATGTTTTACTCCTACATTGGGAGAAGACACAAAAAGAAGATCGTTATCCAAGTTTTTGGTAATGTCTTTCTTAAAGTTTTCCTATCTGTAGAAAGAGGTATGTGGCTATGCAAAAGAAGAGTATTGAAAAAAATGGACAAGTGTCCAAGAAATCGAAAACAATGGGTACTCAGATGCCTGCCTTGAAAAAAAGAGAGAAAAAAGAAAAAAAATAAAGAAAAAGATAGCCCATGTTCTCTAGCAAAAGTGTTTTCCAAGTTTTAAACAAGTGAGATATGTTTTAAAGAGCATAATAGAAATAGGATAGCCACTATATATTCCACCCACATGCACATCTTGATCTAAGAGTATGATATCTTTCTCCTTGGATCCTTGTTTTGACTTTACAATATATGCAACACAACTATGTTTCCACTTTTATCCCTACTTGAGCTCCACATAAGCTTTTAGAAGTAGGCAAAAAGAATGCTTCAATCTCGCATGCCTTGGTGTAGGGTCGAGATGGTGGACTAGAGGGGAGGTGAATAGTCCTTTCTAAAACTTAATCACGTTGGCTAACCGAAACAAATGCGGAATTAAACTTATCGGTCTAGCCAAGACTACACCCCTCTATCTACAACTCTAGCACCTTACAAAAGATCCTAATCAAGCAAATAAGGTGCCTTCCTAGCAAGAGCTCACCTAACCACTTCTAGCTTGCAAGGTCACACAAACCTATGCAACTAGTACTTCAAGCACCGGGGGAGCTCCTACACAATTCTAGTAAGCAAAAGCACAAAGCTCCTAAGCTCACTAGCAAAGCTCAATAACAAGGCAACCAATGTGATGAGGATATCCTCCACTATTACCCGCTGGCAAAGACGCAACAAAAAAAGGCCAAGTGGCCTAGTTGTAGTCGGGCGGCGACCGTGTGAGCCTCTGAATAATCCCACCTTGCTTAGCTTGGGAGGAGGAAGCCACCTTAAAAGAGAGAACCACCCTTCCCCTATCAGACTAGTATTTTAGGGACATTGGGCCTTTCCCCGAGTGGGTGTGCATAAGAACTGTTGGGGTCCGGGCAACCTTAATTTATTGGGCCTCGGCCAACCCCACCTGGGCCGGATGTATCAATTGGTATCAGATATTTCAGGTTTACCGTGAGGTATAATCTCGTTTGCCTTAGATTCATATTTGTTCATTACCTACAGTCCACAAAAAGCCCAATAATATTTCAATTTCCGCTGTCCTATCACCTTTGTGCCTTTGCAATTTCGTTTCAGATTCGCGTTGTTGAGTTTGTGTCTGTGGTCGAGTCTTGTTGCTGGTTTAGGATTGTGTTCGTAGTCGTAGTTCAATCACCCGTTGCTGTCATTTTTGTTTTCCGCCGCTATCCCATCCACTGTTTCCAAACAACAAGTCGAAGCCACCACATTACTCGACTTGCCCCGCTAGCCGCCTTGTGTAACTTCTCGCCACCGCGCAAACCCTAGATAGGTTGCCATCCGCTCTTATTTTGCCTGCATCGCAGCCCTCCTTACATCATCGGTGCGAATACCTACTGCTGTTAGTCATAGGAACCATCTTGTGATCGGTGTTGGAGTTTAGGGACGTTTTGCCCTAACTGCCGTATTGTGCCTTCCGGAAAACATAACTTGAGATACCTTCGGTAAAACAGGCATAACTTTTCGCTCGTTTATCAGAAAAATCTGAAATTTTTTGAGCAGCTTCTTGACACCATTTGAGGCTGACCCAAACTAGGTTTCATCAAAATTGCCAAAAAAATTCAGGAAAATAAAGAAAAAAAATTGTCAAAGTTTTTGCACGCTTTTCAGAGAACTTGCTGTATTTTTGTAGACCACATCCCACCTCAGTTGTAGGTGCCAATTTTTGTGGTTGCATTTTTTTATCCTTGTTAAGAGAAAAATATAAAAAAATAGCAAAAAAATAAAAAAAGTTTGATTCCTACTAGTGCCTTTTGGGAAATTCCGGGAAAAATTCAGAAAAAGGAAAAATTCGGGTTATTTGCTTGTTCTGTGAGTTCTTTCCATCGTCCTTTGCTTTCACCTTGTTGCGCTACGTCTCGACACGTCTTAGCCAGCAGCTGTGATTTGTACTTTGGATCCGGATTGAACAATCGTTAATCTGCATTCGTTAATTGCTAATTCTTGTTGTCATATTGTGTGCCTACCCATAGCTCCACATATTCTTCTGTCAGCACAGGTTCATCTTGCAACTGTACCCACGCTCAACAACAGATTACTTTGCCATTTTGGTTTGGCTCTTGTTTGGCGTTGGTAAGAATATAGGCAAGACGGTAATAAGCCGCTTGTGATTTTGCATTCCACTTTCACCACCATCACCACCACTTGTTTTCTTTTAGTTGATACGGATAATACTTTGGTGTTGTCTTTTTCTATCTTCTAACCATGGCAGGATCTCTGACGGACTTCAATGAGTGCGTGTCCAAGGGTGAGCTTACAACGTTCATGACTGAACAACGCAATCTTATGACCGAGCTGACGTGCAATGTGAACAATCTAGTCACCCGCATTGAACAACTCGAGCAACGCCCTCCACCTCATCGTGCTGATGATGCAGATGCGGATGATTTTGGTGATGAAGATGCGGATGCTGACGGTTATGCCTGTCGCCGCCTCAACTTTAACCGTCGTGGTATGGGAGGTAATATTCAAGGTAATAATGATCCTTTTGCTAAAATTAAATTTAGCCTTCCTCCTTTTGCTGGTAATGTTGATCCAGAGGCTTATTTAGATTGGGAGCTTGCTGTTCAACAAAAATTTGATTCTCATAATGTTCCTGCTGAGCATAGAGTTAGACTTGCTACTAGTGAGTTTACTAATTTTGCTTTGTTCTGGTGGAGTGATCTTTGCAATGCTAATAATGCTGCTGCTGTGCCTCAAACTTGGAATGCTTTAAAGCAACATATGAAATCTCGTTTTGTTCCTCCTTATTACCAACGTGATTTATGTTTGAAACTACAAACTTTAAAACAAGGTGATAAAGGAGTCGAAGCATACTATCAAGAATTGCTTATTGGTTTAGCCCGTTGTGGTATAAATGAAGATGATAATGATTCTAGTGCTAGAGTTTTTGGTGGTTTAAACCATGATATACAGAACATCCTAGATTACAAAGAATGGCGTAATTTTTCCTAATTGTATCATCTTGTTATTAAGGCAGAACGTGAAGTACAAGGACGCAAACAACACTAGCCTTTTAGGTCTAACAATGGGAGGACTTTTCAGCACCGTTCAGATCCGGAGACGCCCAAGATTCCTGTTGCATCACAGCCGTCTACACCTTCTGGGGTAAGTAAATTGTCTAATGTGCAGAACAAAAGTGCCACTCCAGGTGTTTCCCCTCGCTCCTCCTTGTCCAGCTCTAAAATCATTTGCCACCGATGCAAAGGCATGGGACATGTCATGAAGGATTGCCCCAGTCGTCGTGCTTTCATTGCTACCGAGGATGGATATGTAAGTGCTAGTGATGTTGAAGATGATTTAGCCCTTGTTGCTAACATTGATGCAGATTCCACCGAGGGTGATCAAGACAAGGAGGCCATCATCATTGACTCCGTGGCTGCTGCCGCAGACTACCCTAGCCTTCTTGTGCAGCGTGTGTTGAGTACACGTGTGGGACATGAAGAAGAGATGACGATCCAGCGCCACAATTTGTTCCACATGTATTTCATTGTGCAGGGTTGTCGTGTTCTCACTATCATTGATAGCGGGAGTTGCAATAACTTGGTGAGTTCAGATTTGGTTGCCAAGCTTGGCTTGACCACATGACAACATTCGTATCCATATAAACTTCAATGGTTCAATAATAGTGGTAAGACTAAGGTAACTAAATCAGCACGCATTAGCTTTTTAACAGGCTCTTATCATGATACTGCTGATTTTGATGTTGTCCCTATGCAAGCTTGTTCCATTTTATTAGGTCGCCCATAGGAATTTGATAATGATGCTTTACACCATGGTAGAACTAATACATACACTATCATACATAAGGACAAGAAAATTACATTGCTACCTTTGTCTCCTACGGATATTATTAAACATGCTAATGAGATTAAAAATAAACCTCCAACTCACATTGCTAAAAATAATGGGATTAAGTTAAAAGGAGGTACTTTTCTTGCTACAACTTCTGCTACTGCTGAGTTATGTGATAATCCTGATGCGCCATGTTATACTATGTTTTGTCAACCTATTCTATCTGGTGCATTGCCTGCTGTCACTAACCTTTTGCAGGAGTTCGCTGATGATGGGATGAAGTCGAGGACGACTCCAATTCTCGAAGGTGGGGATGATGAGGACATCGCCAAGATGGAGTCGAGGACGACTCCAATTCAAGAAGGGGAGGATGATGAGGACATCGCCACGCTGGACACACTGACGTTATGGTCTTTCCCAAGTTGCAATTCGTCCCCAACTCAGCTGCCACGTCACCCTCGGATTCAGCAGACATGTCGTCACTGTTTTGGTCATAACTCTTTCATACAACATCAAAACGGGGCGTTCTTGGATGCGTTGGAAAGGGGACGACGACGCCGTCGTTTTGGATCTGGTCCCAGCTCCAGAAGGTCTATGGATCATTCTGTGTGACCACGTCAAGGTGCTGCGTCACTTATTTGGGCCAACTTGGCCATGTATCGTGTCGGGCTTTAAGGCCAAGTTGTGGGCGACCAACCCCTGGCCGTTCTCAACCCTAGGTCGAGTCTTAGACTATAAATACAGCCGCCGCTGCTGTTAGACAATCGGATTTTGTTTAGAGTTTAGTTTTCCATCGAGAAACTGAATCGTTCATTGTAACTGTGGTGACAAATCCTTTTACAGTGATCCAGGGCCCCTGTTCTTGATCTCCTCCACTATGTCGATTAGTCCTTTGGAACCGAGTTCTTGAACCCTCTATTGATATTCGCATCATTCATATTTGCAATTTCAGATTGCGTGTTTTATCTTCTTGCTTGTGCTCTTCGATTCGCTTGCAGGAAAAGCCTTCTTGGCGAGGTCAATCAAGTTGTGCTTGGTTGATAACCAACGGAGCAGTGGTGTAATGGTTGCAGGGTTTGAATCGTGTCTGATTTGAAGCCAGATCTTCAACGTCGAGATCTCCACAAATCGAACTTACCGGTTACCTCTCGGAAGATCGGGCCAGTACTTATCAATTGGTATCAGAGCTGGGCCCTTGTTTAAGGGGGTGGGAATGATGAGGACATCCTCCACTATTACTCGCTAGCAAAGACGCAACAAAAAAAGGCCAAGTGGCCTAGTTGTAGTCGGGCGGCGACTATGTGAGCCTCTGAATAATCCCACCTTGCTTAGCTTGGGAGGAGGAAGCCACCTTAACTCCAATTTTAAGCCATTAACTAACCCATGGAAAGGTTTAAAATGATTTGTAAAGTAGGATTATAGGGGTTTATTCCAACGAGTTCCACGAGTTGTATTGTTCTCATTTGTTTTGTAGGATATGCAGTATTTCATTATATAAAAGTATCTCAAGTGAAGAATCTGAGCACATCATTGTGAAGAGCTCGTCAAGACGATCGAGACAGACATATCATTTGCTATATTTAGAGCACCAGAGAGAAAATCCTCGATGGGTACGACTCGGAAGACTCTAAAAGACCCTAGAACCATCATTGTCACAAGACCAGGGACTAAACCGACAAGATTCCACAACTCTGTGAAATAGTATTTTCTAGGGATTTATCCTGAAGCTAGGAAAGGGAGGAATCCACCCAAGACACGACTCATTGCGCGAACGGATCAAAAAGTGGCACTAGAAGGATGTGGAAGACGCTAGAAGGCACGGGAACGAAGCGAAGGCCTGGCGACTACTAGGTGGGGCTGGCCGGCCCCACATGTTAGGCTGGCCGGCCTGGCTCCACTGCCAAGTGGGCCCTCCTTCGCGTGGCGGCTTCCAACCAACCTCTATGATGCATCTTGACCATTGTTTCATGTCAGTTTGATCCGAGGGCTGCGGTTCACCCCACTGAGGCATTCAATCAATCCATCAATTCATTCCATCATTATTCAGTTTAGAGGTGTCCCTTGAAAGGATAACCTAGAGCTCTACCAGCTAGGGCATAGCTAGAACATAAGAATAGGAATTAGAGGAGGCAAGCAATGCTTGGATTCCGGATCTAGTCATGAGGAGGCTAGGTACAACCTTGTACTTCTCTCTTGTATTCAACAGTATTAATCTATTTATCTTCTAGTTCAATGTGTTCATCTTCTAGTTCATCTATGTGTTCTTCTAGTTCATCGTTTAGTTCATCATGTTCTTGTTCTAGTCCGTGTGTGAGTCGAATACTTGATATGACTTGGTACAACTATATATTCATAATTATAATGTTCATTGCCTGCTTTTATTATACGTCTAACATAGTTAGATTAGCTTTGTGTTTATACCCTTGTTCGTATAGCACTTACCCTATGAATTCAGGGGTGGGTGGTAGAAGTTGTGTAAACGTGGTGCTTAGACATTATCTATCTGCGAATGCACCCTATATTCTAGGCCATGTGGTAGATCGCGAAGGTGACTATTATAGCTTCATTGAGTCCTCTGTAGTCCACTCCCTGAATGTAGGACAAGTAAGGCTAAGTTGCGGGGTGATATCTTGCTCTGTTCCTGATCCACCTTAGCAATGTCTCTTGTGTATAAATACGAGTTAACCCTTATCAATTTGCTAGATGTAATTGCACTAATCAATGTAGTCCAATGGCCTATAGTTAGAATAACCCTAGGAGTTAGTCTCTATTTTCTAGTTCTTTCTAGAGTCATGCCCAAGTAGGAAAATGCTCGGTGGAACCCCTTTAGGATTATGTTGATCTGTTATTAATTATCCTTTATTATGATATGATTGATCCCTGCTTTGAATTTGATCTAGTGGAACTCTTATCACAAGTGTAAGTTATAGGTTTTATTCTTTATACCTCTGAGTGCCTTCCAAGTGGTAGAATTATAAATAACGATACCTAGAACTTTCCTGGGTGAAATGCTACAACGGGTGTATTTTATCTATGCGCTTGCAGATAACCTTTATTCATATTTTATAAGTGCTATGATCATAAGTACAACCACATCTTTTGGTATTGTGTTGGGGATGACAACCTGGCTTAAGCAATGCTAAGAGATGTCCCGAACATTTCTAATGCCTTTGCTAAGGAAGGGTTTGACCCTCCTATTTGTAATCGTATTAGAAATGTCAACAACAAGCAAGAAGGTATCTAGCTAGTTACACAAACACAACTAGATATGAGAGCACCTACACAAGCACAATGTATATATGAGAAAGTAATACAAGCTTGTGTTTCAGAGATTGCAAACCAACGGGATGAACAAGGTTGACATGATAATTTTTATCCCGAGGTTCACGTGTTTGCCAACACGCTAGTCCCCATTGAGACAAGCTCCAAGGTTTTCGCTGGTCCTCTTGCTCTTCTCATTGTGGCGATGCACCCACTTGTTGGATCACGAGCTAATTGACTATCGAGAGTCAAACCCTCAGCGGGTGCCACACATCCACTCACAAGATGAGGATCCTCCAAGCCACGAGCTCTAGCACTTGACCCGGCCAGACCACTTGTCGCCCTTCGCGTCTCGCTTTACTAGAGTTGCTCTTCGCAGCTCCCGCGGGGCAAGCACAATGCCCCTCACAAAGCTTCTCCGGAGCCTCGCACAATCTACTTGCGAGCTTTGATGGAGCCTCAAGCCACCAAGCCATCTAGGAGGTGGCAACCTCCAAGAGTAATAAGCACCACTGGCTTGCAACTCGAACACCTAGTGCCACTCGATGCAATCCTCATGATGCAACGCACTAGAATCACACTCACTCACAATCAATTTGCACTCTTGCAATCACAAGTGAGTTAGAGGCTCTCCTAGCACTCCCAAAGCATGGAGACGAGTCCCAAGGGTGCCAAGCACTAGCCAAGGCCGGCCACCACTTCTATTTATAACCGCACAAATGAATATAGTCATTACCTCTTCACTGGGTGTTTTTCAGGGGCGTCAGATGCTTCAACGCAATGCGTCAGATGTGTGACCCAGCGTCTGATGCTCCTGCTGTGGCCATGTGTCACTTACCATTTGAATCGACCATTGCCGCCAACGGCAAAGTCACCGAACACACTTGATCTCAACGCGTCGGACGCGTCAGGTGCGCGCCACCGGACGCACCACTGGACGCAGTCCAGAGAGGGTGTATTTGCTCGAGCCCATCAGACACATTAGACGGTTAGGCGTTGGACGTGCCCGCAGCGTTCAATGCACACTTCTCTTCTATAAGCCTCTGCGTACTGCTGATGTCGACGCCACCGGACGCTGACGTCCCGCGTCCGATGCTAGACCGTCAGACGTCCGACGACCCACGGGAAATAGCACTTGCACAACACAGAACGCACCGGACGCTGGCCCAGTGTCCGACGCTACCACCGCCAGCGTTCGGTGAGTGTTCCTCAGCAAGAAACACTCCTCCGACTTCGCCTCCTTTTCCATCCTTCAGTGCAATGGAAAATAAGCATTTCATCTCCACGAAAACGCCTGAATCCCGCCTCGCAAGCTCGGTGGGAGGGAGAGAGGACCCCAAACCCCTCTCTACCACTCAAACTCCACATCCTTTACAAATGTGCCAACACCAACAAGTGTTCACCACCTTGTGCACATGTGTTAGCATTTTCACAGTCATTTTCATAAAGGAGTTAGCCACTCAACTTTCCATGCCACTTGATCCTAGCACGTATGCAAAGTTAGATCGATCAAGTGGCACTAGATGACCAATATGCAAACAAGGTTGCCCCTCTTAATAGTACAGCCATCTATCCTAAACCTGATCATCAACTCTCTACACACCTATGACCGGTGAAATGGAAATGCCCTAGGTTATACCTTTGCCTTGCACATTCCACTCCATCTCCTCCGATGTTGATGCAACACATGCACCAACCATATCACAAATGATATGACCCACTTCATATCATCATGTGACCTTGTTGGTCCATCGATCTTGACCTCACTTGCTCTTCACCGTTGCGTCAGTCCATCAGCGCCAAGTCTTGCTCAAGCTTCACCACCCAGCAGTCCATTGCTCCAAAGCTTCCGACTTGCCCTTCACACTTGCAACCGGTCCATCAAGCCAAGCCTCATCTTGATCTTTGCCACCTTGGTCACATGACTCCATGTCATGTCTCATATGCAATGAGTTCCTTTATGACACCATCACTTGTGGACTAATTCCCTGTGTATCTCACACAAACACAATTAGTCCACCTAAGGTTGTCACTCAATTACCAAAACCAAACAAGGACCTTTCACTTGGTAAGGATCCAGAAAATACCACATATAATAAGTGATTTGAGAGTACTACAAAGAAGGAGAAGCTATCTATGTTTTATTTTGAAAACTTTTGAAAAAACTCCAATTGACTTGATTGAAGGAAGAAGGTGAACTATTTCAAGCGGTTCCATTCTTCAACCGCCCCAAGTTTCATGGTAGACACATTGAATCCCATAAGTGCAGGTATTGCTAGGAATGGTTTATGTTGATATCTTGTCCTAAAGTTATGTTTGCAATAATTCATCCTTTTCTCGAGGACGAGCAAAAGCCTAAGTGTGGGGGAGTTTGTTGACAGTAGTTAACAAGCATCATGAACCATCAACTTGACTCAAAATAACTGCATAAAAGGAATCACCAACATAGAATAGGGGTTAAACTGACAAAATCCCATGAGTTTTGGTGAATCTGTGTTTTGCAGGGATTAAACAGGAAAAGAGTCAAAGATGACCCACATGTCGGACTAAAAAGCATATTCTACACGGGAACCAAGTCAAAAAGATTCTAGAGAACACGAGAAGGTGAGCCACCAAAGGGGGGTCCACTTGGCATTCACCTAGGTTGGCCGACCCCACCTAAGGTCGGCTGACCTAGGTGGGTCCCACTTGTTAGCCTCCTCCGCAAGTTAGTTCTCCACCGCCTTAGGGTTTTCATCATTGTCGTTGATTCAAGTCGGATTGATCCGAGGTCTCTGGTGCATCCTACCTGCCTATATAAGCAGGACCGTACCCCCTGGGTCAGAGCATCCTCAATCCTTCATAGAAACCCTGAGCCTCCTCTACAATAAAGAAACCCTAGATCGAATCAAGAGCCAAGCATTCAAGAGGAGATTAGTCTTATAGTATTCCAAAGATTAGGACTAGTGTTATTTAGAGATAGAGAGATAGAGTGTTAGGGAAGAGTGTGGAGGAGTTGTTGGCCTATTGGTGCCTCCTCTACAACTTGTACTTGCGGGATCAAGTTCCATTGGAGCTTGCTTCTAAGATTTCTTTGGTATTCAACTTCTAATTCGAGTAAGTAACATTGCTATTATTGTTCTTTCGATTTGTGACTCTTTTGAGTGCTTTAATCTTGGTAGCTCCTTGATTGAAGTAGTATTCATAGTGTAAGCGTGGTGCTTAGACATCGATTACTTGTAGATGCACCCTACATTCCAGATCGGTGGTAGCTCACGAGGGTGACTTTACCTCGTTGAATCTTCCATAGTCCACCTACCATTTGTAGGACTAGTACGACCTAGTTGCTAAGGAAAACATCCTCTACTGATGTCTTTTGTTAAATAATATCCCCATTGGAACAATTATAACATAGCTTGCGAAGGTTAGAACTAGAGACCTTACTGATCGTCTCTATAGCCATATACTCTCTGTCCTTGCTTGCTTCTTAGGGGTTTAAGTATAGGCTTAGTTTCTCACACATTCCTCCCTGTGGTAAAATATAAATAACAATACTTTGGAATACTCCCGGGTGAAGTGCTACATCGGTATACTATTTGTGCACTTGCGGATAACCTTATTATCTTGTGTACATTTAATTCATACCAACAAGCATTTCTGGTGCCGTTGCTAGAGAGGAAAAATGGTTGCTAAGATTACTTCAAAACTAGCTTAACCTAGCTTAATTCCAACATACAATATTGGTGGATGCATAGGGTAGTTATCGGGTATTTGTATATGTGCAGAAAGCAATGATGTTCATTAAGATTATGACATGCTATGCTCAACATAGAAGTAAAGGTATTCATCATTATAACAAAGTGCTCATAGTCCATTGTTCATGCTACCATGGGTATAGAAAGAAAGAACAACCAAGTAGTTCTATCTTGAAGGACTCTAGGCTTTCAAGACTCTACATAGGTGTACAACTGTACCCTCACAGAAGTTGGGACTAACCACCATACCCGTGCCCGGGTAAGGGTTGCCTCCTGCCTTCCAACCTTTTCCCTAATCCAGCCTGAGTGTCATATGAAAGGTTTGGCTAGGTTCTCGATCAATGTCCTAGACATTCCCGACCAATGCCACCCCCTTGCCAGTTTCATAGATAAACGGGTCGCAACAAGTTACATGGCTTGTCGACCCCATCCGCAACATGTGGTTTGTAAGGGTGGTTACTTGGACTTACATATCCCAATACATGGTCCTTCTTGCTCCATGAGGTACGTCGACTGAGATCCCATGCTCATGATGACCTACCCTGTGCATGAGCAAGATATCCAAGTTATCATCAAGGTTATCATATTAGGGATATTAGTCCTTAGCTAGATTAGTTAGGTAAGTCAAGTTGTACCCTCATTGATTCTAGTAGTTAATTATCTAGGTGTACATCCTACACATGCGAGTATGAGTTCCCTTCTCATGCTCAACTTATACCATTGCCCAAGCAACTAAGTAACAAGCATTAAGCGTTCCCATTCCCATTGTTTAGATGAGAGGCTTCTATAGATTATTAAGCTACTCTAGGTGTAGTATAGAGCTGATCATTATCCAAGACTACATGGAATGCATAACTCATAATGCAACTTGATAAGTATCCAAAGTAAGGTTTATAATAGTGGGGTGCCTGCCTGATAGTGCTGCCGATCCTGATGTCTCGCACACAATCCTCACAAAATGAGACATATGAGCTTGAAAGGAGAGATAACAAGGATTGGGGACGATCGCACAATTGATAAGGAAACTAGGAATTCTACTCAGGACTTAGAGAGAGGCATCTATTGTGACCCTATTGCTGCTTTGAGTGAACTTGCTAACTAACCTCACCCTCTCTGTGATAGTCGGACACTCTGTCGTACTGATGGACGCTCCACTGCGTTGGGTGCCGAGGTGAGTTATCTCTAGTTTAGCTTTGTATTGATTGGCGAACGCTCCGTGGGAATCACGAAGACTCCAATAGGAACTGGGTGCTCTCGGTTTCTTAGGTTATTGGTTCGGTATAATTCATCGGACACTCCATCGCAGTGATGGACGCTTTGGTATTCTCACTTAGCGAGAGACTTTGACTATTGGTGACTATACTTTAGGTTTGGCGGATACTCTTTCCTATCAACAGATACTCCATCAACCGGGCAATAGAACCTATGCTCTTGGGTTCTTGGGTGAGAGATTGGGGATTCATATCTAGATCTCGGGTAAAGGCATCCATGCGTGTGCTGGGTATTTCTATGGTAACTTAGGTGACTTAGCTAGGCTCAAGGTAGCTAGGTTTGGCTTAGGTTAACTAGTGTAACTAGCGACTCCTTGACGAAGAGAAATTCTAGAGATAA
The DNA here is from genome assembly GCA_020631735.1 of Saccharum officinarum. Lineage (NCBI taxonomy): Eukaryota > Viridiplantae > Streptophyta > Magnoliopsida > Poales > Poaceae > Saccharum > Saccharum officinarum. Next base: position 139,957,007 of record CM036153.1, on the reverse strand, counting down.
AGAAAGATTGAGGGATAGCATACTTGATCCTTACTCTTGGGGTATTTTTCCATCAAGCCATCCTCAAGATCTATCCATGCAAGAGAGAACACTTAGATTAGGGTTGGAGGATTGATCTCAAGATAAAGAGAGGAGAGAGCTCTTGAGCTAACCATGAGATAAGAGGTTGTTGAAGCTCAAGTGCTTGGCCTAGGGCTGATCTTGTTGATTCTCTTCTCCTTCTTCTTCTTCTTCTTCTTCTTATTCTTCTATTCTTTCTCACTCTAGTTCATCCTTTCCCTCTCCTTGCTCTTCCTTCTAGAGAGAGAGTGTGTGAGAAAAATGAGGGGATGATGAGTGAAGCTGAGGATCTAGGGTTGGGAAATATCTCCCACTCATGCTGACTTGGGGGCCATGCCCCATAATGAATAACAACTCACTTCCCACTCTATCTGTTGTCTCTGCATCTTTATCGGATGATCCGATATGAGTGACGAATTGTCTGGTAGTCTCTGGATTTGCTTAACCAAGCTTAGAAACCTAACCTCATTGCTCTTGAATCCAATTTAAAGCTTAGGATGACCTACTTGATATCGTTAGGGAATTCCATTTAACAAGAACTTGGGCGACCAAAATGAGAGTTTATGGTGTATGGTAACTTGGGTTGTTACAACTCCCCCCACTTGAATTCAAGCTCGTCCTCAAGCTTGTCAAGGGGTTGCTCGGAGGCTTCCATGAAATCGTTTCTCCAAAATTCCTTTTTTCATTTTTGGTAGGTCTCGACCCTTGGGGCTTTCACTGTTTTACTTGATCTGGCGATGATCCAGTCGTTGTTATAGATTATCTGGTGCATCGCTGAATCTAACTCCAACTATTGGGCTCAGTGACTTAGCAGACGCTCTGCCATTCTCTCGGGTGATCTAATAGGTTTTGGCTATATATATGGGTCGACAGTCCCTAGACAAGTCCTTTTTCTTTTCTCCATCCGTTGGTCCCCCACACACATGCGCCTGTGCTGTCGCCCACTCCGTGATGACAACCTTTGGACGCTTCTTCGTTGATTCCTTCGGTCACGTGCACAACCAAGTGCCTTTCCAAAATGTAGGGTACCAAGTGAGTTCCTTCCCTTTTGCCTTTCCCTCTTTCATCATGATTGAAACTAGGGTTTGTCCGATCTAGGCAATGGGTAGGGTTTTTCCAAATACTTCTTGGGGATCTTATAGAGCATGCTTAGAATACTTCTATGCAAGTTTGTAAATGTTGACCTTGGTTAAATCTTCAGATTTGTCGATTGAGCATTGTTAGGCCACTGGGTCATCGGAATCTTATCAGATGGTCTGTGACTATGTCGGGTGCTTTCGCCATTCTTGAGGGACTTAGTAGATTTTCTCTTTTTGATTCATTCTACTGGTTGGAATGATGGATGGTCCATGAACTTCATGGTTGCTCCGTCAATCAGTCTGTAGCTAGCGAATGTTCTGTGTCAAAAACTGTATGCTATCGGATGGTTCCGATGTCCTGACGGAAGGCTCCGATAGTGTCTGAGTACCCTCTGTTGCATTCATTTCTGTTCTTGGTTATGCTGATAGACAGTCGGTGTGCTCAACGGACACTCCATCAATATCTATCCAGTACTGACTTAGTTTACTTTGAACTATTCTATTGTTTCAACACTATAGGTGCCTTTAATATGTAGTAGTGAGTTTGTATATTTGCTATCAGTGAGCATTGTCACTGGTTCTTATGTCCATGTTTGCACTACTCCAATTTCTCTGATTCTATACTCCTTTATGCAATATCCTTGCTCGTTTGTTCTTATCCAATTCTTTACTAACACTCACTATTTCCTTTCGTTGCATGCATCTGGTTCTTTGTCTTCATGGTGGTGGTTGAGAGAAAAAGAGGCCAAGGGACAACGTTAGCAGCAGCCGACATTTTGTTCCGGATGGTGATGATCCTATGGACAGTGACTATGATATTGAGGAGGAGATGGGGAGCAAGAAAATAGTTCCACATGTGAGGAGGTCCAGGAATGCCTCAAATGCTCTGGTTAGCCATTAGCCATCTCCACACAAATGTCACCATGAACCGTCACCTTCGTCGCCATCTTTGAGCTTGACTCCATAGCCTTCGTCTTCTTCTAGAGGTGATGGTGGTGATGATGATGATAGTGATGGGGATGAGGAAGAGGAGGGCAATGAGTAGGAGGGAGAGGAGATAGAGTCCACTGATGAGGGGTTGGAGTACAACTCGAGAGCAGTGGTGTACCCCATTGATGTGACGAGTGCACCCAGAAATTAGAAGAGATGGAGAGAGAGGATCATTTTAGGGATTTCCATGAAGCTTGTGACTTGAAGTAGTTCAGTCAGCCGCGGACTTCCCCATATCCATTTTTCCACACTCAGGATCAGTACGATCTCTTTTGGGGTAGATTTGAGTAAGCCTCAATGTGTACCAACCAGAAGTGGATCAGGTGGGATAGCATAAGCAAGCAAGCTGTTCTTCAGGGGCTGCTATCCAAAATTGAAAATGTTGGGTTGAAGAACATCATGAGGTTCCACCACACTTGGAATGAAGCCGTGGTCTAACAGTTCTATGCCACTCTTGAAGTGAACCACAAGAAAGAGACTATCAAGTGGATGACTAGGAGAGGCAAGTATCGAGCTTCCTTCGCTCAGTTTGCAGATGTGGTCCAGCTTGAGTATGATGCTTGCAAGCAGGGAGAGATAATGGACAGTCCTCCCAAGGCCAACAAGAAGAGTGAAGTGGCCTAGTTCTATTCAAATCCAAACTTTGAGTACAACAAATCCAAGTGTCTAGCAATGGAACCAATGGTGCTAAACAAACTGCCTCGCTATACCTTGTTGCCCAAGATAGGTAACACTGATGCTATTCGGGAGAAGTACTATGTGACCATCAGGAGCATTCTGAATGGCACCAAGGTGAATTGGATCGACTTCCTTGTTGCGGAGCTAATGTGTTGCAAGCATGAGGTTAGGGGTTCCCTGGGTTACCAGCCCTACATCATGGCGTTGGTAAAGCACTTGGTGGTCCTAGAGGGCATTGAGGGAGTTAGGCACAAATCCTATGGTCCTCACTTCAATGACTCAGATTCTCCTACCAAGGATATGCCTCAGCCTCAGGCTCCTTTAGCCGAGGTAGGTGAGCCTTCTGCTCGAGGTGGTGCTTGTGATTGCAGGAGGAATGCAGATGCTGCTATTTTAGGTTGGGTGCCTCTAGCTAGTTACTTCGAGCCATTCTTTGAGGGCATTCGTGCTTAGGACCAAGTGACAGTAGCATCAGTGGTGAGAAATTTTGACCAAAGGTTTGAGCATGAGCAGAGATTCTTGCAGGAGAGTCTCATCAATCCGCTACAGAATTTCGTGAACATGTTGGCTACGAAGATGGATTGGCTTGCCATTAAAGAAAAGTTGTAGGGAGTCCATAGTGACATGGCAGCCAATGCTCACAACATCGAGCAGATCAGACAGTCGCAGGGCAGTCTTACCGCATACCTCCACCAGATCTTCTAGTCGATGGCTCTAGGTATTCCTTCGTTGTTCGCTGCTCAAGTTATGTCTCTTGTGTGTTCCATACTCTAAGTTCTCATTACATTCTTCTAATTCACTTTTGGCTTCCTTGCAGGTGTAGCCCCGGCATCCTATCCAGCATCATACTCTCAAGGATACGCTGCGTCAGACTCAGCTCTAGTCTTGCTTCACCTCCCTGGATCCTATGAGTTACTTAATCCTAACTTAGAGAGATTAATCCTAGCACTTGTCTCTTGTCGTTGTAGGTGTATCTCCGACTGTATCTACCACTGCCACCTTTTCGCAAGCACATCAGTAGGCATCTCCACCACCATATTCCTCACAGCAGCCACAACAGCAGTAGCAGCCTCACCGCCACAGTAGTGAAGCTCGCCATGGTCTCCTAGTTGTTCCGTTGTGATGGTCAAAACTTTACGTTGGTCATTTTCTTGTCACCTAACCACATCGAGCATGATACTTGTGTTGATACTTTTGCTGCTTGATCGGTTGTGTGGTCATCCATCGAGGTGACCAAGTCGCTACAATGGTTGTGGGTGATCGATCGAGAACTTGATGGACCTTCATGTTACATTGGTGAACCATGTCTATGGACCTTTTCTGCTAGCTATGATGTTGGTTGATTACTTTCTTATCTGTATACTCATCGGCTTGTTCTGTGATTGGGAGATAAGGCTAAGATACAGGGGAGATTCTGCCAAAACTTCTAGGCGAGAATAGGGATAAGGGCTGCTTTCAGAGATGAAAGATTTGGATCGCTACCGGCTCTCAGTTATTCTACTGTTGCACGTACTACGTGTAGGGCGATTACAAAAGACAACTCCTCGCTTAGGTGATCCTATAAACCCATCCCATGTCAGCATTCTCAAGGTTATCGCATTTTATTGCATTTCTTCCGAAAACTTCCTAGATGCTTAGCATTTCATTAGGCGTAGGAGAAGGAGTAGAGTATCTAATTAGAGAAGGGTTACTTTTAACCTTTAGGGTTGGGTCCTAAGAAATAGAGTTCAAATTTTAATTCCATTTTTTTAGTACCATGCACTAGTCAATGGAGGTTTAATGACTGGATTACACGTGCAAGACAACCATTGCTCTGATACCCCATCTGTCGCGGGGGTTGTCGAAGTAGCAACTTCAAGGCCCGCAGGAGCGCACCAAGCAACTCCTCTTCATGATCAGGTTGAGTGGCACATAGTATTCCAATTATTATTCCAACATCAAACTAGTAGATGGAACTCAATTGATACAAATATATACAAATTAATCAGACTTCCTATTACAAGTTTTACATCCTGCTCCATCCAGTGGACGTGGTCTTTACCACACTAGGGTTCACTCTCATAGTCAATCCATCAAGGAATCCACAGTTAACTTGCAGCACACTTGGAGTCACGCCCATTCCAAGTGCTACTATGCTACGGCGGTTGAGCTAGTGCTCGACATAGTCTACGACGTACCTGCAAAACAACTTTACGGCTGCACCGTGAGTACATTGCGTACTCGCAGGGCTTAATTCCAACATACAATATTTGGTGGATGCATAGGGTAGTTATTGGGTATTTGTATAAGTGCGGAAAGCAATGATGTTCATTAAGACTATGACATGCTATGCTCAACATAGAAGTCAAGGTATTCATCATTATAACAAAGTACTCATAGTCCATTGTTCATGCTACCATGGGTATAGAAAGAAAGAACAACCAAGTAGTTCCATCCCGAAGGACTCTAGGCTTTTAAGACTCTGCAGAGGTGTACAACAGTACCCACATGAAAGTTGGGACTAACCACCATACCCGTGCCCAGGTAAGGGTTGCCTCACACTTTCCAACCTTTCCCTAATCTAGCCCGAGTGTCATATGAAAGGTTTGGCTGGGTTCCTAGTCAATGTCCCAGACATTCCCGACCGATACCACCCCCTTGCTAGTTTCATGGATAAATCAGACTTACATATCCCAATACACGGTCCTTATTGCTCCATGAGCTATGTTGACTGAGATCCGATGCTCACGACAACCTACCCCTCGCATGAACAAGATATCCAAGTTATCATCAAGGTATCATATTAGGGATATTAGTCCTTAGCCAGATTAGTTAGGTAAGTCAAGTTGTACCCTCATTGATTTTAGTAGCTAATTATCTAGGTGTACATCCTACACGTGCAAGTATGAGTTCCCTTCTCATGCTCAACTTCTACCGTTGCCCAAGCAAATAAGCAACAATCATTAAGCATTCCCATTCCCATTGTTTAGATGAGAGGCTTCTATAGATTATTAAGATACTCTCGGTGTAGTATAGAGGTGATCATTATCCAAGACTACATGTAATGCATAACTCATAATGTAACTTGATAAGTATCCAAAGTAAGGTTTATATTAGTGGGGTGCCTGCCTGATAGTGCTACCGATCCTGATGACTTGCACACGATCCTCATGAAACAAGACATCTGAGCCTAAAAGGATATTCCAAGGATTGAGGACGATCAAACGATAGATAAGGAAACTAGGAATTCTACTTAGGACTTAGAGAGAGGCATTTACTGTGACCCTATTGCTGCTTTACTAGCTACTTGGTGTGAACAAATGGTGGTGACCCTTTGAGTGAACTTGCTAACTAACCTCACACTTCGTCCTACCGATGGAGGCTCCGCTGCATTGGGTGTCGAGGTGGGTTATCTCTGGTTTGGTTCTGTACTGATTGGCAGATGCTCTATGGGAATCATGGAGACTCCGATGGGAACTGGGTACTCTCGGGTTCTCAGGTTATTGGTTCGGTATAATTTATCAGACACTCCACCACAGTGACGGATGCTCTGGTATTCTTACTCAGCGAGAGACTTTGACTATTGGTGACTATACTTTAGGTTTGGCGGACACTCCGTCCTACCGATAGATACTCTATCAATCGAGCGATAGAACCTATGCTCTTGGGTTCTTAGGTGAGAGCTTGGGGATTCATATCTATATCTCGGGTAAAGACATCCATGCATGTGCTGGGTGTTTCTTTGGTAACTTACGTGACTTAGCTAGGCTCAATGTAGCTAGGTTTGGCTTAGGTTAACTAGTATAACTAGAGACTCCTTAACCAAGAGAAATTCTAGAGATAAAGAAAGATTGAGGGATAGCATACTTGATCCTTACGCTTGGGGTATTTTTCCATCAAGCCATCCTCAAGATCCATCCATGCAAGAGAGAACACTTAGATTAGGGTTGGAGGATTGATCTCAAGATAAAGAGAGGAGAGAGCGCTTGAGCTAACCATGAGATAAGAGGTTGTTGAAGCTCAAGTGCTTGGCCTAGGGCTGATCTTGTTGATTGTCTTCTCCATCTTCTTCTTCTTATTCTTCTTGTCTTTCTCACTCTAGTTCATCCTTTCCCTCTCCTTGCTCTTCCTTCTAGAGAGAGAGTGTGTGAGAGAAATGAGGGGAGGATGAGTGAAGCTAAGGATTTGGGGTTGGGAAATATCTCCCACTCATGCTGACTTGGGGGCCATGCCCCATAATGAATAACAACTCACTTCCCACTCCATCTGCTGCCTCTGCATCTTTATCGGATGATCTGATACGAGTGATGGATTGTCCAGTAGTCTCTAGATTTGCTTAACCAAGCTTAGAAACCTGACCTCATAGCTCTTGAATCTAATTTAAAGCTTAGGGTGACCTACTTGAGATCGTTAGGGAATTCCATTTAATAGGAACTTGGGCGACCAAAATGAGAGTTTATGGTGTATGGTAACTAGGGTCATTACAACAAAGGCCACGGCGAAGCCCATGTCACACAAGACAGCTAGCAAACCACCACCGTGACAACAGTGATGTCATGACTAGCACTATAGCATCATGCCACACCATGCTACGATGTGGGCACAAGACCATGACGACAACCACACCCGGACGTGCGCTGATGCCAAGACAAGACGACATTCCTTGCAAGCCAAGTTTACTAGTTTCCCCTCCCTCTGGCTCGTGACCACTCGGTCAGGAGAACCTATCTCTCTATATGTAACCTAGCCCTAGACTCTATATAAGGGCGGTCAGGGCTCCCTGTTGACGGTAGTTAACCATCAACTTTATAAGTCAACAAGGATCAAAAGAAGGGTTAAAATGAATTTCACCTTAGACTTAGGGGTTTTAAACTAATAATTTCCATGAGTTTTGGTGAATGTCTATTTCTATAGGGGGTTATCAGGAAAAGACCAAAGGAGACCCACATGTCAGGTTTACATAGAGACAAAGGGGCTACACATAACTTTTCTGTAATGTGGAAGATAAGAGAAGACTCTAGAAACAAATGGGAGATGGAACAGGCTGACAGGTGGGGTGCCCGCCCCCACCTCATGGGCGGCCGCCTAGGCCAGGTGGCCAATCATGTTCCACCTCGTGGATTATGCCTCCACCACCTTTGGGGATGAATAAAAACCATAGATCAAGGTCGGTTTGATCCGAGGGCTGTGGTGCTTCCTAGAGGGCTATATAAGCAAGGCCCCTCAACCCAGGAGAAACCCTAATTCATTAGCTATTCTTTAGTAGAGGGAGCCATCAGTAGAGCTAGGGTTTAGAGAGTTTCTCTCCACTAGAAAATTAGAATAGCTACTCCAAATCTTCAACTTCTACATAGGCTTAGACTAGATAGAGGAAGAGTCGGGTGACTTGTGCTCGGGATTTGGATCTTCGTCATCAAAGTATGGGTACTATTTTGTATCTTTGCTCTACGACTTTATTCTAATATGATTATGTTTCTATTTATTATGTTCCTAGTTTGGTCTAGTAGTACATTTGATATGGTTATGATTGATAATAAGTTTATGTATAAGTTTGCAAAGCGCTTAGCTCTCTTCGCGAGGGGGTTAAGTGGTAGATCACATGTAAGCGTGGTGCTTAGAAGCTATTTACCTGCAAATGTATCCTATTGGCCGGGTTGTGTGGTAGTTTGTGGAAGTGATAGTTCTATTGAGTCTTATATAGTCCACCCTCCGTTGATAGGACAGGCAGAAACAACGTTACATAGGAAGTCTTGCTATGTCCTAGCTTTCTTCAGTAATATTCCTTATACATAGATGAAGAGTCTTTTATGCTATATATGATGGTGTGTTTACTAGAGTAGATGAATGACTTAGTAGATTAGAACCTACCTAGAATTCAATCTCTTGAACTAATCAGACGTCAACCTACCTTTATGATGAGTAGTCTATCTCTAATCTCTACATGATTTATTCCCTATGCTTTACAATTCAATTATACTTACTTATCATGGGTTATCCCCCTGCCAAAGTAAGTGACTGTGTGATTGATTCCTCATAAGTAGTCGTATTTTGCAAATCCATCCCTTTAGGTTTAAGTCCTTAGTTCTTTCCCTTGAGCTAAATATAAATTAACGATACCTAGAATATTTCCTGGTGAAGTGCTACAATGGTATTTTATCTGTACGCTTGCGGATCCCATTTTTATTCTAAGAGGAGCAGTTCTATACCAACACTTCTGGCGCCATGCTAGGGATGACAACTTAGCTTAAGTGGTGTTAGAAGTGTCAACAAGCATTTCTGGCGCTGTCGCCGGGGAAGGAATAAACCTTTGAGAAAAATTGCGTAAATAGATACTTAGGAAATGAGAAATCATAACCAGGCACCTCTGCTTTGGTAGGTTCACCTCTGTTGTTTTTCTTTGTCTATATTTTATACAGGGTATTATTAGGATTGATTCTAGTTCATTCAAATCTTCATCTTCAGAATCGGATCAACCTAAGAAGGAGCTTATTACCAATTCCTAAAGCTATGGCTACAAAAACCCTACGTGAATTCTCTGCTCCTACAGTTGAGAATATCCGTATAGGTCCAGTACTAGAAATAAATAATCTTGAGTTTGAGCTCAAGCCAAGCCTCATTAATATAGTGCAAGCTACCCTATTCAGTGGAAAGGTTCATGAAGATGCAAGTGCACATTTGCAGAATTTCCTGGAAATTGGAAGCACTATCATCATCAAAGAAGTTAATCAAGATATCATACTACTTCGCCTTTTTCCATTCTCACTAGTGGGAAGAGCGAAGCAGTGGTTTTATGCCAACAAAGAAGACATCAACACATGGGCAAAGTGTTCAAAGGCCTTTCTAGCAAAATTCTTCCCAATAGGCAAGACCAATGCCTTAAGAGAAAGGATTACCAATTTTCAACAGCAGAAGACAGAAACCATTTCAGAAGCATGGGAGCATTTATAAGAATACATCTCAGATTGTCCTCATCATGGAATGGAAGAATGGTTACTCATGCAAGGCTTTTATCATGGATTAACTCAAAAGGCACGTGAGCACCTAGATGCAACTGCTGAAGGATCATTTTTGTCACTTACAGTTGGGAAAGCCAAGTTACTTATGGAGAAGATATTAGAAAATCAAGGCTGGTCCCAAGACCACACTCAACATTGTCATCAGAGTGAAGAAACAGTTGAAGAAGTGAATGCATTGTCTACCAAGATGGATGATTTGCTCAACTGGCTTAACTAGAGGGCTAAATACAAGGAAGATCAAAAGGCGATTAAAGCAGCATACAAATAGGATACAAACCTCATAGACAAGAAGCCTTTGTATCAACCAAATTGGAGACAGCAGCCAAATCAGAAATCGACTCGACAGCCTACATTAAGGGATTTAGTCAGACAGCAGATCAGAATGAACAATGAAATGAAGGTAAAGCTTGCCACCAATGACAGAATCCTAGAGGATATAAATGTCAAGATGGACAATCTCTCAGTTGCCATTGAAGATCAGTTCACGTTTAACAAGAAGATAGAAGAGAAGATAAAATAGCTAGCTGCAGTACTGCCTATTGCCACTGATCCTAAGCAAGTAAGAGCTATTACTACGAGAGGTAGATCCACTAAGGATCCTCCCTATCCAAAAGGAGTAAGAAGAGCACCAGCGGTACTACCAGTGGCAGAAGAAGATAATAATACTGAAGCTGAGCAAGATGTACAAGCTCAAGACATATTACAAGATCACGAGATGAGACAGAATTTTCATGACACAAACTATATACCATTTCCTCGCAGAATTAGAAGATCGCAATCGGATGAGCAATTTAACAAGTTCATGGAGGTTATTCAGAAGCTATATGTCAACATACCTCTATTGGATGTCATTCAAGTCCCTACATATGCCAAGTATATCAGAGATTTTGAACAAGAAGAGACCACTGCCATCCACTGAAGTGATCAAGCTAACTGAAGAGTGTAGTGCAGCTATCCTGAATAAATTACCAGAGAAGAAGAAAGATCCAGGATGCCCCACTATTGATTGCTCAATTGGAAATCAACATTTCAACAATGCACTATGTGACCTTAGAGCAAGTGTCAGTGTGATGCCGGTTGCAGTCTGTCACAAGCTTGACCACTCAGTATTAGAGCCAACATCAATGTGCCTACAGTTAGCAGATCAATCAGTTCGGTACCCATTGGGCATTGCTGAGAATATCCCAGTCAAGATATAGGAATTCTTTATTCCAGTAGACTTTGTGGTACTGGATATGCATCCAGACTCAAAAGTGTCACTCATCCTCGGGAGACCCTTTTTGAGCACCGCCAATGCACACATTGACGTTGGGAAAGGAGAAATCAAGTTCACCATAAATGGGCAAGAAGAACAATTTGCATTCAAGTCAAAACAGGAACTCAATACCTCTGCGAAGATGGTCAGTCAAGACAAGAAAGAAATATCATCAGAGCCATCATCTCTGGGATCATCAGAAGAATAAGATATTGGAAGGTCTAGTCCGAAGGACTCTAAAAATTCGAACCCTTGCTGGAAGGTAACTCGGTATTTATCCGCATAATTTTTCTTAAGCATATTTACATTCTCAAGTATTACATTATAAAAATTCTAGCCCCATGTAAATAATTTTTATGGTATGAAAACCCATTAAAAGTATTTACCGTGGTGGTACAAAAATATTTATTCCATGCATCTTGAAGCATTTTAGTTTTTACTCTTTTATATCTTGCATTATATATATATAGTGTATAGTGGACCCACCACCATGGGACCCACATGTCATACACTGCACCTCACATACATCACATCACATTATTTCATCCACTTCCACTCACCTCCACCATTTTCTCTTTTCCACCGCCAAATCCACCCACACACCACTTTTTCATACTTAGCACATAAGCAAGGTGGAGTGCTGAAAATTTCAGCCAGAAAGGAGACAGAGGTGGGGCGGCCACCCCATCCACTTGGGCGCCCGCCTAGCCATCTCCTCCTCTATAAAAACCCTTTCTCCCATTGCTTCTATGCACCACCAACATTCAGAATTTTTAGTGTACAAGCTGTTTTCAGTTTCGAGTTTCCTGCAAGAGCATAGGAGAGAAGGAAGAGAGTGGAAAGAAAGAAAGAAAGAAAGAAAGGAGGAGAGGAGAGTGACCTAGAGCTTAGAGTTGAGAGAAGGAAGGTTTTTAGTGCTACTATAATCTTTTATTTAGTGGTAACGCTACCCAAGCAAAGCTAGAGCAATTAAAATTTGAGGGGAGGTTCTGTCAAAAAACCAACTAAAAATAATCTCTTGGACAAATAACCTTTGGACCATTAACTCTGGACGGCTAACCAACTAACCCATTCCCTAATCCTCTCCATGAGTTTTTTCTTTGTCAGTTTTGCAGGATGAGCGGATTAAAGAAGCTTGCCAAGGGAGCTGTGGGACGATCAAGAACATCAGAACCAGGAGTTCGACCCGAACATCATCAAGAGCCGACTCTGATATGAGCATCGACCCTCCTACTACCCTTGCACCTGCTTCCTCTTCATCACCAGTACCCAAGATCCTTCTCATGCCAAATCAGCTTGGCTTGCGTGATTACCACGAGAAGGATGTATATAAGAAGATCAAGGACAAAGAGTTCACCCATACACCTGCATTCGATCTAGCACTACTCCAAGAGGCAGGTATGAGCTCTGAATTTGATACTATTTTCTCATTACTAGGATGGGCTTCTGCTTGGGATGTCACTGAAATAGGATCTAAATTGTTAACCATATAATTTCTTTGCACCCTAAGAACCATAGAGTCGGGAGTTTACTTTAGGCTCTTTAAACAAGAGTTTTACCTCACATGGAGAGAGCTTAGTGACCTCCTTAATTTTCCTTCCAATATTTCAGTAGATATTGATGAAGCTTTAGGAGATTTTGAGAAGCACAAGTTTTGGACTGAGATTTCTAAGCATACAGTTTTTTACTCACATCGTACTAGTGACATAGAACATCCAACACTTAGGTTTTTCCATAAATGGTTGGGCTTTACTTTCTTTCCACGTGATGATACTAGCAAGGTCAGGATGGCAGACTTACAACTAATGTATGTAGCCGTTAAAAAGATCAAAGTCTCACCTGTCCGTCTTTTAGTAGCCCATTGGTTGGTTGTTCCCTCTTATCGAGTAGGACCTGTTTGATGAGGACATGACACCAACGGATACGACCATTGATTATAAGGTGCTCTTGTTCCTACATTTATATAGTAATTTTAGATACAATTCACTTGGTTCCACATGTACATGTCGTTATTTGAATGTAGATACAAATGTGTCTTAAAGTGCAAGTCCATCAAAGTTGAACTTTCAGTTCGTCGGCAGCCCGATAGTGCTTCATTGGAAAGGCCATAACTCATCCATCCAGAGTGCGATCGAGGTCAATGAGCACTTGATGGAAAGCTTATTTGATAAGATTTCAAATAGATCTGGTCCCACCTCAATATCACATTGGCAAGGTCTCCAAATTATCGAGACATTCTGTCGCTATTTCTATCGGGTGCTACGGTGTCGTCGCAGGCTTGTTATTCACACTTGGGACCTAGGCCCAAGTTAGAGCATGCCCCAAGAAGATGGAGAACACCTAAGTGATACCCAAGGACATCCTCCTCCTTGGCCACCACCTTAGGAGGCCAGTAAGGACGTTCAAGCCAAGTCGGAGGCCCAATCCAATTCGAGTTCGAGTCTGCCTTGGTCTTCTGGACCAGTCTGCAATAAAACGGATGCACAGGACACATCTAGACTCCGTTTTTGATGATCCATAAGGTGGGGTTGGCCGAGGCCCAATAAATTAAGGTTGCCTAGACCCCAACAGTTCTTATACACACCCACTCGGGGAAAGGCCCTAAAAGACTAGTCCGATAGGGGAAGGGTGGCTCTCTTTCTTTTAAGGTGGCTTCCTCCTCCCAAGCTAAGCAAGGTGGGATTATTTAGAGGCTCACACGATCGCCGCCTGACTATAACTAGGCCACTTGGCCTTTTTTGTTGCATCTTTGCCAGTGTGTAATAGTGGAGGATGTCCTCATCATTTCCACCCCCTTAAACAAGGGCCTAGCTCCGATACCAAATGATACATCCGACCAGGTGGGGTTGGCCGAGGCCTAATAAATTAAGGTTGCCCGGACCCCAATAGTTCTTATACACACCCACTTGGGGAAAGGCCTAATATCCCTAAAAGACTAGTCCGATAGGAGAAGGGTGGCTCTCTCTCTCTTTTAAGGTGGCTTTCTCCTCCCAAGCTAAGCAAGATGGGATTATTCAGAGGCTCACACGATCGCCGCCCAACTACAACTAGGCCACTTGGCCTTTTTTTGTTGCATCTTTGCCAGCGGGTAATAGTGGAGGATGTCCTCATCATTGTTGCTATCTGTTCACTTGTTACTTGCATTGCTGCTAATTTAAACATGTTGCAAGGCGCCTCTCTTAATTTTATTGAAGATCATCGTGATACTTTTGGCTATGAATATTTTTATCATGCTCACCTTTTGAAAAGAATAAATAATGAACTTTTTATGACATATGGTGAGACCAAGCTCTGGTTACCTAACCTAGAGTTAGCCCTTTATTCTGTTCGAACTTTTCATGTTGAGTTACAGGCTCAACCAGTAATACTAGAGTACCCCAAAGAACTGCCTCTGAAAGAATCACACGTCATCATCAAGAACTAGTTTGGCGCGGTGCTGACCCTAAACTAGAACAGCCAGCTCATGCCAACTATGATGAGTGGACGGATCACCACTATCGGGTTCTGAACCCGTGGGAGTATCCTCCTCATCAGCCGCATGATAGCTATGAGCAACCGCCGCCATCAACTGGACCATTCCATCCCTATGGAGAGGGAACTTCATTAGGAGGTGCCAGGCACTCATTTGATTATCAAGGTGGAAGAACATCATCTAGTGGAGCACGTCAAGAATTCGAGCACGGACGTAGGTCTGACGCTACTGGGTTCCACTACACCCCGCAGTACCATGAAGAGTATAGGGCACACTACCAGCGCACTAACAACGCTCTCCAGACCCTCCAACAAGGCCAAGCATGCCATGACCAGATGTGGGAGGAGCAGCGCCAGTGGAATTTCAACACCACCCAGACCTTAACCAGTATTCGAGAAAGTCAAGAACAAGAGGCCAAGGACATTGAAACACTGTTGGGATTTTTCTCTCTCAATTGAATGACTACAGCAAAAATCTAGCTTGGGGGAGGACCCCCGTTATCTAAGATAAGTTTTCTTTTCCTTTTTACAATTTCATTTTGTTATTGTTATGCATCTAAAAAAATCAGCAAAACCTGAAAACAAAATAAATATTTACACCTTTTTTAGTATACTTGTTTTAGTTTATTCTAAAAATATAAAAAACTAAATAAAAAGAGTGTGTTTTCAATCTTGTTACTTTAATTTGTTAATAAGTTTTTAGATTTGAAGAATGCATGATGGAAATAATAAACAGTTGCTCTGTTATAATTCTTTTCAAGTACCTAGTTTTCAACCTAGAATTCTCCCAAGGATTGGATGAACTATTGACACATGAATTTACTCTACACTTTAAACCTGTGGGAGCATATACTTAATCTAAGTTTAGGTAATTGACGGACATGATATGATATAGTCTGAGCTGCTATTTATCTTGTTCCTAGTGACACTAAATTCTAGAGATTTATTTTGAAAATTTAAAATGCCACATGATGAGTTTCTTATATGACGAGTGTTAAATTCCTACCACAGCCATACATGATTATTATAATAGGAAACCTTCCACATATTTACTGCTTGTAATTGTATTGAGTTTGGTTGAGCTATGTTGACCCTTAGGAGCTTGTCATGCGGTTAAAATCAAGATTCACACACACATCATGCGTCCTTGCTACTTCTATCATGAAAGTATGCACCACATATTTGTCCTTTTTAGATCCACCAAAAATGTTCTACTCTTACATTGATAGTAAACACCAAAAATATTCCCCATAGGATTCCTTTTTCTGCTAGCCAAAAACCTTTATAATTGCTCCAAGTTTTAATCATCATTCCTCTCATATAAATATTGCTATGTAAGAGACTTGCTGCTAGAAAAAAGAGAGAAGAAGCAAAAGCAAAAGAAAAAGATGGACAAGGGTCCCAATAAAAAAAGAAAAGAAGAAAGAAAAGAAAGATATTTATGCAGCTAAGTTTCCATTTATTTTCAAGATTCAGAAGAGAAGTTATTTTTTTCAAGTATGGAGCATTGTAGAATTAGACTTACACCTCTTTATTTCTATCTCATTTATTCCCCATCATTTTTAGCCACCATATCAAACCACACATGCACATCTTGATTTGATTGTATGATGAGTTCCTCTGGATCCATAGTTTGTGTAACACTTCAAGTGTTTAGTCCTTAATTGCATTGCATTTGCATTGCATAAGCATAAGCATGCATCATTCATGTTTGTTATTTTATGTGATGCAACACATGTGATTGTTCTAGGGTTTGTTTGATTTATTTCATGAAGTATTTGATAGTTGGTGTAACAAAAAGGTAAGGTAGCCAATCATGACCTACAACACCTTAGTTATACTTAGGGTAACATTTGGAACAAGGTTCATGTTGACCAAAATTACAAATTTGCCCTCCAAGAGAAGTTTGACCACCATTTGACCCTAGAAGGCCCTAGTTTGACCAATTAAAAAGTCTAATTTAGAGACCTTGCATGGAAGAGCACCCTTAAGCAAAGTTGTAGAGAAATTCATGGGGAACAAAAGTCTCAATATGACCATCTCATGAAATTGACCCTAACATGCTCAAAAGTGGCCCACAAGTCAGTTAGAGAGGTAGCTCCAAGACTTAGAATTTTTCTAAGTCTGGAATCTGACCCTACAGTTTTACTGATGCCTACTTTAGGAGCTTTTAGTTTGCAAACCAGGCCAAACCAGTCTTTGAGCCAATTGACAAAGTTGTTGTCCACACATAGCTCTACAACATTGTCAATATCACCATCACCTGGTTCTCAATAGTTTAGGAGATATAGTGTCATGAAGTTAGGGTTTCAGTCGGCGTGATGTCTGAAACTGCATTTCAGTTTCAAGGGGCACCACTTTGGAGCTCTGTAGTTTCAAATCTAGGCCGAACCAGCCCAAACTCCAATTGACAAACTTGTAGACCTCATGTAGCTCTACAAAATTGGTGTAATCATCTTCGACTAATTCGAACCGGTTTGGGAGATAATCATCGTGGAAGTCGCTCTGTCAGTCGGTCATCGATGTCACCATTCACCGATTCTGTTTCGTCAGCGTCAGAGTGGCCGACCGGCCGCAGGCCGTCGTCGACGCGTGGAGGCGCGGTGGCGCCCGTACGCCGGCCCTGGCCCCACCAGTCAGGTCGCGACGCCTTCAAGACGCCACGACGCGCGAGCCGGCCTCCATTCCTCCGCCCCCTCTCTTCCAGTTGCCAAGAACACCGAAACCGAGCCGCCATTGCCGTTCTTCTCCGGCGAGCTCAAGCGCGAGCTACACCGCATCACCGGCCGTCAGACCTCGCCAATCCCTCCGCCTCACCACCCTCCATCTCCTTGACCCACCGAAGCCAGCGATTTGACTCAAGGTGAGCCGCATTGCTTTCTTCCCCGTCTCCGAGAGGTCGTCGGAGCCCGCCATGGGACCTCACCATGGTCGGGGTGCTTCGAGTCTCTCTCCATCCTCCCTTCCTATCAAAATGGATCCGCCTAGCTTCGGTGAAGCTCGTACCGAGCCTAGACCGCACCGTACATCCTCACCGGCGACGGTGCGCCGCCACCGGACATCACCGGCCACCGCTCGCGGTGACAAGCCCCTTCCACCCCATCCCTATCCATTCCACGAGCACCAATCGACACACTGGGTGACGGAGAACACAAGGCGGTGTTCGATTGGCCGAGCGAGCTCTTCTCCGGCGAGCTCGAGCTCGTCGGAGCTCGCGGGTCTCCGCCTCCCCTGTCTCCGGTCACTGACCACGGGGGCCCGCCCATCAGTGTCGCGTGCGGGCGGGGGCGCTGAGCGGGCCACGCGCGCGCGAGTGTGGGCCGAGTTTTTCCGGGCCGGCCCAGTTCATCCGAAATGAAATTCAATTTTATTATTTTGTCACTGATTTTTGTACAAGTTGGAAAAATATAGATCTAGGGTTTTAATGATCCAAAAATCATGAGATAAATTTTGTTAGGGTCTACATGATGTGTAGTATTTTAGAAAATTATGGATCTGGCATGAGATGTTTAAATTCTGTAAGAATTTAATAGATCCTTTAAATGTGTTTTAGAATGCATGCAAATTTGTTAAATTTATAACTTGAGCTGTAGTGTTCCATAAATCATGAAATTTGATGGGTAGGTTACTCTATGCTAGCCCTAGCTCTGGTAAAAATTTGGGCATCAGTGCTTAAGTACTTTTCAAGTTATAATGCTATCTTGTTATTCTAGGAAATATTTAAATGAATTTTTGTAATTTTTCTACATGTGCAATGTTCCTATAACTTTTTGGAGAATGTCTTGATACCCTAGAGTGTCCAAGAAAATTAAGAAATCTGTTGTTTGACACTCTTTACTATGCTTTGTTATTTATACAAAAATCAGCCTTTTGGGCTTGTGAATTTTGTTCAGAGAGTTTCTGTGAATAAATTGAGTTCAAAATTTTACAGTAGTCTCTTTTTGGGTCAGAGAGTCCCCTGTAATTGTTGTAGAATTTTAGGAGCAGTTTACATATATGTTTGAAATTCCACTTAATTACTTAAGTAAATTAAGAAATGAGTTTAAATAAATATTCTAGGTGGGCACACCTTACTTTCTGGTGTTTTTGTGACATTTGTGAACTTGTAGTAGTATTAGTTTGGTCTTAGAGACTGTTTGTCACATCAATAAATATTTAACCTTTACAATTTTAGGTTTTCTAGACAGCTAGTAGTAATTCTAAATTTGGCTTTGATAAAATTGGTTGCGGGAAAACTTGTAAATACCAAAGTTGGAGTAAACTTGATGAACTAGCTTGTGTCAAAATTTGGAAGCATTTGGCTTAGTAGTTTGAGAGTTACTGTTGTTTAAAGTGGCAATTCAAAATCTGCTACTCTCTGTTTTGAGAGGATAGCTTCTGGAACTTGTGAAGTTTGACATGGACAACTTAGGAGTTTGGAGTTGAGGTCTGAAAATAAATTGTAGTGCATTTCATAAGCTTTCCAGATTGTCTTAGATCATATATTTTGGAATTGTAAATCTCCAGTTGTGATAAAAACAAGTAGCTGCTGTCCAGAATGCTTACTGTGGTGTTTTGCTGATTGATATGGTGTGATATCCTAAGACATGCTACTTTTGTAATTGTTAGGTGTTAGGGCCTTAACTGAGGATGAGCAGCTTTATCTTAGGTTAAGTAGATTAGGTGAGTATTTCTCTACCGGAGAGGAAATTTGCACCTACTCTTTTGAAGTGATTTGAATAGAGCGTTAAATTGTTGTAATGCATTTCATTCCGAGCATATTGCATCTTTCATTATGCATCCATGGTATTTATTGTGCATTCATGCAATAGGTGTACCGGAGGGGGTAACTCTCCTCGAGTTCGAGCCTGTGATTCCGGAGGAAGTCCAGGATCAGGAGCAGCAGGAGCCCGAGGATCCAGCAGGCGAAGGAGTGCCCGCAGACGACCTTCCTGAGTGCCCAGACCACCGGCCTTCAACTTTTCTCAAAGGCAAGCCCCGGTGCATGCTGAACCTACTGATTTATAAATTAATCTTGAGTACTTTTAATTGTTTACTGCATTAAGTTGTAGGAGTTATATGAAAACACTTGTTGCATTATACCTGTCCTTGTCCAGATATCGTACTTAATCCTATTTTAGGTTTAGGCACGTGTCAATGCTTAGCCCTGCTTAGTACGGTAGAAGTCGGGTGATTTCCGGTCATCCGCGAGATGTAGGAAGGAGTCACGAGTGGCTGTATGGCTATCGTGGATGGAACCATGCTTAAAAATGAAATTGAGACCGGGCGGGAGTTCGATAGTACAGCCGCAAGACACTTCACGTCTTGGGTGTGGAGCTATGCCCGTCTGAGTCGTTTAAGGACCGATTCGCTGTACGTCCTTGAGTCATGTTGAACGCAGTCTAACACTTAGTTGGCCGGATAAGTCGTTCCGACCGCGAAGCCGAGTAATGTGGTTCAGGCCGGGAATCGAATGGTAGGTTGCTTCTTGGAGGAGAGAAAGGATGTGCTTGGGGACATTGGCGTGAGACCAAGGGGGGGTTGGAGTCCCTATCACCTGGCAGAGTGTCGCCCTTGGGGTCGCGACATCATTCGGACCCGCGATTCCTGAATCATATGAAAAGGTGGCTTGTGCGACCCTGGCAGGTGAAAGTCCCTAGTTTGGTTTTGACTAATTGATGAAACCTAGGACTAACCTTTGTATCTAAGTGGATGATTTAGATAAAGGTGGTCATTGAATATGAGACACGACATTAACTCATGTGACCAAGATGATGAAGACCGAAGTGATGCTTGGCTCGATGGACCGGTTGTGAGGGTGAAGGGCAAGTCGAGGCTTCGAAGTGAGGGACCATGCGATGGTGAAGCTTGAGCAAGACTTGGCGCCGACGGACCGATGCAACGGTGAAGAGCAAGTAAAGTCAAGGTCGATGGATCAAGACGGTCATGTGATGATATGAAGTGGATCATATCATTTGGAGAAACAAAATGGACTCAAGGCAAAGGTATAACCATAGGGCCATTTTGTTTTACACTCAAGACACCATAGAGGGTGTGAGTGGTTTAGGATCGATAGCCGAACTATTAAGAGGGGAAGTCTTATCGGTTATTCGATGCACGGGTGCCACTAGGTGAATTCATGAAGTGCATTGCATGTAGGGCCTAGTGAGCTAACTGGAAAACCTTCGAAAATGATTGTGAAAATGTTAACACACGTACACAAGGTGGTGATCACTTGTTGGTGTTAGCACATTTACGAAGGTTTTGGAGTTTGGGTGGTAGAGAGGGTTTGGGACTCTCTCTCCCTCCCGCCGAGCTTGCGAGCGCGGGATTCAGGCGATTTCGGGGAAATGAAATGCCTATTTTCCACTGCGCCGGAAGTCGGAAAAGAAACGGAGGCGAACGGAGGTCACAGAGGTGACCGGACGCTGCACCGGACGCGGTCATGGAATGACCGGACGCGTCCGGTCAGCTGTCAGGCGCGCGGGCTAGGGTTTGCAACCGGCGCGTCCGGTCACTCGCGGGACCGGAGCGTCCGGTCATGCGCCCAGAAGGAACTGAGGTTCACAGAGGACGATCGGACGCGAGGCGCGTCCGGTCACACACGATCGGACGCGTCCGATCGTTAAAGGAGCTTACTGGACTCACACCGGACGCGGGCACTGTCGCGTCCGGTCGTCGCGAGGGGCGCGTCCGGTCGTTGTTTCGCGGGCGCGGGTGCTGTGCGGATCGGCGCGTCCGGTCGTTCGAAGCAGCGCGTCCGGTCGTTTGACAGGCGCGTCCGGTCGTTGCCTGGGGCGCGTCGGTCGTTGGTTTGACCGTTGAGGGTCAGTGACCGTTGGAGGATCGGACGCGGTTGAGCGCGTCCGGTCGTTTTGAGAGGCGCGTCCGGTCATGGGGTTTGACCGTTGGGGCAGTGACTGTTGGAGGATCGGACGCGGTTGAGCGCGCCCGGTCAGTTATGACCGGAGCGTCCGGTCATCCCGACAGAACCCAGTGAAGGGGTATAACGGCTCTATTTGGATGGGATGCTTATAAATACTCGTTGGCCGGCCCTTGGGGAGGCAACTTGGCATTTCTAACACTCTTGTGCATCCTTTGAGCTAGAACATCTCCTCCCACTCATCTCTCTTGAGTGATTGCAAATCATAAGTGAGATTGAGTGATCCCAAAGTGCATTGCATAGCTTGAGGGCATCTAGTGGCACTTGTGGGTGGTTTAGCCGGTGGATTTCTTGTTACTTTTGGAGAGTACCGCTCCTAGCCGGCTTGGAGATTGTTGGAGGCGTTGGCAAGAGAAGGTGATTGTTCTTGGCCTCCTCCGGTTGATTGTAAGAGGTTCTTGTGCTTTCCTCGGCGGGACGCCAAAAGCAACTCTATTGGATTGCGCGTGTCATTGAGTTACCTCACTTGAGAGTGGTGTCTTGCGGTGCCTTGCGGGGCGTGCCTTGAGGGGCAAGTGACTTGAGGGTCGCACCGAGGAACCATCTAAGTGTTGGTCGACACAACCGGTGACGTAGCTTGTCGGTGCACAAGTGAACACCGGGTGAACAAAATATTGTGTCTCTTGTCTCCCGGTGATTGGTCTTCATATTATGTTGTTGTCAATATTGATTGATTGTATATCATCTTGGTGATTGGCAACATCTTCACTCCACCGTCGGTATAAGATTCACAATCCTATCTCTCGCATTTACTTTTACTAGATTATCTTGTGTAACTCTAGTAGTAGACTTCTCTAGTAGTTGTTAGCTTGCTCACTAGTGTAAGTTAGTGACTTAGCACTTGTGTGAACTAGAGATCATAATCTACTAGACTTGTGGATAGGAGGCTTGCATCACAACCTTTGGCTAAGCATAACTCGCTTTACGCCGTTTGTTATTCTAACAAAGTTGCTCAGTGGTGCTTGTAGAATTTTTATATAGGCTATTCACCCCCCCTCTAGCCATCTAGGACCTTACAAGTGGTATCAGAGCCGTGGTCACCGTTTTAATCAAGGCTTAACATCCTTCGGTGTGAAAAAAAATGGCTCAAATTGTGTTCAATCATGTTGGGGGCAAGCCACCGTTCTTTGATGGTGTTAGTTCTTTTGCTCATTGGAAGAGAAAGATGACAATGTACCTTGGTTCTATTCATGAGAGAGTATTGCAAGTCACCGAGAATGATTTTGCTATCATTGATCCCAATCATCTCACCGATGAAGATAGAGCAAATAGAACATGCAATAGAATGGCTCTCAATACACTCTACAATGGTATTGACACAAAAGTGTTTGAGGGCATCAAAGATTTAGAATTGGCTAGTGAAGTATGGACAAGGTTGAGTGAGACATATGAAGGCACTAAGGTTGTGAAGAGTGCCAAGCTATATGGGCTCAAGAGTGAGTTTGAGAACTTCAAGAAAAAGGATGATGAAACAATCATTGAAATGTTTCATAGATTGCAAGTGATAGTCAATGATCTCAAGAGCTTAGGGCACAAAACTCAAGATCAAGATTTTTGTCACAAGTTCTTATTGAGCTTACCTAGAAGATTCAAGATGTTGATCATGATGTTACAAAGAGATGGGCTTGAAACAATGAAGCCTAATGATTTGCTTGGTGAAGTATTGACCTATGACAAATATGATCAAGATGTTGATGACAAGGAGAAGGTGGAAGATGAGAAGAAGAAGAAGACCGTGGCATTCAAGGCCACCTCCTCCAAGGGCAAAGCTACCATCATTGAAGAAGAAGAAGACAATGATGAAGATGAAGATTATGAAATTGATGATGAGGCATTTGCTTTTGTAGTCAAGAAAATGGGTCACATGTTCATTAAGAGAAGAGGCTTCAAAAAGAGAAATGACAATTTCAAGAGCAATGAGCAACAAAGGAAGTGCTTCAATTGTGATAGCACCGAACATCTTCAAGCCGATTGTCCCTATGACAAGAAGAAGAACAACAAGAGGGGCAAGTTTGAGAAGAAAAAGAAAGAAGCCAAGATAACATTCAAGAAAGGCAAGAATGGAGTCTATGTGGCCACTTGGGAAAGTGATGATGATGAAGAAGAAGAAGAATCATCCAACAAGGCTTTTGCTTCCATTGCTATCAACAAGAAGCCATCACTATTTGATTCATCCTCTTCGTGCTTCATGGCCAAAGAAGCTAAGGTATTATATGATGAGAGTGATGATGAAAGTGAAATGGAATATGTTCATAATAGTGATAATGATAATAATGATAATGAAATGATGATGATGATGATGAACCAACTAAAGAACAACTATATGACTTGTTGCAACAAACTAGAGACATAGCTATTGCCAAGAACAAGGAGTGCAAGAAGCTTTCAATGAAAGTAGCAATACTTGAGAAAGTTCTTGGTGAGCTTAAGACCACTCATGAGAGTCTAGTGGAAGACCATGAGGATCTTGATATAGCTCATTCCAAGCTTGAAAAAGCTCACTCATTGCTACTTGAGCAACAAGCAAAGAAGGAGGTTGTTGTATCATGTGATATAGGTGTTACATGTGATATAATTGATGAATCTTTTTATAAACCTATCATCATGTCAAATGCTAACCCTTCTTGTAGCTCTTCATCCACCACCACCAACTCTACCTCTACTACTAGTGATGGTTTCACTTGTGATGCCTCACTAATGGTTGAGAATGAGACTCTCAAGAGAGAGGTGGATGAGCTCACTCACGCCCTAGGCAAGGCCTATGGTGGTGAGGCCCGCTTGCTTAAGTGCTTGGGTAGCCAAAGGTTCTCTCTTAACAAAGAGGGATTGGGCTACAACCCCAAGAAAGGCAAGTCGGCCTTTGCAACTCCAAAGCCTAGCTTTGTGAAGGGCAATGGTCGGTTTTGCAATAGATGCAAGCAAGTTGGGCACCTAGAGCATAATTGCAATAAAAAGAACCAAAGCAAGAACTTTGTTAATGCTATACCATTTGATTCTTGCTATGTGCTTACCAAGGGTGTGAAGGGTGTGCAAGCTAAGTTTATTGGTACACCAATTGTGGGCCCAAAGAAGAAGGCTATTTGGGTACCAAAGAGCTTAGTTACTAACCTACAAGGACCCAAGCAAAAATGGGTACCTAAGCTTCATTGATTTGCTTGTAGGTCAATTACAAAGCCGGAGGAAGGCATTGGATTATTGATAGTGGGTGCACTCAACACATGACCGGTACATCAAGAATGTTTGACTCAATCAATGACAATAATAGTGGTGTTGATTCTATCACATTTGGCAATAACAAGAAAGGCAAGGTTATTGGCTTGGGCAAGATTGCAATATCAAATGATATGAGTATCTCCAATGTGTTGCTAGTTGAAAGTTTGGATTTCAATCTTCTATCCGTGGCACAAATATGTGATCTAGGCTACAAATGCATCTTTGGGGTTGATGATGTGGAAGTTATTAGTATGGATGGTTCAAATGTGGCATTCAAGGGCTTTAGATATGAGAATCTCTACCTAGTTGACTTCAATGCTAGAGAAACTTCTTTGACAACTTGCTTAGTCTCCAAATCAAGCATGGGTTGGCTTTGGCATAGAAGGCTTGGTCATGTTGGCATGAAACAATTGAAGAAGCTTACAACTCACAATCTTGTCAATGGTTTGAAAGATGTTGAATTTGAGAAGAATAAGCTTTGTAGTGCATGTCAAGCCGGGAAGCAAGTTGGAAGCTCACATCCAAAGAAGAGTACAATGAGCACATGCAAAGCATTTGAGTTGATGCACATGGATCTATTTGGACCAACAACATATACAAGCATAGGCGGCAACAAGTATGGCTTTGTCATAGTGGATGACTTCACAAGATTCACATGGGTATTCTTTCTTAGTGACAAAAGTGAAGTGTTTGACACCTTCAAGACATTTCTCACTAGAGTTCACAATGAGTTTGAGATTAGAATCAAGAAAGTGAGAAGTGACAATGGAAGTGAGTTCAAGAATACAAGAATTGAAGAACTTTGTGATCATTATGGTATTGGACATCAATTCTCGGCCAAGTACACTCCACAATCAAATGGCCTAGTTGAGAGGAAGAATAGAACATTGCTTGATATGGCTAGATCAATGCTTCATGAGTACAATGTGAGTCAATCATTTTGGGATGAAGCAATCAATACCGCTTGCTACTACATCAATAGACTATATTGTCATCCATTGCTAGAGAAGACCCCATATGAGTTACTTCATGGAAGAAAGCCCAATATTTCTTACTTTAGGGTGTTTGGTTGCAAATGCTATATCTTGAAGAAGGGCACTAGATTGGGAAAGTTTGACAAAAGATGTGATGAGGGGTTCCTACTTGGTTATTCAACTACAAGCAAAGCTTATAGAGTTTGGAACAACTCAAGTGGCATTCTAGAAGAAGTCCATGATGTGCAATTTGATGAAACCAATGGGTCACAAGATGAAGAAGAGAATCTAGATGATGTTAGTGGAACACTATTGTGGAAGCAATGAAGAACATGGACATTGGGACATTAGAGCAAAGCAAGTAATTGATATTCAAGATGATGATAAAGATCAAGTGCTCAATTCACCATTCAAGCTAGTTAGTGACTCTCAAGTGCAAATCATGGTGCTAGTTCTTCTCATCAAGATACATCAAGTGATCAACCAAGCTCAAGCAATCAAGTGCAAGTACTCCAACCACAACATGTTGCAAGAGATCACCCCATTATAGTGTTATTGGTGATATTAGAAGTGGTGTGCAAACAAGATCAAGATTGACTATGTTTTGTGAGCATGCATCATTTGTGTCAACCATAGAACCAAAGAAGATAGAAGAAGCTTTGAGGGATGCCGATTGGATCATGGCTATGCAAGAAGAGCTTAACAATTTCACAAGAAATGATGTTTGGGAATTGGTAGAAAGGCAAATGACTACAATGTGATTGGAACCAAATGGGTGTTTAAAACAAGCAAGATCAAGATGGCATTGTAGTGAGAAACAAAGCAAGACTAGTTGCTCAAGGTTACACTCAAGTTGAAGGTCTTGACTATGATGAGACATATGCTCCCGTGGCAAGATTGGAGGCAATAAGGATTCTATTGGCTTATGCTTGTGCACACAAATATCAAACTATATCAAATGGATGTCAAAAGTGCATTTCTCAATGGGATCATCAATGAGTTAGTATTTGTTGAGCAACCGCCCGGATTTGAAGATGACAAAAACCCAACCATGTCTACAAGTTGAAGAAGGCTTTATATGGCTTAAAGCAAGCACCTAGAGCATGGTATGAGAGGCTAAGGGATTTCCTTCTCTCTAAGGGATTCAAAATGGGCAAGGTTGATACTACTCTATTCACCAAGAAGATTGGAAATGATCTATTCATAGTGCAAATATATGTTGATGACATCATCTTTGGATCAACCGATCAAGCTTATTGTGAAGAATTTGGTGCTATGATGGCCAAAGAGTTTGAAATGTCTATGATTGGTGAACTTAGCTACTTCCTTGGTCTCCAAGTCAAGCAATTGAAGAATGGGACATTTGTGAGTCAAGGGAAATACATAAGGGACATGTTGAAGAAGTTTGGAATGCAAGATGCAAAGCCAATTTCAACTCCAATGGTCACAAATGGCAATTTGGATAGTGATCTTGATGGCAAAATGGTGAATCAAAAGGAATATCGGTCTTTGATTGGAAGTCTACTCTATGTCACCGCATCAAGGCCGGATGTCATGTTTAGTGTTTGCATGTGTGCTAGATATCAAGCCTCACCTAGAGAAAGTCATCTCACGGCGGCAAAAGAATATTGAGGTACTTGAAGCAAACAAGAAATGTTGGACTATGGTATCCCAGGGGTCAAAGTTTGAATTGATTGGATATTCGGACTCCGACTATGGGGTTGCAAGATCAATAGAAAGAGCAAAGTGGCACATGTCAATTACTTGGAAGATCACTTGTGTCATGGTCCTCAAAGAACAAAATAGTGTGGCAATCTCTACCGCCGAAGCCGAATATGTGAGTGCGGGGAGTTGTTGTGCACAATTGCTATGGATGAAATCAACTTTGAAGGATTATGGCCTCAACTTCAAGAATGTGCCGTTGCTATGTGATAATGAGAGTGCAATCAAGATGATACAAAACCCGGTTCAACATGGAAGAACAAAGCATATTGACATAAGACATCATTTCATTAGAGATCATCAACAAAAGGGAGATATTGCCATTGAAAGTGTTGGCACCGATGATCAACTTGCCGATATTCTCACTAAGCCACTTGATGAAAAGAGGTTTTGCAAGCTAAGGAATGAATTGAACATTCTTGATTTCTCAAACATGAGTTGAATGCACCCCACCCACTTATTGACATGCCTCTCCTTCGACATTGCAAGGTAAAATTGATTGACATGTCTTTCATCCTATGCTAAGGACTTGATAGAGCATGTAGACATAATAAGTGGTACGCATAAGCATTCATGATAAATCAATGAATTTGATGGATATATGTTACCACTATTGCTTCTATGCTTATTTTGATCTAGTGGTGGCATATGACATGTTTGTGAGCTTGTAAACCTAGTGTTGAATCTAGAAGATTTGCTATAAGTGTTTAATTCAACATAGGCAAGATAACCCTTATTTGAGGAGTGAAGAAGCTTGTCTTTGGTTCAAATCGAATTAAATATCTTTGGCAAGTATTCTAGGTTAAACAAATTTGATAAATTTTTAACCTTACATTGGATCGAATTAATTTCAATCTACTCATCAAACACTTTCCTTCTCTCCACAATTTGATCCCTTTTTGGGTAAGTTGTTGACAAAGGGGAGAGAAAAGATGATTCAACTTGATAAAGGGGTAAATAAAATTTATGATGAGAAAAAGATGATTCAACTTGATAAAGGGGTAAATAAAATTTGATGCACACAAGTAGGGGGAGCAAGCTCATAAACAAAGTTGTTGCATTTGTTTGTGCATTCTCATATGACTTGCTCATTGCACATGTATTTAAATTCAATATACATGCTTGTGTGGTGCAATGCTAGTATAGAAATTGGATGATGAAATGATCTACTAGCATGCATAGGATAGTTTACATGTGGTATCTAGACTTGCCTAAAGCTTTACAAGTGGTTAGCTTTACAAGTGGTCAAGAACCTTTACATATAATGTTGATCTCACGGGGTTCTTGAGTTTTGATGGATGTCTAGTTACTTCATGATGCTAAGGATGGTGTAAAAGGCAACTCCGATTGGTATCACGCTTCAAAGGTCCATTTCTTACACCTTAGCATCATTTTGGTAGAATTACTCTCCCAACATTCTATCCATGCATATGTGCAAAGCTTTCAATCCAAACTCTATGCACATATGTAGGGGGAGCTAATGCTACCAAAACCGAGCTTGTGATAATTGTCCAAACTTTACTTATGAGCAAAATGATTGGACAAGTATGACAAGTTCAAAACTTTTATTATCAAAATCATCTTTGTGAGGGTTGTCATCAATTACCAAAAGGGGAGATTGAAAGTCCCTAGTTTGGTTTTGGCTAATTGATGAAACCTAGGACTAACCTTTGTATCTAAGTGGATGATTTAGATAAAGGTGGTCATTGAATATGAGACATGACATTGACTCATGTGACCAAGATGATGAAGACCAAGATGATGCTTGGCTCGATGGACCGGTTGTGAGGGTGAAGGGCAAGTCGAGGCTTCGAAGCGAGGGACCATGCGATGGTGAAGCTTGAGCAAGACTTGGCGCCGACGGACCGATGCAACGGTGAAGAGCAAGTAAAGTCAAGGTCGATGGATCGAGACGGTCATGTGATGATATGAAGTGATCATATCATTTGGAGAAACAAAATGGGCTCAAGGCAAAGGTATAACCATAGGGCCATTTTGTTTTACACTCAAGACACCATAGAGGGTGTGAGTGGTTTAGGATCGATAGCCGAACTATTAAGAGGGGAAGTCTTATCGGTTATTCGATGCACGGGTGCCACTAGGTGAATTCATGAAGTGCATTGCATGTAGGGCCTAGTGAGCTAACTGGAAAACCTTCGAAAATGATTGAGAAAATTAACACACACGTACACAAGGTGGTGATCACTTGTTGGTGTTGGCACATTTGCGAAGGTTTGGAGTTTGGGTGGTAGAGAGGGTTTGGGTCCTCTCTCCCTCCCGCCGAGCTTGCGAGCGCGGGATTCAGGCGATTTCGGGAAATGAAATGCCTATTTTCCACTACGCCGGAAGTCGGAAAAGAAACGGAGGCGAACGGAGGTCACAGAGGTGACCGGACGCTGCACCGGACGCGGTCATGGAATGACCGGACGCGTCCGGTCGCAGCTGTCAGGCGCGGGGCTAGGGTTTGCAACCGGCGCGTCCGGTCACTCGCGGGACCGGCGCGTCCGGTCATGTGCCCAGAAGGAACTGAGGTTCACAAGGACGATCGGACGCGGGGCGCGTCCGGTCACACACGATCGGACGCGTCCGATCGTTAAAGGAGCTTACTGGACTCCACCGGACGCGGCACTGTCGCGTCCGGTCGTTGCGAGGGCGCGTCCGGTCGTTGTTTCGCGGCGCGGGTGCTGTGCGGATCGGCGCGTCCGGTCGTCGAAGCAGCGCGTCCGGTCGTTTGACAGGCGCGTCCGGTCGTTGCCTAGGGCGCGTCCGGTCGTTGTTGACGCGTTGGGTCAGTCCGTTTGGAGGATCGCGTTGAGCGCGTCCGGTCGTTTGAGAGGCGCGTCCGGTCATGGGTTTGACCGTTGGCAGTGACCGTTGGAGATCGGACGCGGTTGAGCGCGTCCGTCAGTTATGACCGGAGCGTCCGGTCATCCCGAAAGAACCCAGTGAAGGGGTATAACGGCTCTATTTGGATGGGATGCTTATAAATACTCGTTGGCCGGCCCTTGGGGAGGCAACTGGCATTTCTAACACTCTTGTGCATCCTTTGAGCTAGAGCATCTCCTCCCACTCATCTCTCTTGCTTGATTGCAAATCAAAAAGTGAGATTGAGTGATCCCAAAGTGCATTGCATAGCTTGAGGGCATCTAGTGGCACTTGTGGGTGGTTTAGCCGGTGGATTTCTTGTTACTCTTGGAGAGTACCGCTCCTAGCGGCTTGGAGATTGTTGGAGGCGTTGGCAAGAGAAGGTGATTGTTCTTGGCCACCTCCGGTTGATTGTAAGAGGTTCTTGTGCTTTCCTCGGCGGGACGCCAAAAGCAACTCTATTAAATTGCGCGTGTCATTGAGTTACCTCACTTGAGAGTGGTGTCTTGCGGTGCCTTGCGGGGCGTGCCTTGAGGGGCAAGTGACTTGAGGGTCGCACCGAGGAACATCTAAGTGTTGGTCGACACAACCGGTGACGTAGCTTGTCGGTGCACAAGTGAACACCGGGTGAACAAAATATTGTGTCTCTTGTCTCCCGGTGATTGGTCTTCATATTGTGTTGTTGTCAATATTGATTGATTGTATATCATCTTGGTGATTGCAACATCTTCACTCCACCGTCGGTATAGATTCACAATCCTATCTCTTGCTTTACTTTTACTAGATTATCTTGTGTAATCTAGTAGTAGCCTTCTCAGTAGTTGTTAGCTTGCTCACTAGTGTATAGTTAGTGACTTAGCACTTGTGTGAACTAGAGATCATATCTAGCTAGACTTGCGGATAGGAGGCTTGCAT